>CM070028.1:27787576-28387576 GCA_036247105.1 Cirrhinus mrigala
TAATTATGTAAATGCCCTTTGCAACTACTATACCTAAAAACAACAAAAAAGTATTTTTATAACAGTTTTATATTCTTAAATGCATTTCATCAGTGTATATTTTTGGTGCAAATATCTTTGGAAATGACTGAAGGCAACTAATTTTTCTTAAATGCAAAGATCAAATATTGTGTTTATTAAATTATTTGTTATTCTTTTGATGTTTATGCATTCATAAATGATTTTTACATTTATCAGTGCCAGTCTGATCCTTTTATGTTCAATTAAACAGTTGCAGATCATAAAAGAAAACATTTATGCCAACAAATGTTTCTTGTAGGCTGAGAATCTTTGTTCAAATGTTGCACAAAATATTTTTCTGTTGAATTAAACAATTGCAGATCACGAGAGAAAAATGTATGCCTTTTTACTTTGAACATGTTTATATTATTAAAATAAAGTGATTAATATCTTACGCAACAAATGTTTCATAATGGCAGAGATCAGTTTTTGTTTAAATGTTGCGCAAGAACCTTTTTCTGTTTAATTAAACAATTGTAGATCATACATGAAGTTTTTTTTTTTTTTGAAAACTTACATTTATATTATTATTATTTTACACAAATTAAAATATAATCTTAATATATGCATATCACTTTTCTGTTAAAGCCATGTTCTTTACTTGAAAATATTAATTTGAAACATAAATTATTAAAATTTAATTCTACGTGAGAAATAATGCCTATTTTATCTTTTATATATGATTTTTAAGTTTGTTCACCAAATTCTTCGCATTTTACAATTTCAGCCTTTTTCTCTTCTAACTGCATTAAAGCATATTTAATGTTAATAAAACTTTTTTTTAATTTTTTTAAAAATGTAAACTTGCAGAAAGTTACTTTTAAAATTTCATTAAAAAGTAACTAATTTCATTACTTTTTGTCACCTGTCACATTTCTCTCAACATCGGGACAGGAGAGCTGTCAGCAAATTTGCACACTTAAGTCCGAAATTCCCGCCTGAAGTGTTCGCACATAAAAAAAAAAAATAAATACGACGTCATGTTATGTCAATCGCGTTTACACACTTCCTCTGAAACTTTTGTCCATCATAAACTCGGATCAGGTTCAATTATCTGCATTTTTTGTTCAATTTTCTGTGAATTCTCCTACGAAATCTTCGCACGTTAAAAATTAAATACGACACCACATTGTTTCAGTCAGGTTTATAGACTGACTCCGAAACTTTCGTTCGCCATACAAATTTGGAACGGTTTCAATTATTATTACTAATTTTATTGTTATTAGAATTTTTTTTTTTTGGGCGTTTTGCGTTTTTCGCATCAATAGCAAGCATTTGGGAGGTGTTTTGACAATTCAGAGCCACGTGAAGTTCTAAGTTCTAAATTCTTGTACAAAATTTTCGCACGTTAAAAAAATAAATACGACCTCAGGTTGTGTCAATCACGTTTACAGACAGACTCCGACACTTTCGTCCGTCATAAAAATTTGGAACGGTTTCATTTTTTTTTTTTTTTTGCGTTTTTCACATCCGTAGCAAGCATTTGGGAGGTGTTTTAACAATTGAGAGCCACGTGACGTTCTATGAGTGGAGAATTGTAACAAAATTCTCTTCTGAAATAAAAAAATACAACCTCATGTTATGTCAATCACATTTACACACTGCCTCCGACACTTTCATCCATCATAAATTCGAATCAGGTTAACTTTTCTGCATTTTTCGCATCCATAGCAAGCTTTTTGAGAGGTGTTTTGACAATTCTGAGCCACGTGACATTCTATGTGTGATGAATTTTAACAAAATTCTCTTACAAAATTTTGGCACGTTAAAAATAAATACAATCTCACATTGTGTCAATCACATTTACACACTGCCTCTGAAAGTTTTGTCCGTCATTAAAAAATTCAGATCAGTTTCAATTTTACGCATTTTTTACATCCATAGCAAGCAGTTTTTTTTTTTAAATTCAGAGCCACCATGACGATGTGTAACCATTTTTCTGCATTTTTCGCATCAGTAACAAGCATTTTGAGAGGTGTTTTGACGGTTCTGAGCCACCATGACATTCTATGTGTGACGAACGTTTATCGAAATTCTCATACGATATTTTCACAAGTTAAAAAATAAATACGACCTCACATTGTGTCGATCACATTTACACACTGACTCTGAAACTTTCGTCCATCTTAAAAAATTAAGATCAGGTTCAATTTTATGCGTTTTCAACATCCATAGCAAGCATTTTGAGAGGTGTTTTGAGAATACTGAGCCACATGACGTTCTGTGTGACAAATTGTAACAAAATTCTCACACGAAATTTTCCCACAGTAAAAAATTAAACGCGACCTCACGCTGTGCCAGTCACGTTTACACACAGCCTCCGAAATGTGCATCCATCATAAATTCAAATCGGGTTAAATTTTCTGCATTTTTCACATCCATAGCAAACATTTTGAGAGATGTTTTGACAATTCAGAGCCACCGTGATGTTCTATGTCTGACGAATTTTAACAAAATTCTCGTACGAAAGTTTTTTTATGTTAAAAAATAAATACAACCTCATGTGTCAATCACGTTTACACACTGCCTCCGAAACTTTCGTCCGTTATAAAAAAAAAAAAAAAAACCGGATCGGATCAGGTTCTATGTTCTAAATTTTTCGCATCCGTAGCAAGCATTTTGAGAGATGTTTTGACAATTCTGAGAACAAATTTTGACGGATACAAAAAACGCATGCGAACATTTCGGACACAGTATGCAAGGACCTTAAATGGGAAAACAAAGTAACTGGCGTTACTTACTTGAAAAAGTAACTCAGATATTTTCTTGTAAATTAAAAAGTATTGTTTTACTTTACTAGTTACTTGTTTAAAGTAATCAGTTTACGTAGCTTGCCTTACTTGTAATATGGTACCCCAACACTGTAAAAAAAAAAAAAAAAAAAAAACATTTTCAGAGTCAAGCTGAAATTGTTATTCTGAATACAGGAGGAGTCCGGTTTATTTATGTTAAAACAATATTTAATAAATACAATGTCATTTGAATGTACTCCTCCCCATGCTGGGAACATGAGATGACGTGTGGACACCTCCCGGGACAGCGCCTGTATGTGATCACGCGTGTTTGCGGGGTCCCGACTGCTGAATCGCTCACAGATCGTGGTCTTGAACTCACCTATGGGGAAAAAAACCCTGCGTCTCTCTTTGATAGAGGGATTTTTCTCCTTCTTAAAAAAAGGTTGAAAACGTATAAAAATAAAAAAAGAATGAAAATGAATTATTCTTCAGCATTATAAATAAATATTTCTGGTAAATTTGTACATAGTTAAAAGAGAAAACAAAACTAATACATAGGTATGCCGTAAGATGTTACAAAAACAAAGATTCAAATAACAACAACAAAAAAAAGATAATCACATGTCAAATGCACACCATTGTGTTTATATAACAGCGTCTGCAGACTCAGGCCAAAGATCGCGACGTGGGTATCTGCCAATCAGAAAGCAGACGGTGGGAGGAGTCAAAATAAAGAGCTCTAATAGGCACAGAGAATGAACAGTGTTATTGGCTGAGGGATTTGTCAGTCACAGGTCAACCAGCGCGCGAACGAGTCAACATGAACACAAACGTTTAACACATCGAGATTCTTCGAAACGGCCAAACGAACACTTTGGTCATGACTGTGGCCCCAACACGAATGAAACTGAACGAACGCGCAGATGATCCGAAGCGCAAAATTTCGAAAAAAACAACGGCTAGTAGGGTCGCATAACAGTCTACACATTCGTAAGATGATCCCCATGGAGAACAACGGATGATTTTGTTTGCTACGCAATTGAACGAGAACACAGATCCATTTGTCTGCTTTAAGGCTAATATCGAACTAAACGCACTAAACTTACGTCCCTCCACCAAATTTAAAGGCTAACATGAAAATACATTCGAGTTTTTAAGGTTTTCCTTGTCGTTTTTTTTCTCAAAGGAAAGCAAAAAGGTCTCGGCGGTGCTAACGCTAGGCATGGCTTCTGTCGTTCTACGATTCGATTGTTACGAATTCCCCCCGTTGCCCAGTCTGCGATTTAAAACGAATATGAATATTCATGTAGGACCACCGTTTACAAAAGTAATAGTAGTACTTACAATTATAATAAAAAAAAGGTCACATATGTTTTTTTTTTCGTTTATCATTCCAGGTGATGCTACAAGGTCTAGCAAACGGCTAAGTATCTCTAAAGTCATCTCTTACGAATGCAAACAGTCTGTAAAGACAATCACATTTAAGTTCGGTTCGGTATTCTCTCCGAGGGAATTCGTCAGGTCCGTGTCCAGGCCCTCGGGAGGGAGATACGACTAGGGCTCTTCACGTTAGCCCTCTGGTCCCTTACGGTAAAGAAAAATATATATCGCCTTTCTTAACTCCATGCATATTCAGCATTTGGATTTATAGAATTTCAGCTCCTTCCAATCGGATTCTTCCATTTGGAACAACGGAATCCAAGGCAGCCAATCACTGGCCCATCACCTCTATGACATCGTCATCCGAGCTGCTCCCGCCGTTTTCCGCGAGTGAAGGGTGCGTGTCGGGGCGGTTGAACGCTGTCCCCAGTAGGCTGGAGGAAGAGAGGAAATTGGAGGCAGTGGAGGCAGGGGTTGGTGTAGAGGACAAGCCTCTATGTAGGGAACCCGGGAAGAGTGGCTGGGAAAATGGTACCGGGAAGCCGGAGAGCATGCTTGCCATGCCGGGGTTCATAAGGAAGGGTGGGAGCGAGGAGGAAGTGGAGGACGATGATGAAGAGGGCACAGAGGATGAAGAAGAGGCCAGCATTCCAGCATGGGAGGAGGATGTGGTGTTGGTCGAGCAGGTAGAGGAAAGAGTGCTGTTGGACACGCCAAGTCCGAGCGGGTCAGTGGGGAACATGGCATGTAGGTCACCCAGAGCCTGACCCGCTTGCTGTAGGAGGTGCGACCTGCTTCCAAGAGAGGGTGGAGTCATGTGACTCAGTGCGCCCAGCAAGGCAGGGTTCAGCCCCATGGGTGGGAACCCAAATCCGGTGCTTAAAGGAAACCCCGGGTAACTCCCGGCTGCACCGGTTGACGCTGAGGTCCGTTTGGCGCTAGGTGGTTTGGATGTCCGACTTTCCAAAATCTTCCGCTTCAAACTTTGAACGTCCACAGATGACGCAATGTCATTGCTGAGCTGCCGGTGTTGGTCGGGGACGCGAACTGGGTTCTGCATGGGTCTGTCCGCTCCCGAGGGTTCGGGTGTTCCTGAAGATGGCAAGTTCTCTCCCGCTGGAACTGGGTCCTTACTCTGGAATTCTCGGAGCAGCTTGGGGCTGTCTTGGGGCGAAGGGCGAGGCGGAGCCTCGGGGGATAAACGTTTCGCCTCCTGAGGAGATGCGCGCCCGTTACTGACAGAATGCAGGGGAGGACCTGATTCCTCTGTGAGAGAGAAAGAGACTTTGTTAGTTTACGGCAGTGAAGACTACTGGGATAGTTACCGAAAGATCGTAAGATCAAACCCTAGTAAAGGGTTGATCCATCAACAATCAAAACTGTGGCCTTGATCAAGGCAGAGGTTGACCCGCGGGACAACTGTGGGATACTATGCCACAGAGTGTGGGCACAGGACAAGTTCTGAATGAATGAGTATGGGGGTGGTAGAGTAGGAAATATGAACAATTTCAAGTTAAGTTTTGGATATTATAAATCAGGGGTGACTAGATCCGGTCTTGGAGGGACGTGTCCTGCAGAGTTTAGCTCCAACTTGCCTGAACACACCTGTCCAGACGTTTCTAGTATGCCTAGTAAGACCTTGATTACCTGGTTCAGGTGTGTCTAATTGGGGTTGAAGCTAATCTCTGCAGGACAGTGGCCCTCCAGGACTGAAGTTTCCCATCCCTGCTCTAGATTATGTGAAACAGAGGCCCAAAAAGGACAGTCTTTAAAGCTTTCACACCATGTTGTTCTAAGAACTTAGCTCTAGGAACTACCCAGCAGGGTGGTTCCTAGAAAAACTAATTTTTTTTCCATGGGCCATTTTCTGGTTGCATTTGCACCGGCAGCAGAAACTCTGAAGCAGCTGAGAGCAACATCTTTATGCGCAACATTTACAAATGTCAACAACTGGTAAATGGAGTTGATCTGAGCCGTTTTCGTTATGTGTTATAGATCAGGGGTGTCCAAACTTGTTCCTGGAGTTTAGCTTCAATTTGCCTCAACACACCTGTTGGGAAGTTTTTAGTATGCTTAGTAAGAGCTTGATTACCTGGTTCAACTGTGTCTAATTGGGGTTGGAGCTAAACTCTGCAGGAGACCAGCCTGGAGGACAGAGTTTGGGCACCCCTGCTGTAGACCATGTGAAACAGAGGCCCAAAAAGGACAGTCTTTAGGGGCTTTCATCCCACATAGTTCTAAGAACTTAGTTCTTGGGACTAGCCAGCAGGGTGGTTCCCTAAAGAACCAATTTCCCCACTTCAGGCTGTTTTCTGGTTGCATTCACAACGGGAGCAGAAACTCTGAAGCGTCCAACAGTGATGTTTGTATGCACGGCATTTAAAAATGTAAAACAACTGGTAAATGGAGGACGCCATGATCTGAACTGTTTTTTTGTTGTGTGTTGTAGGTTTCGTGGTAATGGAGATAGAACGTAAAGCACAATTTACATGACTGAAAAAGCAAAAGGTTGGGCTAAGAGACTAAATTTTCTATGACAACTTGCAGTGTGCATCATCGTGGCTGTGAAAAGAGCCCAACACTGCAGAAAACAGTTAAATGCAGTTATCGCCGTTTTCCATGTTTGTAAATTTTTTTACATGGCTTTTTAAAAACACCAGGTAGCTGGTGTTTTGTATGCGTTTGGCCAATCAGCGTACACTTACATCACTGGTAGTTCCTATAAAACCGCTTTAGACCCTACTCTAAAGTAGGAGCTAATTTAGTTCCCCCAAACAGAGTTCCCACAACTAAATATGTGACCCTGGACCACAAAACCAGCCATAAAAATCAATTTTTTGTAATTGAGATTTATACATCATATAAAAGCTGAATAAATAAGCATCCCATTGATGCATGGTTTGTTAGGATAGGCAATATTGGGCCGAAACACAACTATTTGAAAATCTGAAATTTGAGGGTGTAAAAAAAAAAAAAAAAAAAAAAAAAAAAAAAAAAGAAATTCTAAATATTGAGAAAAATCACCTTTAAAGTTGTGCAAATTAAGTTCTTAGCAATGCATATTACTAATCAAAATTTAAGTTCTGATATATTTACAGTAGGAAAATACAAAATATCTAAATGGAACATGATCTTCAATTAATATCCTAATGATTTTTGGCATAAAAGAAAAATCGATAATTTTGACCTATACAGTGTATTTTTGGCTACTGCTACAAATATACCTGTGCTACTTAAGACTGGTTTTGTGGTCCAGGGTGACATATGTTTCTAGTTCCTGCGGTGCAAACACGCCAAAAAGCGGGTCATTCCGCCATTAGTTCTAGGAACTATGAAAAGTTTCCTCTGGTGCGAAAGCCCCTTTTGAAGCAACAGAACTTTTATCTTTGGAAAAACATGCAGTAGAAAAAGTATTGCATAGCATATCCTCAAATGTCATCTTCAAATGTCAGCCAAAGACATGACTTTTGAAATTCTGAAATAGGAATATCCCACATCCGACTTTGAAATGCAATAAAAAGTCTATAAATTGCAGTCATTTTTCCCCTCAAGCTTACACCAGAAGAACTGCTAATCGACAAATAAGCAAATTAGCACACCTCTTGAAGCTGTGGCTCCTCCTTCAGGTGGTCTTGGCTTTCCAGAGCGAATGGCAAATATCCTCCCATCATTGGTCCTGATGTATGTGCCTTCAGCACAAACGACATAATACGAAGTGAATACACCTTACCAACACCCAGTGAACTCAAACACTTGACAGACTTTTGAAACTGAGTTACCTTTGGATCCTCTGATTACGTGGATACTCTCTCCTGCACCGATCCGGGCTTGGACATCCGTGCTGCTGTTGGAACCTGGGATCACGATATCTGCGAAGCAAAGACGTGAAACCATGAAGAAACAAACTCGGAGACCTGGAAATGCACCAAGCAGTAGCATGCACTACAAGTGAACTGTCTGTACCAGTGGTGGTGACGACGCGCTGCACGTAAACGCCGGCCTTCTGCAGGTAGTTGACCGGAAATCCCGCGCTTGAACTGGGGACGCTCATGGGTACCTGTCGGGGCATCATGGGAATGGGTGTGGACTGAACTGGCCTCACGCTTGCAACTGGTTTCTCTTCTAAATGAGGAGGCGGCCGCCTGAACAAAAGGTTTAGATAAGCAAACACTTTAAAACGCTCTTGAAACTTAAAGCCACTACACTGAGGGTTTTGTGTGGAGGACCTACCAGTTCCTCTGGCTGAAGGCGGGAATATTGGTGAGTCTCTGGTCGCTAGCTGGGTAGTAATGTGCGTAAGAGGGCCGCTGATACGGCACGGACGCCCGCTTTTCGTCTTCGTAACTTTTCTTGGCTGCTCTCTTTTCCGCTTTGGTCAGTTTCAAATCCTTGCGGTCCATCAAAAGAGACTCGTGATGGAACGGTTGCTGGTGTGGAAAATGGACAGATATTAGCATAGGCAACTGAATGACCTAGAAAGGAACATTAGCATTTAATACTTCATCTTATTATTATTCATAAGTTGAAGCATCACCATTGTTGGATTTGTTTGTCTAAAATATTCCAATTTCTAAGTGTATGAAATTCAGATAAAAATTAGCTTATGCGACTAAATTCTCCAGGAAGGTTATGAAGAAATGTAAGCATTACCTAATTAATATTTATGAGCTCACACCATAGTAGGATTTATCATTTTTCCAGAATAGCTTAATTTGGACACTAATAGCTAATGTGTGATACAGATAGAGTTTCAGTTATAAAGAAACTCAAGATCAATTACACAATTAATCATTTTGATAGAATAGCTCGAATTGGATACTAAATAGCTGATGTATAATACAGATTATAGATGTGTAACATGCATGGATGTTTCGGTTATAAAGAAACGTAAACTCAACCTAATTAATATTCATGAGTTAACACCAATAATAATTTTGCTAGAATAGCTTGATTTTTAGACTAAATAAATGGTGTATTATACAGATAGATACATTATGTTACATGACTAGACGTTCCAGTAAGGTTATGAAAAAAAAAAAAAACATACAATCAACCTAATTAATATTCATGATTTCACACCAGTAGGGTTCATCATTTTGCCAGAATAGCTTTGGACACTAAATAGCTGATGTGTAATACAGATAGAGATATTGAAGAAACATAAGCCAGACCAAATTAATATTGAATAATTTTGCTAGAATAACTTGATTTGGACACTGAAAAAAAAAAAAAAGTTTTAGTGTTATGTTATGAAGAAACATAAGCTCAACCTAATTAATATTCATAAGCTAACGCCTTTAATTTTGCTAGAATGACCTGATCAGGACACTAAACAGAAGCATGTTATACGTTATGTTGTTATGTTACGTTACGTGCTATATGTTATGTTATGAAGAAACATAAGCTCAACCTAATTAATATTCATGAGCTAACGCCTTTAATTTTGCTAGAATGACTTGATTAGGACACTAAATAGCTGATGTAAAATATAGATAGAAATATTTTACATGACTGGATATATGGATATATATATATCTTTATAACCATGACTTGGTCATAAACGAAAGATCAACCTAATTAATATTCATGAGCAATCTCCATTAATAATTTTGATAGAATAGCTTGATTTGGATACAGCCAATATACTGTATAATACAGATAAAGATATTATGTTACATGACTGGATGTTCCCATAAGGTTATGAAAAAATTAATTAATATCTAATTAATAATCAATAAGCTCACACCAGTAGGATTCATAATTATGCCAGAATAGCTTGATTTGGACACCAAATAGCTTGTGTACAATACAGGTAGGGATATTATGTTACATGACTGAATGTTTTGGTTATGAAGAAATAAGCTCAACAGTAGCTTGTGTGAACTATAATAATAAGCTTACATATCTAGACACTCCAGGAAGGCTAAAGAACCATGTTGGTACAACCTAATTAATATTCATAAGCCAAGTCTACACTGTACAAGGACTCAGAATTTTTACATTTGGAAAATGGTTGCAGAAATGGTTCGCAAGAGTAAGTTTTCAAAGAAATGTCAAAAATGATTTAATAAGCTGAGCCTACACCATAGCAGCATTCAAAAAGTTGCTTGAATATCTGAATTTGTACAAGGGTTGCTAGTCTTGATTACAGACAGGAATGAGCTTAAATGACTGGATGCTCCAGAAACGTTATAGTGCATAGCTATGTAAACAAACTAATTAATATTCATAAGCTAAGCCTAAATCATAGTAGGATTCAGACTTAGAGCAGATTTTTTGGATATGGAAAATACTCGAAAAAAGTTTATGAATCAACATTGCCTAATTAATATTCATGAGCTAAGCTTTTAAATGATTCAGAATTTTGTGGAATAGAATTTACTATTCCAGAATTTTGTTTGAAATAGTAACATTTTAAAACTGAAAGAGCAATTACCTTGGTTAAGAGGTGTGGATATAACAGACAGGCTTGTTTAATGACGATTTCCATCTCCTCACTAGGGATCAGCTCTGTTTGGCTGGCATCAGGCTCCTCCTCTACAAAGTGCAACAGCGACTCCACTTCCTTCCGCGTGAAGGTGAGGACAGGGTTCAAATCATCCACGACTCGATCTGATCAATGAAAAACCATAACGTCAGAACTGTTTTCACACGAAGACACACAAAAAACCCACCCAAGACCTGTCTTTTCTTACCAGACATGCCCTGCTTGGACACCTGTCGGTCGTAGATCTTCTTCTCCAGTGTGAAGTCACACACCAGTCTATAGATGTGGCAAGGCTTGCGCTGGCCGTACCGATACACACGACACACAGCCTGAGCGTCGTGACACGGATTCCACGACGCGTCGAAAACCACCACGCGGTTTGCGCCGATCAGATTCACCCCCAAACAACCAGCCCTGCAAACACAGCCGCCTGTTAGTCCAGACCTCATCATTTTGTCAATATTTGTGTCATATTTTTTGCGCAAATTCACCTGGTGGACAGCAGGAAGACCCAGGCTTGGGTGTTCGCCGGATCGTTAAACTGGTTGATGAGTCTTTCTCTCTCTGAAGCCGATGTGCTCCCATCCAACCCTGCACAAGAGACAAAAAACGCAGTGAATTTACAAAGAACAAATACCCCAAACCACAACAAACTTTAGGCAGAGTTCAGCTATAGGATGTAGAAATTAAAATGAGTAATAAATATGGGTTTAATATGGGTATGTAGAAAAAAAGTCAGTGACAAAAAGTGGAAAAAAATAAATAAAAAAAATAAAATAAATAAAAGGCACACATATTGTGTATATAAATATATATTACATATTTATAAATATTAAACATTATAATTTAACCACAAATAAGTTAAAAGTGCTTAAATTATAACTATTAAAGCCTGCATGAATATTACTAATATTACAATTATTATTGCTATTATTTTTATTATTTGTTATTTTTATTATTATTATTAAAATTATAGGACACTTATCACACTTATTTCTCTCACACAGTATAAATGAGAATAAATGGGTTTTTTTAAAAATATATCTGCCTTTTTATTTTTCAAATATATTTACATTTAAGTATTATAACAATATGAATTCCCAATATTTTTAAACATTAAAATGTAAAAATCACAATAAAATTATCATTTAAAAATTATAATAACCACACTTTCCATTTCTTTTATACAGTATAAAAAAAAGTCTTAAAATATTAGAATAGTTAACAATTATATATATTTATATTATATATATATATATATATATATATATATATATATATATTTTTTTTTTTAGATATATTAAACATTGTAATTTAACCACAAATAAAAAAGCTAAATTATAACTATTAAAAATTACTTGAATATTACTAATATTACAATTATTATTATTATTATTATTATTATTATTATTATTAATTACAATTATAGGACACTTATCACACTAATTGTTTCTCACACAGAATAAATAAGGTTTTTAAAAAATATAGCTGCTTTTTGTTTTTCACATATATTGGAATTTTTATTATTATTATTACTATTATTATTATTATTATTATTATTATTACTACTACTACTATTTAACCACAAATAAGTTAAATTATATTTCTATTACTATTTTGTATTATACTATATTTTTTGTATTAATTTATATTTATTAGTTTTAGTTTATTTTGGGTTTTTTTGTGCTTAATTAAGCAAACTAAATGAAAATTAGAACTGTAATATTCAATAATACTAAACAACCAAAACCTAAACTTAAACATTAAATAAACATTTTTAAACAAAAATAAATATTTAATAATTTTATTAAAGTTAAAATTAATGTAAAACATTTATTATTGCTAATTTATTTAATAATATTACTGAATATTTATTATCTTTTATATAGGTTTATCATTAAATATTTGTTATTGTATCATCATTATTCATAGTATTATTGTTGTTATCATTATGAAATATTTATAATTGTTTACTTTTCTTATTGTTTACATAAATTTAAACAATAACATTCAATAACAAAAACAACCTAAACTTAAATATTAAATAAACAATTATTTGTTATTTTATTTATTTAATTATATTACTGAATATTTATCCTCCTTTACATATGGTTATTACTAAATATTTGTTATTTTTATTATCCTTTATATATGGTTTTTAAATATTTATTATATTACCATCATTATTTTTAGTATTATTGTTATTATTACCATTATTAAATATTTTGGTTTACATTCTTACTAACTAAATGAAAATTAGAAATGTAGCTGAAATAAAACAAAATAAACTGCAGTTTTTAATATTTTGTTTGATTTCGGTTAACATTTATTTTATTTCAAGTAATGAAAAATTATTTTTTAATGATTTGAGTTTTAGTTAATAACAACAACCCTGGTCCTTGGCATCAGAAAGTGTTTGGAAACTCACTGTAGTAATTGATGTTTCGGACCCAGCTGTGCGTCCCGGTTTCTGTCTGGATCGGCATGGGCCTCCGACTCAGGAAATCCTCCATAACCGTGAGCGTTGATAAACTTTGACTGCAAGAATCACACACAGATAAAGAAGCGAGTGTAAGCGCTGACGCAAATGTAAAACAATAGCATGACTGACAGCTCAGGATGACATTACAGAAAAAGCCAAACATCTGTATATCGTCACACATAAAAAACACAAACATTTCCCACCTGAAAACAAGCATTTTATCTCCCCGTTTGACACTCTCATCAATCAGGTGGAAAAGCAGAACCATCTTGGCTGAGTTCTCCAGAACGCCCGTCTGGTAGTTGGTCATGATGTCTTTTGCCTAAAACAAATGCATTCGAAAACGATTCAAAACGTATAGAAATTAATATTAATATCATCTCATTCCAAGTGGTGAAGTTTTACCCATTCGTATGTGATGACTTGGTTGGCCTTCTCCTGTAAGGGGTTCAGGGGTCCCATAGCAGCCATCTTGCTGTTGGCCGGGTCGGACGACTTGCCCTTTATTCCCGGTGCGGAGCAGCGGGTCCCGCTGGTGGAGTTGAGGTCATCCAGGTCAAGGTCCTGCTCATTGGCCAGATATTCCTTCTGGAGAGCTTCGTACAAAACGTCCGGATGATTCCAGATCTATGGGACGCACAGAAAGGAAAGTTAATAAGCACATCGACTACTATATAAGAACGGGTGTGTATTTGGGGTGTAAGTACCTTGCAGCAAACACAGAAGGCTTTAAGTGGGTTGAGTCCAAGCCATCCGGTGTTACCCGCCTCCCTGAAGCGGTTCATGAACTCGGTATAGAGCGCTCTCTGCAGGCGAGACAGTCGTACCAGGATCACGTGCTCCTCTTTCGCCGGCAGCTGATTTCGGAGAACATCATGACCTCGCCTGCAGGTAGAAAAGAGTTTAGTTTAATTTTTTTAACTCAATGCACAAAAACAGCATATTTGCTTCTCAAGAAAACATATTTCTCTTGTATAATAATAAATATGTAATAATTAAATAAATTTAAACAGTAATATTCAATAACAGAAACAACTAAAACTTACTTACTTGTAAATAAAACTAACTTTAATACAATTATTACATTTAATGTAAAACATTTATTATTGTTTATTTATTTGTTACTTTTATTGAGTATTTATTATCTTTTATATGTTTATTATTAAATATTTGTTATTTCATTATCATCATTATTCGTACTAGTATCGTTGTTTTCATTATGAAATATTTCTCACTGTTTACATTTCTTGTTTACATAAATTTACACAATAATATTCAATAATGAAAACAACCCAAACATTAACTTAAATATTAAATAAACAATTTGTAAACAAAATAAATATTTAATAATTGAAATAAAGTTCATGAGTCATTCCAGTTATGAATAAGCATTTATTGTTTATTATTTATTTAATAATATTATTGAATATTTATTATTTTTGTTCATTATTAAAAGTTATTTTAGTATCATTATTTGTTATTCATATTATTCATATTATTATTCTTATTATCAATATGAATTATTTCTTATTGTTTACATTTCTTATTGTAAGTATCATACATAATTTTAAACAATAATATTCAATATAAAAATATAATATAATAAAAACAACCAAAACAAACATAAATATTGAATAGACAACTATTTGTAAACAAAATAAATATTTAATAATAATAACAATAATAAATGTAGTATTTAAAATAATAATAATAATATCTACCATTTATTAATAAATATAAACAGTACATATGCAAATTCTGATGAATATGCATAAATAATTCAACATGTCTTATTACAAATGTAATAACAACAAATAAATAAATCCACAATAAATGTAAACACTTATACACATTTAATAATAATAATCATTTAATAGTAAATATATGTCAACAATAATAAAAATCTAAATAGTAAATTAATGTGTAAACATTAATAATAATAATAATAATAATAATAACAATAATAATAATAATAATAATAATAAAAAATCATCATCATCATCATCATCATCATAATAAATGTATGTAAAAAACAAAACAAAACAAAAATCTAAATAGTACATTTATAATTTGTAAACATTAAAAATGAATAATAATAATAGTAGTAATAATACATTTTCAATGATGATAATAATAATTATTAAAAACTAATTATTAATAACTACGAAAACAATAGTATGAAAATAATAAATATTCATTAGTACTACTAATTATGATACAAATTAGTAAATAATACATTTACAACTAATGAAAACAATAATAATAATAATACCATGAAAAATGATGATAATAAAATAAGTTATTTCAAAATAAATATATGTAAACAATAATAACGAAAACCTGAATAGTAAATTCATAATTTGTAAACATTAAAAATAAATAAATAGTTGTAGCAGTAGCAGTAATAATACATTTTCAATTATAATATTAAAAACAAATTATTATTATTATTATTAACTATATGAAAATAATGTAAATAAATATTTATTAGTACTATTACAAATTATGATAAAATTAGCAAACAATACATTTACAATTAATGTAAACAATAATAATACTATAAACATGATGATAATTATTATTAAATATTATTAAATATTTAATAATAAACATGTAAAAGATAAATATTCAATAAGCTTATTAAATAATAAATATTAATGCATAACTACTGATTTATGAACTTTAATACAATTATTTTTATTTAAATGACTACAAATCTGAACAAGTTATACTAATATGCATTAATATACTAATATAAATATCATTTTTTTTTTATTAACAATAACAAGCAAGTAAATATAACAAATATTTAATTAGAAATGTAATATTAATTTATGTTAAATTGTATTTGGTCTCTTTTCAAATAAATTAATTAAAATTAAATAATAATAAATATTTCATAAAAATTACTCACCTCTGCACAAAGCCCTCCAGCAGACTGTGCAGGACGTGACTCCTGTATCTCATGAGCTGGACGTCCTGCGGTGTGCTATCTATACACTGCCCGTTGAGAATGGGCCGCTCGAACATGTTACTAAACTCCTGCCGCGTACCGAGGAAATCGGGCCTGACGAAATCCACCATGCACCAGTACTCGATCAGGTTGTTCTGCAGCGGGTATCCGGTCAAAACCACCCGCCGCCGGGACCGGATGTTCTTCAGGGCCTGCGAGGTGCTGGCGTGGCAGTTTTTGATACGATGACCCTCGTCGCATATGACGACATCCGGCCCAGGCCGCGACAGCGCTCTTTCAATCCCTAAAGATGACACGTGAAAACTCATTATAGGCCATAACCAGAGCATAACGGCTTTCATTTGTCACCCGCAAATATCCGACAAACCTTTCATGAGCTCCTGTTGACGGTCCTCCTCGTCCAGGTCAATGATTACAGGTCCGGCGGGTTTCTTGGACTTCCTCTTGCGGCCGGTCACAAAGCTCTTTTTGAGAGACAGTAGGCGGTACATCTCGTACCCCATTAGCAGCACCCCACCGTCACGAGTCCAGTCCTCCACCACCTTGGCCCGGGCCACCGTGGTTCTGGTTCAAGCAAGAAATACATTTACATTTCGGCAGATGCTACCAAAGACTTCTATGTGGTGCAAATAAGTGGTTCATACTTGTGCTCATCATTGAGGATGTGAACCTTAAAGGTTCGAGGTAAAACCTGGGCTGGATCCGTGTCGGGGGGAAGGGACTCAGCAGCAGGCAGCCAGAGATTAAACTCAGCCAGCCAATTCTGTAGTGTATTCACCTGAAGACAAGAGAGACAACCTCTTAGACAAAAGGACATGCATAATCTCCGCCGGTCTTTGGCTCTTGCACACTCACAGGTACAATGGCGAGGACAGTTTTGGCTCCAGTGTGCCGCAGCAGGACGTCAATAAAGGAGATGACCTGTAGGGTTTTGCCCAGGCCCATACTGTGAGCCAGAATACATCCAAAGCCACTGCTGCCCTTATAGCGCTCCAGAGACTCCACCAGGTTATCATACAGGAAACGAATACCACCAATCTGAAAGTAGAAGAAGAGACAAATAAGTTCCATGTCCAAGTGAAATGAAATAATGAAACAATTTAAAGGAAGAAGTGAGTGTACCTGATGTGGTTTAACGGCGCGGGCGAGCTGCGGGGCGAGGAACAGGTCCTCCTCGTCTCCAGGGTGGTTGATATTGACCAGCACCCTTCCTTGGGCGTCTGGTTGATTGAGGCTGTCGTTCACATGAGAACCGCTGCTCTCCTCTGTGCCGGGGGTGATGGAGCGATCTTCATTGTTGTCTTCCTCGCTGCTGATCCGCAGGGCGTCTTCATCGCCTGAACTCAACTCGATCACATCTGGAGGAACATAAACGAACATCGAAACATTTATCTAAACTATATATCTATAATTGGTGTGTATATACCTATACACATATGTACACACACATCCAAACACACACATTAAACTTAAAAGATAATGAATAATACGAATATGTAAATCAAACAAATATTTTAACTTTCACAATTATTTACATATATTATTGTTATTATTAAACACACACATACACAAAATGTAATAAATGTTTAAATAATATGTGTACATAAATGTTATATTTACATTCTACCAATAATTGTATAATTGTATATACACATACAAAATTTAAATTAAACATCCATGCATATGTACGTAGTAGGGCTGTTAAACGATTCATCACAATTAATCGCATACAAAATAAAATAAAAAATGTATTATTATTGTTAATATTAAACATTTTATTTTTTTTTAAATAAAATTTAAATATTACATATACACACACATACACACACATACACACACATACACACACATACACACACATACACACACATACACACACATACACACTCACATTTATATATAAATATGAAGAGTTCAGAAGCAAAACCAGTTAAATCCATCTGATGTCTTTCTTTAAAAAATGCATTTTTATCAGGCTCAGATGTGTAGGTTTCTATGTAAGTATCGGTACTTCTGATTGGGCCGAGGCTGGTACTTTAGGGAGTCTGAAGAAAAAGTATTTGATGGATGTATAATATGTGTCGAGAGCATTCACTCAGTATCATTATCTCATTTTTGACCGAGATGGCTTTTAGCTGGTTTTGCATCTGAACTCTTTATATATACACATACATATACATACATATACACACACACATACGCACACATATGCATACATGTATATACATAAACATTTTAATATTTACAAATATTTGTTTTTGCTATTATTATATATTTATTATAATACTTTTTATATATGAATCTATATAATATATGAATCAATACATGTTTACTAAAATATGCAAATATATTATAAATTATTAAACATCTATTATAATACAGTTTAAAATATTTTAAAACAATATGTAAATAACTGTTTAATTAAAAAAAAAGAAAAAATATGGCTAGTTTAGGACTTAAGATAAGATATACAATTTAACAATACTAAAAATATATGTAAATAAGAAACTTTGGTAACATTACAATAAGGTTCATTAGTTAACATTAGTTAATATGAACAAAGAATGAACAATACTTCTACAGCATTTATTAATCTTAGTTAATGTCACTTTCGGCATGTACTAATGTGTTATTAAAATCAGTTGTGTTTGTTAACATTAATAAATGTAATAAATGTAAATAGTGTAATAAATGTATCATTCATTGTTCATTCATGTTCAATTAACACATCAACCAATATAAACAAATGACACTTCATTGTAAAGTGTTACCGAAATATTTGTAACCCTGGACCACAAAACCAGTCATAAGCATGTGTATATATGTAGCAATAGCCAAAAATACACTGTATAGGTCAAAATGATACATTTTTCTTTTATGCCAAAAATCATCAGGATATTAAGTAAAGATCATGTCCCATGAAGATATTTTGTAAATTTCCTACTGTAAATATATCAAAATAACTTAATTTTTTATTAGTAATATGCATTGCATAAGAACTTAATTTGGACAACTTTAAAGGCGATTTTCTCAATATTTTGATTTCATTGATACATCAATGGAAAGCTTATTTATTCAGCTTAATTTCAAATAATGTACCCTTATGACTGATTTTGTGGTCCAGGGTCACATTTCATAAAAATATTTGTAATGTAATGCAACTGTGTACATGACATTAACAATACTGTACTATTACTAATACTTGACTTTACCATCTCTGCGGGCAGGCAGCTGAGGGGGCGGAGCTTCTTTAGCCTCGCCCTCGTCTCCGCTGCTGTCCAGACAGATCACTTCCTGTTTGGGACCTGGTACTGCAGTGGATAGATCTGACAACGGCGACACAACGCAACAAATTAACTAATTACAATACCAACAATTCGGCAGAGGAGCTGCGGGCGGCAGTGCCGAGTCTAACCTGCGTGAAGGGGGAAGTCTTTCCGCTGCTGTTCGAGACGCCGCCGACGCTCGAGCTCCTCCTGCTGGGCGGCTTTGGTTCCCGCTTCCAGCTGGTGCTCCTTAAGGACCTTCCTGCGAGACGGAGGAGAGAGATGCAATTAGCAGGAAGACAAATGATTGTAATTATAAGTGTGATGTAATCAAGAAACACACAGGGCAAGATCTGGACCAATGAGGGTTCAGTGTGGGCGAATATTCTCAGATTATGACCAAAATAGAAACAACAGAGAAACAACTGTTGTGTAATGCTTATTTCAATAAAAAGACAGGATTTAATAGGGAAAATGATTTTTGACAATATCTTTTAAACTTTATAGACAAACCAGCTGAGAGCTCTGAGGTTGCTCATTGATGGAATACGCATTTGTTGAAAAAAATGTATTTGCCTTATCACAACTTATTTTTAAAATCATGTTTAACAGCTGAATTTGTGGCGAAAAACTACATTACCCGTGATGCTGTATATAAAAATTCCATAAATTGATGTCTTGCGATCCTACGCTTGCATGTATATGTGTGTTTTGCAAAATTGCAGTTAAATTTGGCAGTTAATTAGATTGAGAATCGCAAGCATCTTTTGTATTACTTGCAAGCTTTTCTGAAATACTTTTTGTTTCCAGAGCAGCAAATAAAAATATTAGAATGATTTCTGAAGGATCATGTGAGTGGAGTAATGATGCTGAAAATTCAGCTTTAGGAAAATTCATCACAGGAATAAATTACATTTTAAAATATATTACAAAGAAAAACATTTAAATTGTAATAATATATGCAAGCATGTGTGTCTTTTGCAATAATGCAATTAACTGATTAGACTGAGAATCGCAAGCATCTTTCATATTACTCGCAAGCTTTTTTGAAAAACTTTTCTGAAATGTTCCATTTAAATAGGCAAATCAAAGAATATCTATTTAAATACACACTCATTTGGTTACATTTTCCAAAACTCTGGATGAGGCCAAGTTCAAATTTCTTGTTTCATTTTGTTGACATATTAGAGTCGAAGGTTTTTATAGAAGGGATTTTGGATCTCTCTTTTTAATCACTCCATAAATCACAAAATATTGTCAACAGCCAGAAAAATATACTTTTTCGCGTTTTTAGGACTGAAATGTTGTAAAAAAAAAAACCAAGAGAATGACATACGAACAAACCCTACAGTAAAATCCTTCAGAATATAGATGGGAATAAATCTGTAAGTTTTGGCGTATGTATGTGCTGCTGAAGTGGAGAAAAAACTTTTTTTTTTTTTTTTTTTAGATAAACGGCCTTAAAATGTATGTATTGCAACTGAAAACTACAAACGCAAACAGATAAACTGCAATAAAATAAACACTCAAAAGTGTATCTTGAATATTTTCTTTACACTAGTCTAAAACAACATGTTATGAAAGGCCAAATAACCCAAAAACACAAAACTGCAAAAAATGCTTGTGTCTAAAAATATATTGTTTCTACAGATATATTCAACAACTTTAAATGAATAGTTTTATATTTCACCACTGTTTTTAATTCAGTTAAGTCATGGGATTGTAGTTCTTTCCCTCATTAAAGCTGTTAAGTACACAGTCTATATCTTTTTGTCTTTATTGCATTATTACTTTATTGCTTCAAAGCAAAGTTTGTAATGTTGTGATTCACCTCACAACTGGTTGCTTTGGTTCATGGCTTATAAAGCTTTAACAGAAAACATTTTGAAAAATAAATAAAGAAAAAACAAAAAAATTCTGGAATTGACACCACTAAAAGAAGTGGGCGGGAACTAATGCATAATCAATAAACCAAGCTCAGTACCGGATGTTTCTCCTCAAGTGAGCAGGTTTAGAGGTTTTGGACTTCTTCTTCTTGGTGTTGCTGTTGGCAGACGCGTTGCTGCGGCTGTCCGGGCTGGATGGGGGTTGAGAGCCGGGCCGTGATGACGTCCGTGAGGTGGATGAGGGCTGGGAGGGTGGTCGGGAAGTGGGTTGGGATGAGGGTTCAGGGCTGGAGTCTCTAGACATCGGTGAGGTAGGTGCCGGGCTGGTTGGATCTCTTGGATCCTCTGCCTCCAGGCTCTCAAGCTGGTCTGTTTAGAGGAAATACCAAGCGATCAATAATTGATTCACAGACTAAAAGCCGAGCGCACACATTAGTGACGATGACTGACAGAATCCCAATGCTTTTAACCTTGCATAAATGTTTTGTTCAAACTCAAACAGAAAAGCTGGTACAAACTACAAAATGTGCTCACCGGCTGCGTCTTCCTCATCATCCCCATCGTTCTCTCCATCCTCTTCCTCCTCCATCTCCTCTTCCTCCTCGCTGTTAAGGCTGGGCTCCAGGTCGCTCCCTGAGATCGCCTCTTCTGACATGGCGTCCCCTGGGTCTCCAAGAGCATTACTTACACATGTTCATTCAAACCACCTGAAGAACAAACACAGCAGACAAAACTTTGGGGTTGGTAAGTTTTTTTTTGAGACAATTTATATTTTATTCAGCATTAAATGGATCGAAAGTGACAGTAAGGAGATTTCTATTTCAAATAAATGCTGTTCTTCTTAAGTTTCTATTTATCAAAGTATCTTGAAAAAAAGTGTATGACAATTTCCATAAATATATGAAGCAGCACAGATGTTTTCAACATTGATAATAATCAGAATTTTTTCTTGAGCAGCAAATCACCATATCAGAATGATTTCTGAATGATCATGAATCATTAAAGACTTAAGTAATGATGCTGAAAATTCAGTTTTGGGAAAACTCGTCATAGGAATAAATTACATTTTAAATTATATTACAATACAAAACATTTAAATTGTTATAATATTTCAGATTATTATTGTTTTTTACTGTATTTTTGATCAAATAAAAGCAGCCTCGGTGAAAAAAGTAAAAAAAAAAAAAAAAAAAAAATGAAGAACTAAATAACATTTCAACATTTAGATATCATTACCATCTGTTAATAGAAATTTTGTCTTTCTACAATGTATATTTTCAAAACTTATCAACTGCCTTGTCAATAAATAAATGCTAATTTGACAGTTATTTCAAATTCTAATTTAAATTATTTTCTAGAATTAAATTCTAGATAGAATTGTGAGAAAACATTGTGCATTTAAATGTACAAGAGTAAAATCTGGGTACAAAAATGTACATTTTTAGCAATGTATATTTCATTACATACTTGGTTTTCTTTATAACTTTTTTTTTTTTTTTCACTCAAACTATTTACTTTCTTTAAAAAAAAAAGTATAAATTACACATATTCATAAACATTTTTCGCTAGAAAATGATGATATAGTTGTGACCCTGGGCCACAAAACCAGTCGTAAGCAGCACGGGTATATTTGTAGCAATAGCCAACAATATACTATGGGTCAAAATTATCTTTTTATTTTTTTAATTTTATGCCCTAAAACACTAGGATATTAAGTAAAGAGAATGATCATGATCAAGATATTTTGTACATTTCCTACCTTAAATATATCAAAACTTAATTTGCATTAGTAATATAAGACCTTTATTTGGACAGCTTTAAAGGCGATTTTCTCAATATTTTGATTTTTTTGCACCCCCCAGATTTTCAAATAGTTGTAATTCAGACACATATTGTCCTATCAAAATATACATCAATGGAAAGCTTATTTATTCAGTTTTCATATAATGCATAAATCTCAGTTTCAAAAAATTGACCCTTATGACTGGTTTTGTGGTCCAGGGTCCCATTTGGCAAAACATCTTCACTAATTTATTTTTGATCATTTGACAATCTATGTATATAATGCAAGCTACAAAATACATGATCAAATCTGCAAAATATGCACCAACAATGTATGTGACGAGTCGGCTGCCTCCCCCCTAACTATCAGCTTCACCCCGTCGGTAATCGCCGCCCTTCACCAGGCTCCCGACGGGAGTGGGCGTGTGGGAGGAGGAGGGGCGCCGAAACATCCAGGTCTGGCGGCGTGTGATGAGGCACACCTGATGTGAATGAAGCCTCATCACCGCCGCTGTTAAAATGCCGAGCGCGCCTCTCCTCAGGAGACCGGTCTCTTCCCCGTGCATGCACGCTGGTGTCCTCGTGGGTCCAGGAAGGGGTGAAGAGGGTACCAGCGCCGCAGGACGAGTTGCCGGACCCCGCGGGTCCGGATGAGGACCGCACCCGTAACGGCTGACGGGCCAGGATGCCGGGCCGTGTTATCCCCCAGAAGCGCCGCGTAGGTGGAGGAGGACGATGCCGCTAGAGAAGCCGCCGCCCCTCGCACCCCGGACCTGAGCGGGGAGCGCGTGCGGCCGCCGGACTCCGCCCCTTACCTGGACCCTTCCCTTTTGGAACACTACCCCTCCTTCACGGAACCCCGTCACTTCGAGGACACCAGATCCCCCTTTTGTTTTGGACACTTTTTCCCCCCCTTTTTGGACACTTTGTTTTATTGTTTAATAAAAGCCTCTCCGAGGCCTGACGTCACGCCCCCTGTGTCTGTCGCTTTGCTCCGCCCCCGTGACATGTATTATACATAACAGGAAAAAATGGTATAAAATGAACATACAAGATGAATGTATGTACTCAACAAAGAACTGGCCCAAACTTGGGGATCTGCCATTGACAGAATTAAATAAATAAATAAATAAATAAATAATAAAATAAAAACTTACTTTTAAGCAAAAAATAAAATAAAACAAATGTAACTACAAAACTGACCACTACAAAGTTAACACAGAATTCAGCGTTGTGTAATTCACTTTTTAAGTAGGTGATTCTCAGCTGTAATCAAACATGGCAGCAACAATACCACAAAAACTGCCGTTCAGCAATAGCAGAACAAAGAGCAACCAAAGAACTCTAATCATAAAAAGTGTAAAGAGAAGAAACAGAAAGAACTAGAAGAAGAAAAAAACAGAAGAGGGAGGAGAGGGAGCGAGAGATTCAGGCTTCTTACATAAGCGCGGGTTACATAAGAGAAAGCAGCGAGCGTTTGGCAGGCAGTGAGCGGTGTGAATGTAGGCCACGCTGCCCGTGACACACTGACACATTCACACAGTACAGCACAGCCTGTTCCAAAACACACACTCATCCGCTCCACCCCACACCTTCACACGGTACCTGCCTCATCCAGCGCCTGCTTATTTATTTTGGACAGACGGAAACTTAAAGCGAGATTTCCGGCCATTTTCGTAAACCCGTATCATTTTTCCCGTGAAAATGTATCCCGTGAAACACAAAAGAAAGGAACAGTGTCATTTTCCTGAATGAGTCTGTCTGTACAATGAAGGTGAATGAGGTTGGATGCTGTCAAGCACCAAAATGACAGACCATGTAAATGAAAGAATCATAAAAGCATGACTCAAGCCTTCATTCATACAGACTATTTTTATAATGCGTTTTCTGTATACCTTTGATTCATCACATACAAAGCACTATTACACAATATTACATACTTTCTATATATAACCGTGATTAATTGCATCCAAAACAAAAGTTTTTGTTAACATAATGCATGTGTGTACTGCATGCAATTATAAATATGCACACATACATGTATATATTTAAGAAAAATGTTATGTTTCTATATTAAAAATATTTACATATATATATATATATAATATGTACATGCAAACATTTTTTAAATATATACTGTATATGTGTGTATGTATATTTACATAATAAATGTACACAGTACACACACACACAGGCTATATTATGTAAACAAAAACTTTTATTTTGGATGCGATTAATCGTTTGACAGCAATAGCCAATTAACCCTGTATGGGACAAAATTTATTAGGCTATTAAGTATGTTCCATGATATCTTGTAAACTTCCTACCGTAAATATATCAAAACTTAATTTCTGATTAGTAATATACATTGCTAAGAACTTCATTTGGACAACTTTAAAGGCAATTTTCTCAATATTTATAAGTTTTCAGCTTCAGTTTCTAAGTCATACAAACTATTTTATGATGTATTTTCCGTGTAAGTGTTATGTATAACGTACACAGAACTTTTTAATAAAATATTAGTATTTATTTATATTTATAATTTATATAAATGTATACACAGATATACATGCATATTTTATATAAAAATCTTATATAATTGTACAGTTTTTATATATTTTTATATAAATATATTACAGAAATATATTTTTTATCTTTTTTATAGCTCTATTTTTATATATTATTTTTATTTAAATAGTTACATAATGGTTTTAATTTATGTATAATGTTTTTATTTTATACATAGTTTTACACACACAGATTTTAATATATATATATATATACACGGCTACATATAGTTTTACTTTATGTTATGTATATATACACATATTTTTACATATACATGTACATATAAGTCATACGGTTTGCAAACGACATGTAAGGACAGTAAATGATGACAGATCTGTCATTTTTGGGTGAACTATTACTTTAAGATCAATCTCTCCATTGTTTTCCAACAAAAACAGTGTAAATCATTGACTTTTAATGTTGAGTCCACTTGGTAGCTATTCAAATCTATTAATCAGCTTTAGGTATGTATGAATTAAAATACAATTCCACACACAAACCACTACGCCATTATAAACCCACTGACCTCGACTCTAACATGTGACTCATCTAGAAAACCAGAACAAGAACATATTAAACTTAACCAAAACTCATCTTCTCCATTATGAGAGAGATCGTGTATAAAATGAAACTGAAGCTCAGGTACACGAATCTGCACCTGCGCTCACCACAAACCCGCTGTTATCAAACAAAAGCACAAATCCCCATCAAATGTCACTACATTAGACGCATATTATAGTACTTATGTATCAGATATCATAAAAAGTGTTTTAAAGCGCTTTTGCAGACTGAAGTGATGAAGGTACATTTACATAACTGTACTGGCTGACCAGCAGCGCTGCTAACACATGAACAACCAGCCGGAAAACTCACCTTACATCCACGATACGACCGCCAACCCGCTTTAGATACACACATACAGATGTTTTGTACTGTCTTACATGCGTTTTGTACAAAACACATGATTATTTGAAGCCTACCGTGTGCGCTAGCTTTTAGCGCGTTAGCATGGGACCGCGATGCTCTCTTTTGTTGACGTTAGCTTCCGCGCTAACTGTGCCCGAATATAACTAATAAACCACACTAGCGCCGTTTAAACAAGCGTGTGTGGTGGTAAATCGGCGTCTTACCTTTTTACACCCTTACTGGGATCCCTTGGCTTCGCTGTGAGTCATTCAATTATTAATATTAATTTTCGGAATACTCTCTGATTCTTTTATTTTATCTATCAATTGTGTCGAGCACCGACCTCAAACGCCCCCCGAGGCGCACAGACTCAGTCTGAAGGTTCCGCTCTTCTTACGGTCCGGGGGGCTGAATGTCACTGAGTGTTTCATAATCACTCAGTGTTGCATAAAAGTAAATACAACAAGGTGGCGTGTTGTGTAAATGCCTGGAATAATCCAGACAAATGACTTACAAAAGGAAGTTCAAGACAAGACTTGAACTTGATTAGGAAGCCTTACTTCTTTACTTTCATTTTTTTTATATTTTTTGTCATTTTGGCATGTATCTTTATAGTATGCATACATTTGAATGTTTTAGGTACTACCGCATAAGTATAAATTAGTATATGGAATGTGACATGTTTTATATGTATAATAGGCTATACATACGGTATTATATAACTTATTATATAATAAATATACATTTCATGATAGGCTGTGTTATATATTATAAAACACCAATGTTTATGGAAATATTCAAGCTAGATTTTACATTTTTAAATAAGTATGTATTGTTATAAAATGTATAATATTATTTAGTAATATATAATGTAATAATACATACTTTCATTATAATAAAATTATTGTTCATGATTTATTGCATGTTATATAATTTATTATATAATTAGAAGCATTTTATAGCATGTTATAAAACAGCAAAGTTCAAGAAAAGGTTATGCAAATACCCCAAATCCATCTAGATAAATTTTACTTTTTACTTGATTATAAATATTATGTTATATAATTATTTAGAAGATAATAATATATGCTTTGATTAATGCATCATATTTTTAAATTATCTTTCAAAGACTCTATTTTTGCAATATTATATTATTTTGTAATTTAGAATATAATGTACTTTCATTAATTAGCATACTTTGTATACAAAGCCTTTAACATTTACATTTTAGCATATATCTTTATATTTTATATATTTTTAAAAAATATTAAAATTTTTTATAAAAAAAAGTATAAATATACTGTATCTGATATACAGTAAATGTAATATTATAATACATTAAAATGATTTAAATATAAATAATATATTTAAAGTGCATGGTTTTCATGTTATGTAACTTGTTACATAATTAGTAAGCATTTTATGGCATGTTATAAAACAGCAGTGCTTTTAAAAATGTTTATTACAGTGTAAAACCCATGAATAATCCAACTAGAAAACTTTTAAAATGTAGTTTAAGACGACAAAAAGTCAAGAAAAAAAGACCATTATCATGCCTTTATAATTAGCCTATTTTAATTAGTTTATTATTACTATTATTATTATTAGTAATAGTAGTAGTATATTAAACTATATTCATAGTATTACATATTACATTAAATGTCTCAAAACTGAATTTTACTTACGCACTGAAGTATTCAGTAACTATAAATCACTCGTTGAAATGTATTTCAACCAAACATTATGTAAAGTGATATTTACGCATACATAATATCCCACATAACAGATTATTTGGAGATATAGGACAACCACATACAGGTACACCAAAAAAAGCATTACGCGAATAAATAAACTGTTACGAAACCTGTTTTATCATGTCACTCTCTGCTTTGAACTTAAAAGCAGCACAGCGCCATCCAGCGCGTTTTCACTGTACAACGTCATGACGCACGGCGCAGCAGAATGACGTCAACTACAGTCGACGGCACTGCTCTTTATTGTGTTTACCAGCCGTCCAGATCGTCCAAAGATAGATCAAATATGTAGTAGGAAATGATTGATGTTAGTTCTTTATAATATTATGGAGTGGTCGATGATTTAAGGAAATTTTAGGGAGACTGATTTCAGCGAAAATGAACAAAGGTTGGCTGGAGTTAGAAAGTGACCCGGGTGAGTCTCTAAATAAACATTTATTCATATAATACCATTGTATATTCATTAATAATCATTTTATTGTTCATAAAATATGCTGCAAGTTAACACGTCATCTCGCAATATAGTAGTTCCGTGTAGTATCTTTATCGTTATCGTTATAGTTGAACTAAATGCGTATGAGAAGTAAACGCACTCATATTAACTACTAGTTTTCATAATGTAATACTTCATCTCATAGTATGTTTGCCTGATGTCTCGTTCTCTTTCAGGGTTGTTCACACTCCTGGTGGAAGACTTTGGTGAGTTGATCTGTTTGGCACAGATATGCTTTTATGGTGTCATGTAAATATGAGTGATGGTGGTTAAATGTGATGGAAAAAACATGAATATGCCAAAATGAATACATGTGGGAAGAGTGATGTATATTGCTTATGTTTGAACACAGGTGTGAAGGGCGTTCAGGTGGAGGAGATCTATGATCTTCAGAGCAAATGTCAAAGGTGGATTAATCACACTTTTTTACTTTTTTCGGTCATTTTTAAGCCTGTATATTAATGTTTATTAACTAATATTAATTAGTTAACAATATTAATAATAAAAAAAATGTATATAGTTTTATTTTGACTTTTGTATACATACAAACATATGTTAATATCATTAAACTCAATGTGTAATTAATTTTTTTTTTTATCCCAATTAAATTTTGAGATTTAAAGCCTGTATGGTAAATGTATAAAGTACTAGTTAATTTCCTAATAATATACAATTATTTCTATCTATCTATCTATATTTTATTTTATCACACAGTTTACATTTTTGCTGTTTTAAGCTGTATATTTCCATTTATAATATATTTTTTATTAAAATATTAATTGTGTAACAATTTATTTAAATATTAATTTTAATATTTATCTTTGTTAATTTTAAATCTGTATATTATACATTTATGAAGTAAAATTAATTTCCTTTTAATTTAAATATTAATTGTAAATTATTTAGTTTTTGCTAACATCTATCTATCTATCTATCTTTAAGATTTTATCAGTTTACCTTTTTGACATTTTAAGCTGTATACTTCTATTCATAAAATAATGGTTAATAAAATTAGTTGTGTAAGTTTAAATATTAATTTTAAATATATATCTTTGTCAATTTTAAGTCTGTATATTATATATTATATTTATAAAGTAATAATGACTTCTTAATAATTTAAATATTGATTTTAAATTATTTTGTTTTTGTTAACATATCTTTTACTTTCAATTTGTTTTTATAATCTGTCTATCTATAAATAATATTTTATTGTTTATTTGATTATTCTGCAGCTGACCTTTCTTTTTCTTCTCAGTCCTGTGTATGGCTTCATCTTCCTCTTCAAGTGGATCGAGGAGCGAAGATCTCGGCGTAAAGTCTCCACACTGGTGGACGAAACCTCCGTTATCGATGATGAGATTGTTAACGACATGTTTTTTGCTCACCAAGTCAGTGCCTATTGATTTAGTTCATTCATTCATAAATGTGCAGCTTATCCACCTTTTCTATAGCCTGTTTGTCGATTGTTGTGTGCAGTTGATACCGAACTCCTGTGCCACTCACGCTCTTCTGAGTGTGCTTCTGAACTGCAGCGGTGTGGAACTGGGAACGACTCTGAGCCGGATGAAGGCTTTTACCAAGGGCTTTAGTCCTGAGGTCAGTTACGTGCATAAAGATCATTTTTGGACACTTAAAGAGACAGTTCACCCAAAAATCTAAATTTTGTTATCATTACTTACCTAACTTACTTTCTGCTGTTGAACACAAAAGAAGATATGTTGGTAACCAATAGCCATTGTTGACAATAGCCATTGATTTCCATAGTATGGAATTAAGTCATGCTTAAGAATGTCTGAATGTCAACAAATGGCTGTTTTAAAGCACATCTATATTTTTTGACCTCTCAGAGTAAGGGTTACGCCATTGGAAATGCTCCTGAGCTGGCAAAAGCCCACAACAGCCATGCCAGGTAGAGTCAAGCTTTAATATTACTCACTTTCCTGTTCTTACAGATTTTGTTGTGGTCTAAATCTGCTGTTTTTGTCTCGTTTTCTTTGTAGACCGGAGCCGCGGCACCTGCCGGAGAAACAGAACGGCATCAGCGCCGTGCGGACGATGGAGGCGTTTCACTTCGTTAGTTACGTGCCAATCAAAGACCGGCTGTTTGAGCTGGACGGGCTGAAGGCTTATCCCATCGACCACGGTGAGAACGTAATGTCAGTAAAAGTGTCTTTGGTGAGTTTGAGGAGAAGAGTAAATTACACAAACCTGTCTGTCTACCTCAGGGCCGTGGGGCGAGGAGGAAGAGTGGACTGATAAAGCCAGACGGGTCATAATGGTGCGAATAGGACTGGCCACTGCTGGGTAAGAGCGAGATTGAGATCAGTATTCACATCTTTGGCTCCAGAAGGGAAAACGACGCATTAAGAGCTGGAGGGTGTAAACTTTTGAACAGAATGGAGATGTGCACATTTTTCTTATTTTGCCTAAATATCATTTTTTCCATTTAGTACTGCCCTTCAGACGCTACAGAAGATACTTACTCGTATCCCAGAAGACAAAATAAGTTACATTTACCCTGATCTTCAAATTCCAAAAGTTTTCACCCCCTGGCTCTTAATGCATTGTTTCCTTTTGGAGCATCACTGAGTGTTTGAACCTTCTGTAATAGTTGCATATGAGTCCCTCAGTTTTCCTCAGTGTGAAAAGATGGATCTCAAAACCATACAGTCATTGTTGGAAAGGGTTTAAATACAAAAAGCAAAGAATTTGTGGCATCTGAGGGATTTCTCTGAAGAACAGCAGGCAGTTTAACTGTTCAGGATAAACAAGGGACTCATGAACAGAATAAATTCAACTATTATTTTCTCTTGTGGACTATATGTAAACGTCTTTATTTGAAGTATCTTATTCAGGTCAGTACTAGATAAACAATAACATGGATTTTGTATGATCCCTCTTATTTTGGTAAAATAATGAACATTTTGCAGATTCTGAAAGAGGATGTAAACTTTTGACCTCAACTGCATAGAACAAATTACGAAAGATATATTCTTTCTAACATATCTGATTTGTCTTCTGGTTCCTCAGAGAGCCCTACCATGACATCCGGTTCAATCTCATGGCGGTGGTTCCGGATCGCAGGATAAAATACGAGTCCAGGCTGGAGATCCTGAAACGGAACAGGCAGATCATTCTGGAAGGGCTCCAGCAGGTTAGGGAGAAGAAAGTGAGTACAAACTTTGAATAAAATCCAAGTTTTTGGAGTAGCATTCTATGAATGATTTTTCTATGTGGTAAAGTCTTGGCCAGATGTAAATGTCTCTGTACACCAATGTACGTGCTACAGGTAATTCGTTTGACCCAACAAGAATCAGGCCAGGATCGAAAGCAACAAGACTCCTCCTCTTCAGAAGACACGCCTCCTGTTGTTAAAAAGGAGGAGAGGCAAGACACACCCATACCTTTGTGTACAGAGCAGGCCACGCCCACAGGTACTCTACTTGAATTTAAAGCAGTTTGAATATTTTAAACTTGCATTTATTTTATCTCACACATAATTATCTTACATTATCCCAAATGTTTCGAAGAATGTTTAAATCCAGTGAAATGAGCCATTTTAACTAGTGTAACAGACCGTGTCATTGCGTCACTGTGTGAATAGGTCTTTATAGCCACGTATACCTAATCTCAAGGAGAATTAAAGGGATAGTTCACCCCAGAATGAAAATTTGGTTACATTTAACATGTTAAATGACCTACGTTCATCTTTGAAACACAAAAGAAGATATTTTTGATGAAATCCAAGAGCTTTCTGACTCTGCATAGCCAACAACGCAACTACCACGTTCAAGGCCCAGAAAGGTAGTAAGGACATCCTTAATATAGTCCATGTGACATCAGTAGGGATGCTGGATATTAGATTTTTGACGATATTTTTTTTACCTCATTTTGGTCGATGCCGATAAATTTCCTTTTGTTTGGAAACAACACCAAGTCTCTCCTGTGTGGAAATTCTAAGCAAATTATTTTTAATTTTGGTTAGTTTTTTTACAAAAACTTATTTGTTAGAATTAAACAATAATGAAGTTATTTTATAATGACAGTACAATGAAGCTTTGAAAATAACTGCCGCAATTGATAGTTTATAGTTTTTTCAGAAAAATGCAGTGGTAAACATTTTATTTTAAGATTTAACATTTTTATATGGTCTAATTTTTCATACTGGGCAGATGCCGATATTTACATTAAAAGCCATTATCAGCCGCTTCCGACGTGGGTCTGATAATATTGTGCATCCCCAGAAAATCAGTGGTTCAACCTTAATTTTATGAAGCTACGAAAATACTTTTCGTTATGCAAAGATAAAGATTTTGTTCACTACCTTTCTGGGCCTTGAACGTGTCAGTTGTGTTGCTGTCTATGCAGGGTCAGACAGCTCTCGGATTTCATCAAAAATATCTTAATATCTTAATAAGATGAACAAAGATCTTACAGGTTTGGAACGACATGAATGGTGAGTAGTTGATGACAGAATTTTAATTTTTGGGTGAAGCTTTAAGTCTTAATAGTCATGTATAAATATAGTTTAAAGGAGAAGTCCACTTCCAGAACAAAGATTTACAGATAATGTACTCACCCCCTTGTCATCCAAGATGTTCATGTCTTTCTTCAGTTGTAAAGAAATTGTTTTTTTTTTTGTGAAAAACTTTCCAGCATTTTTCTCCATATAATGGACTGATATGGTGCCCTGAGTTTGAACTTCCAAAATGCAGTTTAAATGTGGCTTCAAAGGATCCCAAATGCGGTTGTAACCGATCCTAGCCGAGGAAGAAGGTTCTTATCTAGCGAAACGATCCATTATTTTCATAAAAACAATACAAAAAAAATATACTTTTTAATGTCAAACCCTCATCTTGTCTTACTCTGCCTGAACTCAGTTTTTTTCTGGTTCATGACAGTTAGGGTATTTCGAAAAACTCCCATCTCATGTTCTCCCTCAGCTTCAAAATCATCTTATATCACTGTTTTACTTTTTTTGTTAAGGGTGTTTGATCTTCTTTGGATGTTCACTTTGCAAAGACTGGGTTGGTACTTCTGCAGCGATGTAGGATGATTTTGAAATGATTTTTGAAGTTGAGGGAGAAAATACGATTGGAGTTTTTCGACATTCCCTAACTGTCTTGAACCAGAATACGCAGGGAGTTCAGGGAGAGCAAGACAAGACGAGCGTTCGACATTAAAAAGTATATTTTTTTGTATTATTTTTCTGAAAATAACCGATCGTTTCACTAGATAAGACCCTTCTTCCTCAGCTGGGATCGTTTACAACCACATTTGGGATTGTTTGCATTTAAACAGCATTTTGGAAGTTCAAACTTGGGGCACCATATCAGTCCATTATATGGAGAAAAATCCTGAAACGTTTCTCTCAAAAAACATAATTTCTTTACGGCTGAAGAAAGAAAGACATGAACATCTTGGATGACAAGGGGGTGAGAACATTATCTGTAATTTTTTGTTCTGGAAGTGGACTTCTCCTTTAAGCATTATTCAGTAATGTAGTGATTCAAAAAGTGAACCTAAAGCATCTCCCATGACACTTCAGAAACTCAAGAAGGTGCCGCCGCTCTCCCAAGTCCCGCTGGAAAAGTCAGACACATGGCTAAACCTGCCGCCTTGCCAACAGGGGGCGCTCCGCCACCAGCCCCTCTACCTGTTCCCAGCCCGAACCCCAACCCCAATCCCATCGTCCAGCGTCTGCCAGCCTTCCTGGACAACCACAACTACGCCAAGTCCCCCATGCAGGTAAGATCGGTTACGTTTCAGGATAACTGGAATAATTAGCATGAGCTGTGCTTTTACTCAGTAAGCTCGTTGATTGACAGGAAGAGGAGGATCTTGCTGCGGGTGTGGGTCGCTCACGCCTACCTGGCCCGCCTCAGCCCCCTTATTCTGATGACGACGATGATGATGATGACGAAGAGGAGGAGTGCAGTACTGCAGGTGCCACAAGCAGGTAAAAAAAAAAAACTATGAAAGTGTTAAATCTGAACATATTTAATGTGTTCTTGCAGCGGTACTCAATCCTTCAGTACTCAAGAGGTAAATAGTGTTCCTATAGTGGCCTGTATAACGCACCCATCATCGGTTGTCTGTGTGATCAGCAGGGTCAGAAGAAAGGTTGGTCTACGTGCACGCACCATGGGCCGCAGTGGAGTGGGCGCAGTTGCGGCAATGGAGGGTCAGCTAGCACTCAGCGTTCTAGCCGAGAAACTCAAGAAGGAAGTCCAAAGGAAGGACTCCATTGCAACAACTGGTTCCACACCTCTGAATGTACGTACCGAGGGTCGCACGGGTGGGATCAGCATCACCTCGGCCTGCCAGCCGTCGCCCACACCCAGTAACGAAAGCACGGATACGGCCTCTGAAATCGGCAGTGCGTTCAACTCGCCGCTGCGCTCGCCTGCGAGATCGCAAGCAGCTACGCGTCCCTCCAGCCCCGTGGTGCCCCACTTGAGTCGTGTGCTGTTTGGAGAAGAAGAGGGGCTGCTCAGGTTGGACGCCCGACACAACCGAGCCGTCCGGGACTTGGGGGCGCTGGTGAGCTCCACGACGCTGCGACTGCAAGAGGATGGCGTCATGTACGCTTTGCCACCTACAGGTACTTGTTCACGTTCAAAATAATGAGATTTTAACTAGTGCTGTCAGAATTAGAGGCGATTTAATTTTTACAGTTTAACGTCGTTAAAAATATTTAACGCAGAGGTGGGGCTAGGGTTGGCCATCCCACTCACAACTGCTGCTTGTGTCTACAGTCAAGTGAAAAAGTTAGGACACCCTATTGAATTCCATGGTTTTCTGTATCAGGACATCATTAAAAAAACTGGTCCTTGGCTGGTCTTAAAATTTCGAAAATAAAACCTCAGATTAACAAATTGCACCGTGTCATTATTTACTGAACAAAAATAAAGCCAAAATGGAGAAGCCATGTGTGACAAAGTTAGGACACCCTTACTGCTAACATTGGAATTAAGAGGGTAAATAACAGTCAAGCACTGTTAATCAAATACCTTTGATTAACAGATCATCAGCAAGTCTGAGCGCCTCTATAAAAGCATAAGCTTTGGCAGTGTGCTGGTCTGGAGCCTTCAGGTGTGTGTTAACACAATGCCAAGGAGGTAAGACATCAGCAATCATCTTATAGAAGCAATTGTTGCTGCCATCCATCTGAGAAGGGTAATATGGCCATTTCCAAACAATCTGAAGTTTATTCACAAGTGGGACACATTTAAAGCAGACACCTCTCCTTCCAGGAGTGGACGTCCCAGAAAATTCACCCCAAGATCTGTGTAAAGTTCAGAGAAATGGCAGACAACCCAAGAACTACACCTCAGACTCTACAGGCCTCAGTTAACATGTTAAATGATAAAGTTCATGACAATACCATTAGAAAAATATGGGACAAAAATGGCATGTTTGGAAGGCTTGGCAGAAGAAAGCTTCATTGCAGCATTGCAGCACAGTTTAGGTCTGCAAAGTTGCATTTGAATAAAACGCAAGTCTTCTAGAATAATGTCCTTTGAACAGACGAGACCGAAGTGGAGATGTTTGGCCATAAATCACAGCGCCAAGTTTGGTGAAAACCTAAAGAGCGTATCAGCACAAACACCTTATAGCAAAAGACAAGCATGCTGGAGGAGGGCTGATAATTTTGGGCTTGTTTTGTAGCCACAAGGACCTAGGCACCTCACAGTCATTGAGTTGTCCATGAACTCCTCTGGATATCAAAGTATTCTAGAGTCAAATGCGAGGGCGTCTGTCCGACATCTAAAGTTGGGCCAAAATTGGGTCATGCAACAGGACAATGATCCCAAACACACCAGCAAATCAACAACAGAATGGTTTAAAAAAGAAAAGAATCAAGGTGTTGCAATAGCCCAGTCAAAGTCCAGAGCTCATCCTGACTCAAATGCTGTGGTGAGAGCTGTGCATAAGCAAATGCCCACAAACCTCAAACTGGAGCAACGTTGAAAAGATTCCTCCAGAACGATGTGAGAGACTGATAGAAGTCACACAGAAAATGAATGCTTCAAGTTATTGCTGCTAAAAGTGGATCTACAGGCAGTTGACTCATAGGGTGTCCTAACTTTGTCATACATGGCCTTTCCCTCTTGGCTGTATTTTTCTTAAATAAATAATGACACTGTGTGATATGTCATGTGTTGATTTTAAGACCTGCCAAGGACCAGATAAATTTTTATGTCCTGATACAGAAAACCATGAAATTCCATAGGGTGTCCTAACTTTTTCACATGACTGTATGTTAGCTCTCAATAATACTGTGAAGTTGAATGGCTGTAGTCAATGTTAAATATAAGAAAAAAAGAACAATTTCCTAGAGACATCAGTAATACTGGTATCAGTGATATTCAAAAATTTTAATGAATATAAAAAAAAATACTGTTTTTAACATGTTTCTACATTAATTTGAAGATTGAATGTGAAATTATTGCAATATGAAGTATATTTAAAAACTTGATTGTTAGATGCGATTAATCGCGATTAATTAAAAAACATACAATTAGTTCATTTTTTAATTAATTGACAGCACTAATGTCATTTCTACATTAATTTATAGATTGAATGTGAAATTATTGCAATCTAAAAGTATATGCAAAACTTGAATGTTAGGTGGGATTAATCACGATTAATCGCAATTAATTCAGAAAAATGTGCGATTAATTTTTTTTTTTTTAATTGATTGACAACACTAATTTTAACATGCTTCTACATTGATTTGAAGATTAAATGTGAAATTATTGCAATATTAAAGTATATTTAAAACCTAGAATGTTAGGTGCGGTTAATCGTGATTAATCGCAATTAATTTAGAAAAATGTGTGATTAATTAGTTAATTTTTTTTACAATCAATTGACACCACTAAATTTAACAATTGAAATATTTTTTGTGGAATACTCTTGCACACTGGTTTGGATAACCTTAATCTAATTTGACAGAAACATTGGAAGGGTTAAAGAAAACAGGCGGCGTGGAGAAGAAAGAAAAAGAAGAGATGACTGGTCCAGGAGGACAGGAGGAAGTGAAGGAAGGACCATCGGTGGAGATGAAACAGGAGGACGTCAAAGAGTCAGCGGATGTCAAACCGAACAAGGAAAACCTGCCGTCCAGCAATGCTGAAACCAGCACCAAACCTCATGGAGAAAAATACACTCCTAAAGTAAGACACTACTGACACTAAAGCAATGTTTGTTATGAGTTAGCAATGCAACTTTCCATGAACTTATGGGTCTCTGTCTCACAGGAGTTGCTGGCCTTGCTGAAATATGTGGAAACAGACATTGCCAACTATGAAGTGTGTTTGAAAGAAGAAGTGGAGAAAAGGAAAAAGTATAAGGTAAGTGAAGGTTTTCCTTGCGAACAAGAAAATGATTTCCCAGGGCTTTCCAGAAAGATTTATTAAGATTACTTTTTTGTCCTTTTTCAGATCGATGACCAAAGGAGAACTCATAACTACGATGAATTCATCTGCACCTTCATATCAATGCTGGCACAAGAAGGTAAAAAAATGTTCTTCCATGGAATTTAAAATAAGATGTTTTTGAAAATCCTTATGAGCCACAAAAATGGCAGCGTGAACGTTCTCCTGAACGTCTCCTTTTGTGTTCCACAAAAGAAAGTCTAATAGGTTCCCAACCATGTTCCTGGAGCCCTTCCAACACCGCACATGACCTTCTTCATCAAACACATCTGATTCAGGTCATCAGCTGATTAGTAGACCTGAAATGGGTGTGTCAGACAAAGGAGATGTTCAAAATGTGCAGGAACATCTTTTAATGCTTTAATCAAATGTCCTTTTGCTGTTTCGTAGGTATGTTAGCCAGTCTGGTGGAGCAGAACATCTCTGTGCGTCGCAGACAAGGCGTAAGCATTGGCCGGCTCCACAAACAACGCAAACCTGACCGGCGGAAACGCTCACGACCATACAAGGCCAAGCGCCAATAAATGCTTAAAGAGAACCGAATGGCAGCAATTTGACAACTCAGTCTTTCTGAAACGTGATGAATGATACCAAACACCTCATTGACAGTGTTAGATACTGATTAAAATGTAGTTTTCAAGCTTTGTTTGACATAATAAACTGCCCAAGTTCATCACCACTTCCAAAGCATATTGGTGATCCTCAGATGTTTAGAGATACTAAACCATGTTTCATGTTGCCATTATGTAATGTACTGTATCAACCTAATCATAAAACCAACAATCATTGGAGCACCATATTGGGAAAATGAGCATCTTGACCCAAATATCTAGTCGAGGTGCTACCAAAGATAACAGTGCTCCAAATTCACTCAAACAGTATGTCTGTTGTTAACAAATGGACCAATCGCCAATCTGGATGGGATTCTAGAAATATGGTTTTCGAAGTTCATCGCTGTTTTGTTCATTAGAATAACAGACAAAAAGGATCAAAGATGTTTTAAGACTGTATACTTGAGTTGGTTTGTGGATGTGTATTGTTTTTTTTTCCGCTGCAAGAGTTATGCGTTTTGGTTAAATTTCACTTGTTCTTGACGAGGTTGTTTTTGTTGGTAAGGATTGGGCCAGTGAGTTTAGCCTCAGGCATGTTCTGTTTGTTTGTACATATGTATTTGTGTATTATCCGATGTCTGTCAGATCTAGACATTGAAATAAATGTTTCCAAGTACACTGTTGACTTTTCTTTCGTTTTGAGAAGCGGAAAGGACTTGTCTTAATGCGCCTAAGCAGCAGTAACAAAAAAATAAAATAAATAAATAATAATAAAAAAAAAAAACACCATGTCATCATGCCCCCTCCCCATTGAAGGTGAAGCGCTCCAGTATCCCGGTTCTTCTCCTGTCAACGGCATTATTCACGACTAGTAGGTATGTGTCTAAGAAAACGTTTTAAACTTGCTTTTCGTGTAAATCGATGTTTATGAACAAAGAAAACGGGACGTTTTTTTCTTTCCTTTTTTCCTTTCTTTCCTTGTTCGGATGTAGTACAAGGCTGTGCTCGTTTTGCAAATTTTTCCGATATTCCTCTCTTATGTTTTACGTGTTTCCAACTTTGAATTATTTGTCATTTTTCTAAACACTGTTTTTGCGCGTTTCCCTTGCAAAAAATTAACCATGGTTTTATTATAGTAAAAGAGTAACCAGATTTGTCGGTGTATTTTGGTGTATTGAGTATTTGTATAACCAAAGTTAACTACAAATACCATAATTAAACTATGGTTAGCGTGGTTACCATGGTTGAACTATAGTAACCAAGTTTTTTTTGGTTTCATTTGTAGTAAAACCATAGCTCATTTTCGTAACGGTCGCCACAGCAGCAAAAGCATGTTGAGATAGTTGTGTGTGCAAGTAGGTGTCAACTATAATGCACACCTTTTAGATTTTTTTTTTATATTTATTATAATAAACTGTAAATCATATGTACATATTGCAACGTGTTTCACTAGCGAATGGGCTCAAACACAAAATATGCCATAGTTCACAGCTCAAGCATGAGTCATGTCATGTCAGCTACAGTGGTGGCCAAAATTATTAGAACACTAGTATTTTTTAGTTCTATCTTTTGCTGTAGTGTGACCCCAACTAGCACTCATACATGTGCAAGATGCCTGTTAAAGATCTGTCTGACAGACGTCTTTCATAAACATCTAATATACATCTATTTGACATCTGATAGGAAACAAGCAATACACGTATTGCAGATGAGCAAAATCCAGAAGAACTGTGGCATTGTCTCCAAAACTGCTTTAAATGCAAAGGATGGTCACACCAAATGGTGATTTAATTTAGTTAATAAAAGTTAATTGCTAAAGAAAATTTATTTGTGACATTATTTTTGACAGCATTCCTCATTTTACAGCATTTTTACACAAGTGCCTAAAACTTTTAACAGTACTGTAGCTGTGCAGGTAGGTTTCTTGAAGCATCTTGGAGACATTGACACAGTTCTTCTGGATTTAGTCTGTCTCAGTTTCTTCTGTTTCTTCATGTCCGATTGCTCAATTACCATAATAATCCTTAGCGACAGCCCTACTCAGAACAATTATTAATCTCATTTTACAGTGACTAAAGGTTGTTTCTAGAGTGTCTCTGAAACATTCAACATAAACAGTGATGCTTTACTCCAAACCTCCAAACAAGAGATTCACAACACAGGTTAAAAAATTGAAAACGGCTCACATTTTCTGAGTTTTATTTGTTTAGGCTTTGAGAGTTAAGGCATAATAAGAGACTACTGAAGCACAAAGTTAATGTCTTTTGTCTTTTTCCTTCTAAATATAAATCAGAGCTAAGTGTTTAACATTACTCCCTCACCAGCTGTTTTGGGTATTTATTTGGATAATTTTGAGATAATTTATATTATTTTCCAACCAGGTTGTTAGAATTTAGTACTAAGTACTAAAATAAATTTGAAACACCATTTAAAAAATATATAAGACATTCCATAGGGAAACCTGTTATTTATGAAAATGTTTGTATAAATGGTTAATTTTTGGCATAAGCAATAGATTTAAACATAATAGAGCACCATCAAAACTACGTTTTGGACAGAGCTGCCATTATTTTGTGAGAACAGGAACAGTAGAGGAAATGTCTTCCTCCCATCATTTCCCTCTTCAGTCCCAAGAAGAGAACATGTCTTAAAACTGAATCTTAGGCTCTGTTTACACACATGGCTGAAACAGATATCATCTCCATTTATAATCCAGACTGCAAGACTTTACCTGAATATTCTCCTCATAGCGTAGCTGTTTCTATGGCCATCTTTGACCTCCTATGGATTGGATCCGGCACTGTATTGTTCATCATCTGCGTGGTCTATCCATGCTACTATTTGTCCAAGAAGTTCAGAAATCTTAGACGTAAGTGTCAACGTTTGTACTTCAAACTGGCCCAATGTTTTTAGAACGTAATTTCCACGTGATTCTTTACGCAGCTGAGACTACAACAAATACGGTCGTCACGACACAATGCCTTTCACAGCCTTCAGCCGTCGTTCAGGGTGGTCAGTACCTTCCGTATCAACCTTTCGGAGGCCAACCGATGTCAACTGGACCACCACCACCTTCATATCAGGAAGCTGGTAAGATCTGCAAACGAGATGACCACAACTAAGATGGTGAACCATCAAAATGATTTCCGTCTTTGGTTTTCTAGTAGGTCCAGGGTATCCTGTTCCCATCCAGGTTGCATATGATGATGGTCAGGACATGTACCCTCTACAGCAGGGGTGTCCAAACTCAAAAACTTAGCTCCAACCCGAATAAACTCTGTAGAACACAGGCCCTCCAGGACTGAGTCTGGAAAGCCCTGCTCTACAATCATCACTGCCCACAGACTACACTTTGCTGCAACCAGCGTACAACCCTGCTTACACCGGTTGCACCAGTTCAGTCTTCATGACCACTAACCAAACCAAAACCACTGCATTGTGGAGGGTTACACATTTCCACACTGCTCTGCTGTTGTGAATAGTGCAGCTACTGTGGACACTATCCTGCAATGGCATTGAGAATACAAGTATTGTTGTTGTTCAATAATATTGCCATATTTATGCTTGAATTTGTTTCTTTCTCTCTATTTTAAAGGAGAAGTCCACTCCAGAACAAAAATTGACAGATAATATACTCACCCCTTGTCATCCAAGATGTTCATGTCATGTCTTCAGTCGTAAAGAAATTATGTTTTTTGAAGAAAACATTTCAGGACTTTTTGCCATATAGTGTACTTCTATGGTGCCCCGAGTTTGAACTTCCAAAATGTAGTTTAAATGCGGCTTCAAATGGTCCCAAATGCAGTTGTAAATGATCCCAGCCAAGGAAGAAGGGTCTTATCTGGCGAAACGATCGGTTATTTTCATAAAAATAATACAATTTATATACTTTTTAATGTCAAATGCTCATCTTGTCTTGCTCTACCTGAACTGTTTTTTTTCCAGTTCACGACAGTTAGGGTATGTCGAAAAACTCCCATCTCATGTTCTCCCTCAACTTCAAAATCATCCTATATCTTTGTTTTACCTTTTTTGTTAAGGGTGTTTGACTGGGTCGGTACTTTTGCAGCGATGTAGGATGATTTTGAAATGATTTTTGAAGTTGAGGGAGAAAATACGAATGGAGTTTTTCGACATACCCTAACTGTCCTGAGCCAGAATACACAGAGTTCAGGGAGAGCAAGTAAAGACGAGCGTTTGAGATTAAAAAGTATTTAAATTTTATTTTTCGAATGAAAATAACCGATCATTACTATAGGATTCAGAATTGGAATTTAGTTCCTTTTAAAAGACTGTAGGAAGGATCACTCGCCCTGGTGGGCCGGTCAGAACCCAGGAAATCAGTCCACAACAGTTCTTTCCTTTAATTTCTTTACTGTACCATCAAGCATGTAATAGGTGTGGTCTGTACATAGATAACAAAAACAACAAAGTAAATAATATAGAGATCAAATCCAATAATTTGACATTCCAATAGCAGATAACACTATTATCAATATTAAAAAAAAGTGAAAGACTACAGCTTAATGAATTGGCAAATTAGCATCAGCATAGGCCATTTAACCACGTAATCTTCAGACACACACTTATGTTTGCAATACACGAAAGGCCTATGAACTAGAAACGGCAATTATCTCTATCTAAAACATGAGAACAGTATAAGTAAAGCGGTACTAAAATCTCACTGCAAATATACGTGACGTGCATGTAAATAGGCGCTGGTTATGCGCTCTCAATAAAACAATTACCATAACTGCGATCGCTAGCGAGTTTACAACTTAATCTCAATGTTAAACATATTTAAGCAAGAACAACTCACTTTTACAGGATGCACGCACACTTATTACACCTGGATTGGATCGGCTCGCATCTCTCCTCTCAAACTATGCTGCGCACTCTTAAAATGGTGACAAGTCTTAAAGGGCAACAAGTCTTAAAGGGGCTGCGCACGCAAACCGTTTGTACAGCCGCCCCCAAATTATGTTCAATTTGACACTTGAGAAGGTTGCGTGTGTGTTACTGATCCTGCATTAGGTGTATTTGGCTCCTCTGTATCATCTTCAGGGATAGGGGGTAGGGCCACAAGTCGAGCTACAGGTCTAGTATAAACCTTCCCTTGAACTTGGACATCCACTGATCTCACTTGTGAGTCTCGACTGGGGTGCACCTGGACTACCGTTCCAATAGGCCAATGTGCTCTGGGCTGTTGGGGATCCATTATCATGACCACCGTGCCTGTGGTTATATTAGGTAACGAATGGTGCCATTTCTGTCTTGGTTGCAGGTTTGGAAGGTAATGGCGGATAAAGGAGGACCAGAAGTGGTCAGCTATCACTTGAGAGTGTCTCCAACGGCGACGACTTAAGCCCTCTTCCTCAGGGTAGACGACTGGAGGGAGGGAGTTATCTAGCCGCCCCGTGAGAAGAAGGTTGGGTGTTACTGGATCAGGATCAGCCACGTTAGAAGACACATACCCAAGGGGTTTAGAATTAAGGATGTTCTCCACTTCAATTAGAACAGTCCTGAGTACCTCTTCCGACACTGTTTGGGCCCCAATAGTCGCAGATAGTGCCGTTTTAATGGATCTTATCTCCCGCTCCCACACTCCCCCAAAGTGTGGTGCTGCAGGAGGGTTAAAATGGAATGCTATCTTCCGTGATGCAAGTTTTTGCTGGAGATCAGGTGACATAGCCTGGAATGCTTCGTACAGTTCTCGTTCCCCACCTCGAAAATTTGTTCCCTGGTCCGAAAGTAATTCTACAGGGGAACCTCTACGTGCAATAAACCTCCGAAGTGACATCAGAAAGGAATCGGTGTCCAAACTGTTCAAAAGGTCCATGTGGACGGCCCGCGTGGTAAGACACTTGTAGAGGATTCCCCACCTCTTTTCTACTCGTCGCCCAATTTTTACAAGGAAGGGGCCGAAGCAATCCATACCGGTTGAATGGAATGCTGGTTTGTAGAGGCGCAAGCGTGCCTGAGGGAGGTCAGCCATTTTAGGAAAGGCAGGTTTGGCTCTTAGTCTTTGGCATTCTATACAGGCATGCTGCAATCTGCGGATGGCTGCTCTTCCCCTTAGCACCCAGAACCGTCTCCTTATCTCTGCAAACACCCGATCAGGGCCTGGATGGCAGAGTCTTTCATCAAAATCTTGCAGAAGTAATTTCACGGCTGGCTGTCTAGAATCTAGTACAATGGGATGTTTCAGGGTGGGATCCAAAGTCTCAGCATGTCTTAACCTACCACCAACCCTGATTAGACCGGAGGATGCGTCATATTCTGGAGCTAAGGTGAGTAAGCGGCTATTGTGTTGAAGAGGCTTGCCTAATTTGAGCCGTTGCAGTTCCTCAGGAAAACTCTCACCTTGCACTTTCTGAAGTATGTATGTCTCTGCTGCTTGATAAGTGTTTGCGGTAGGTTCTCCTGATTCTCCAGCCGCCCCATGTAGCTCCTGTGCAATGGCCTTCACCAATTCTGTCCAGGTTTTGTACTCACTACCAAATTGCCCGTCGAAAGCTAATACTCCACAGAACGCAGATTTCTTGAGTTCAGACTTGTCAATCTGAGGGCACTTTGTAGGGTCTGCTGGCCAGTCCTCTGGGGGAAGAAGCAGGAATGGGGGCCCTTGGCTCCATCTATTGGGCTTAGCGAGGTCCTTTAGAGTCTTACCTCGGGTGAGGTCGTCTGCCGGATTTTGAACTGAATCCACGTATCTCCAGGTGGTGATGTCGGTAAGCTCGTGGATTTCAGCCACTCTGGTACCGACGAAGACTTTGAAATGGCAAGACTCTGACTGAATCCAAGACAGCACCGTAGTGGAGTCTGTCCAGAGAACTGTGTGGCGAAGCGGCAATGTTAACTCTTTCTGTAACTGGGTTTTTAGCTGTGCCCCAATTACCGCAGCACAGAGCTCCAAACGGGGTATCGACAGGACTCTCTTTGGGGCTACTCTCGAGCGTGCCAGTACAAATGACAGATGGATCTGGCCCAACTGATCTTCGGTTCGCAGGTAGGCAACGGCTCCATACGCACTCTCTGAGGCATCGCTGAACACATGAAGGTCAGTAATGGATCTCATTCGATCTACTGAAGCTGGTACATATGACCTTGGGAAACTGATCTTGTGAAGGAACTGCAGCTCACTTTCCCATTCAGTCCATCTCTGAACTAAGGCTTGGGGAAGTTGGGTTTCATCCCAGCCGCGCTCCTTGCTCCAAAGTTGCTGAACCAGTACCTTAGCCCTGGTAGTATACGGGAGGATATATCCTAAAGGGTCGTACTGGCTTGCTAAAACTTTGTAAATTATCCTCATGGTAGGAGCGCCATGATCAATGGGCCGGTGACGGTAAATCAGGACATCCGCGGGGCAATTCCAGCTAAGGCCCAATGTGGACTCCTGAACATCAGTCCTTTCCTGGGCTAACCAGAGTTCAAACCCATCCGATCTGGCTTCACGGGGAAGATGGTTAATGACAGCTGGCACATTGCTGGCCCACTGTCTCAACTCGAAGCCGCCTTCTACTAATAGCCCCCTCAGTTTGTCAACCAATTGCTTAGCCTCCCCTAGTGATGGCAAACTCTGCAAGCAATTGTCAACGTAAAAGCATCGTTCTATGGAGAACCTCACATCTTCGTCCGGTTGGCTATGGTCCCTTACATGCCGCTGTAAGGCGAAGGTCGCACAGCAGGGGCTGCACGTTGTCCCGAATGGCAGAACTTGCCATTCAAAGACATCAGGGGTCCCCTTCTCTTTCGAGTCACGCCAGATAAACCGAAGAAGGGGTCTATCTTCAGGAAGAAGGCGGACCTGGTGAAACATGCCCCGGATATCTGCGCTGATGGCTACTGCATGTTCACGGAATCTGAGCAGGACCCCCAGGAGTGATGAACCCAAGGTGGGGCCAGCAAGGAGTGAATCATTTAGGCTGAGACCATTAAACTGAAAGGAGCAATCAAACACCACACGATTCTTGTCATTATGGCACACCATGTGATGTGGGATAAACCAGCACTCACCATCTCCGTCTCTTTCTTCTGGACGGATCTTTCTGATTGCTCCGGACTGAACCAATTTCTGGATTTCTGAGGAATAAGCATCAGCCTTTTGTGGGTCTTTGGCGAGTTTCCTCTCAGTACTTCGTAGGCGTGGCATGACTGCTTCCATACTGGCGTGAAGATGGGGCATGTCAGCTTTACGCAACAAGGGTGTTGCATACCGACGTATTCCATCCACCTCTACGCGAACTGTCTTGGCTTCCAATAGTTCAACGGCCCTTTGGTCCTGCTTTGACCTTGTGCACTCCTTCACATTCTGAAAGGGCAAAACATCCACTTGCCACAGCCTATTCACATTCTTGAACAGTTCCGTGGTGCTAAGGGGAATGGATATGTGGAGACACTGTTTTGGTTTGAGTCGATGCTCCAACAGGCTGGTAGGACCCTGCAAAGTCCAGCCTAGCTTGGTTCTTATTGCAGCAGGACCGCCAGGCGGACCAAGTCTTACTGGTTCTATTGGTGAGATTATGTGAGTTTGATCTGCACCAACAAGGATGAGAGGTTTGGCTCTTTCAAAGCACTGTAAGGGTAGTCCGGCCAAGTGCTTGTACCGCTTTTTCAGCTTGGGAATTGGGTAAGAGTGGTCAATGAGATCAAGCTGTGGCGCAGTAAAGGCTCTGGAGATGAGATATCGCTTCTTCGGGTCGGAGTATGGAGAAATGTGGAGCGAGACTGAAGCCCCCTCAAGGGTTTGCACATCATGACGTATCGTTCTCAAAGCTAAGCTTTCTTCAGTACCTCTCAAACCAAGTTTCCGCGCTGCTTCTGGCAGGAGCATTGTACGCTCAGAGCCGTCGTCAAGGATTGCAAATGTGTCTAGCGTGCAATCGCCGTGGTGTAGGAGCACTCGGACAACCTTGAGCAAAACTTTATTACTGCTGACTGGTTTGTTCAGGTACAGTGTCTGTGTCGCTGAGCTGACTAGACAGCCCTCGGGTTTGGATGCCTCTGCGACAGGCCTCTTATTCACCTCATGGAGGATTCGTAGATGCTTCCTCTGACAAAGTGGACATGGTTTCTTCAGACCGCATTGGGCAGCCTGATGGGCAAGACCACAACGCCAGCATCTCCTATTGGTTCGTATCCACTCTGAGAGCTGATCTGTAGTGAGGGTTGGAATTCTGGGGCACTGACTGAAGGCGTGTTCAGAGCTCTGACAGTAAGAGCAATACACCATGGGCCTACCCTTAGCTTTCTCACTCACCTTGACAGGAATATATGTAGTGGTTCTCACTTCAGCACTATTCCCAGACCCAGTCAGTACGGTGGCGGTGGTTCGGCGTGATCGTGGGGCCACTCGGGAGTCTTGTTTGGCTCGACTCTCTCCCTTGGCAGTTTGGTCATCATAGCTTTGGCACCAAGACTCATATTTCAGCCATTCTGCCAAATCTACCAATGAGTACGTCACCCCAGGCCGATGTAACATGTGGCGGCGGAAATCGGCCCGTCTTTCAGGTGGTAGTTTATTGAGGCGGCGTGCAACATGCGACCCACAATGCAACTCTATACTCCCTGCCTGGCCCAAAGTCTTAAGCAGACCGACTAGAGACTGCACTTGAAGGGAGAACTTCTCAAATGCTGAGGGATCATTGCGGCTTATGTCTGGAGAATCAAGAATAGTGGCAATCCGTCTCAACGCCACCTGATGGGGCTGACCAAACCGCTCATTCAGTGCCAACATGGTGTCTCGGTAAGGTGTAGGGGAATGCAAGAAGGAGTCTGCTATTAGACAAGCATCATCTAATTTCAGGTGGTCCACCAGGACTTGATATTTGAACATCTCGGTGCTATCAGGTGGCAGGAGATTGTCCAAGGCTATCTTTAATCGAGCAAACTCACTAGGATCTCTGGTGCGGAAGTAAGGAATGGTAGGGCACGGGCCTTTATAATATTTCTCTGTCAGATCCACAGATGCCATAGGAGTTAACACATTGTAGGGTGCGCTTCTGTGTTGTTCAGGAAAAACACGTGTGGATGAATACTGGCCATACCTAAGCGGTTCCTCATATGGACGTTGATGGCTGGAATCCCCAGTCTTCTCCACTGATGTGAGTCTAGGGGTAGATGTCGGTGTGGCCCTTGTAGTGCTGTAAAGCTCTTGCTTACCGCCCTGACTCATGGCTCCTAGCTCATCATATGCAATAGGTGGAGGAGGCTCTGGCCAGCCTTCATCACCCGCATACGCTGCATCACGAAAATTAACTGTTGGATGATCAGACCGAGTGTTAGGTGTAGATGAATGTCGTTGCAGACTACAGGCTCTGTCTAAAAGCTGAATCAGCTCCTCTTTGGCCGCCTCCATCCGTTTAAGGTCAGCTTGAATGGCCTGCTGTGTTTCACGGAGCTTTAAATTCTCCTCTGTGATCCTTTGTAACTTTAGAGAGCTAGCATCTGATCGATCGCTCTGGTATCCATCACCTTCATCACCGAGGGGAACGCGCTCTGCGTTGGATTCAAGCTGTAGCTCTCGGTTTGGATATTGTGGTGGTGACTGGTGGGTAGGTTCGGAAATGTTTTGCTGCAAAGAACTTAAAAGATCACAATGCTTATGCCTGACAGTCAGTCTCGAGGAGGGAGAAAAGGTGGGTAAACTGTGGGCTCTCTTAGGCTTTGCAGCGGATGCACCAACCTGTGATGAATAGAAATCATCATCAGATGACTCCACTGCTTGTTCTCTCGTTACGACTGGTGATGCTGATTTATGAAAGCTCTGCAAGTCCACCTCATAATCTTGCAAATAGGCTGGATGGCGCTTTGGGCGAACCGAACGGTTTACTGGTTCAGAACTGGCTGACATCTTAATCCAGAGAAGTGATCATCCGGCTCGAAGGACCAGTTATAGGATTCAGAATTGGAATTTAGTTCCTTTTAAAAGACTGTAGGAAGGATCACTCGCCCTGGTGGGCCGGTCAGAACCCAGGAAATCAGTCCACAACAGTTCTTTCCTTTAATTTCTTTACTGTACCATCAAGCATGTAATAGGTGTGGTCTGTACATAGATAACAAAAACAACAAAGTAAATAATATAGAGATCAAATCCAATAATTTGACATTCCAATAGCAGATAACACTATTATCAATATTAAAAAAAAGTGAAAGACTACAGCTTAATGAATTGGCAAATTAGCATCAGCATAGGCCATTTAACCACGTAATCTTCATACACACACTTATGTTTGCAATACACGAAAGGCCTATGAACTAGAAACGGCAATTATCTCTATCTAAAACATGAGAACAGTATAAGTAAAGCAGTACTAAAATCTCACTGCAAATATACGTGACGTGCATGTAAATAGGCGCTGGTTATGCGCTCTCAATAAAACATAATTACCATAACTGTGATCGCTAGCGAGTTTACAACTTAATCTCAATGTTAAACATATTTAAGCAAGAACAACTCACTTTTACAGGATGCACGCACACTTATTACACCTAGATTGGATCGGCTCGCATCTCTCCTCTCAAACTATGCTGCGCACTCTTAAAATGGTGACAAGTCTTAAAGGGCAACAAGTCTTAAAGGGGCTGCGCACGCAAACCGTTTGTACAATTACGCTAGATAAGACCCTTCTTTCTCGGCTGGGATCGTTTACAACTGCATTTGGGATCATTTGAAGCCGCATTTAAACTGCATTTTGAAAGTTCAAAATCGGGGCACCATATCAGTCCATTATATGGAGAAAAATCCTGAAATGTTTTCTTCAAAAAACATAATTTCTTTACGGCTGAAGAAAGAAAAACATGAACATCTTGAATGACAATGGGATACATTTTTGTTCTGGAAGTGGACTTCTCCTTTAACCAAAGATTTATCCATTGTCCATTTATTTTGGATCCTAGATTGTAAATTTGTTAAATTGTGAATGTGTCTGTTGTTTCATTTGATGCCAATCAAACTAAGCAAGAGTGGAATTGACTATCAGAGCTCAGAGTTGAAGAAATTGTTTTGCATTTGATTTACAGAACTCTGATAGCACACATACATCACAGAGACGTCTATTTGAAGTCTGCATTTACATCTGGAAGGCGTATTTTTTTTTAGAGTGTTTGCTCATCTGCAATACTTCTATAGGACGTTTCCTATCAGATGTCAAATATACATCTATTAGATGTCTTTAAGATGTCTGTGACTTAGAATGTAAATAAAACTGACATCTTGTCGGTGCCGATAGCCTAGTGGGCAAGTACGCCGACATAGAGTGCTGTTGCACTATGGGCGTTCCGAGTTTGAGTCCCGGCTCGAGGACCTTTCCCAATCCCGCCCCCTCTCTCTCCCACTTCACTTCCTGTCTGCTCTCCACTGTCCATTCATAATAAAAGGGAAAAAACAAAAATTGATATCTTACAGATGTTTGTACACAGCAAAGCTTTAACAGACATCTTGCATCTTTAACTACATCTGTGCTAACTGGGAAGTGGGTTTTGTCTCAGACACATTCTGTCTGTTTGTATTGATAGAATTGTGTATTTAAAATTGAGATCTTACAGACATCTGTCAGACGTTTGTACACAGCAGATGCTTTTCAGATCAAGTTAACTTTAATAGACATCTTGCAGAAGTACATGTGCTAAGTGGTATATGCTTCACATGTTACTCTGGTGGTCTTTTGGTTTTGTTGAGAGTTTCTTGCATGGGAGGGGCACTACAGCCACTTGTTAAGAAATACTTATCATCAGGAAATACGCCATTAGCACGAAACGAGCTACTCAAGTGGACAAGCTGCGCTACGTCTATAACAATACACTTCTGCTCTTTTCTAAAGTTTTATTCACGGTGACAGTAGGTAAGTGTCTAATTGTTTGTTCAACCAAACGCTGTAAGAAAAATCTGTAGAAAATGGAAAAGATACTGGTAATTTTCTGCCAGGACATTGTCTTTTAATTTACGGACATTTTACTCTAGAACACAATTGCAATGTCATTCATAATACATCTTAAACACCTATGAAAAAAACAATACTTTTTTTTTTTACCACAGTGAAGATAGATGTAAGATGTAAAGATGTAACTAATCGGTTACAGTTACTGAGAAACAATGAATAGTTAAATTACAGTTACTTAAGAAAATGTTTACAATTACAAAGGGGGTTACATCTGAATGCCCCCCAAGGCATTGTTAGATGCCATTCATAGCTATGCAAAGATTTGATTTTAAAAATGGTATCATCGCTGTTAACCTATATCTTACGATTTTAAATCTGTATTTAACCTCATGATCCCAAAGTAAAAAGAGGTGCTAAAGATTTTGTGGTAGCTGTGCTTTAAAATTAAATTATTATAATCTTAATTCAAGTGATGAAGGATTTTGTAAGTCTGACAGTAATTATTGTTGAGTAACTGCTTTAAAAGTTTCAAAAGGATTAACAATTGAAAACTTTCATTAGAAATTTAGAAAAGTAATGTTGCATTACTTTTAAAGCAACTGAAATAGTTACACTACTTATTACATTTTAAATAAGATAATTTAATCTGTAACCTATTACATTTCCAAAATAACCTTCCCAACAATGTTGATACATTTGTTGTTTTGAAATATGTAAAACAATTTATTTTATTTGGATGAATTTTTCTGTGTTTTTATCAGGTTTACCAATTATCTAGCCCTTTTCTTAGTTTCAGGTATAAGCGTATTAAAGCTGTTGGAGAGCTAATAATTAGCATGCATTTGGCTATATTCCCCAACATCAGCTCTCACTATCTTTGATCACAGGCAAGTGATTTTGTCTAGGAATCGTTAAATGGAAAAAAAAAAAACCCTGCTGCATTTATTTAGTTTTTAGTAAATACAAATGACAACGTCCGCTCCGAGACCGCAAGGCGACCACCGCTTCGACTGCACAAAACGCTTCCTATGGGAGAGAGCGGCAGCCGCACGGCGATTCCACCGCTTGCCTCGTCCCGTATGTGCACGTCTATGCCTAATGACGAACGTGATTGTAGCGGGATAACGTAATTTACCCGAAAACAACAAGTTCTAATTTCTTGGCTGGTAGGTAGCATTTAACTCTCAAGACAGCTATTAACTCGAAGGGATCTTCTCGACAGAGAACACAACTTCTCACTGCATGCCTGCGCCTCGTCAATTAACAGTATATAGCGGGACAAGTTATCCCTTATTTCTCAGCGTGAGAAATACATGGTAAGAGGGTGTGAATTGCGTGTGTCTCACGATGAATGCGTGAGACCTGAGAGCCCTGGTTATAAATATACAAGGCCCTGTCATAGACACGCAAATAACAGGCTACCAAATGCCATTCTCCATGATTTGTGAATTTAGGGTAGAAATTTTTTTTTTTCGTAGTGACTCTTCATTTTATAATGCCTATAGCAAATAAAATATACCAAAAGTTGCACACTTAAAAGACTGAAACCGGAGTCATCTTCCCCAGCTTGATTTGTGATTTTTCCCCCCCACAGCGAATCCATTAGAAAGTCCGCTATTCGTTCATCATGTTTAGCGTCTGTTAGTGCTGGGATGCAAAATCATTGTTTTAGGTCGAGCTCGATTTGTAAAAACTTTCACAGTCGCGTTTTATCGCGTGTCAGTGTTTCTCTTTGCTCTGCTCCCTTTTTCTTCTTAATAGTGATATATGGTGCTGTTGGAACAGTTTCCAAGCCATTAGCTAAATCATCTTATACACATCTTTAACAGGCTATTGCGACTTGTGTAATCTTTCACAGAGTTTTGGTTGTACCCTTCCTTGAGTCCTTAACTTCAATATTCTGATTTGCAAAAGGTTTCACAGTATGTTTTTTGTAAGTTAACCCTTTCCTGAGCGCCAACTTAACTATTAGATTTTTGAAAATGTTCACAGTGCAGTTATGGTCAGCTAACTCTTCTCTGATTCATTTACATCACTATTCTAAATTGGGAAAACGTTCACAATTCAGTTTGGGTCAGCTGGATGATTTGTTCATCAGTCCGACTCATAAGTGCCAGAATAAAGACTTTTAATACTGTTCAGTGTAAGCTAAATGTAAATGACGTATATCCTTTGTAAGAACCAATAGCAACTCTCACTAGCTGTAACTCTAGTTGTAATTCTGACCATTTTTATTTCATTAACAAAAAGATAAATTAACAATGCAATAAATCCTAAAAATGTTCTTCTGATAGCGACACTTTCAGAAGCACATATCGGTCCAAAGCTTAGCTGTTTATTTAAAGACTGAATCAGCTGAATCAACACTCAATTTCTAATGTTTCTCTTTTTTTTTTTCACTAATCTGTCCAGAAACAAAACCTTAAAATATTGAATTTCCCCATCCAATGGAAGGCCCATCCATTGTGCCCGTGATTGTGCCCATGATAGTGTTTTTCATAGTGGCCGTTTCTATGTTCATCATCTGGTTCTGCCTGGTGAAAAGACATATGAGATACACGCAGCGTAAGTGTCAATAAATATGTACAAAGTTGTATAGAGCTGTGTAGAGCTGCATGTGGGCTTTGTACATACTTAATGCTTTCAAATCATCTTTTGTAGAAGATGTGCAGTCAAGAACTACAGTAATAACTAGACATCACCAGCCTGTGGCTACTAACTTACAGCCAGCTTATGGAGGGCAACCCATTCTGACTGGACCATGTCAGCAAACATATGCACCGGGACCACCACCAACATATCAGGAGACTGGTAAGATCTGCAAACATCTACTTGAAAGTGTTACAAAAAATTAATGTGGGGGCTATTAATTTATCTGCCTATTTTAACAGTTTCGGGAAGAATAAAGTCTAGAGCATTTTACAAGACCAAATGTAGTTGAACTTTTATTATTTTAAGTCTAGAAAACAAAAAGTTCAGGATGCAACAAATTTGCCATACTTGTAATTATTAGAACCAGCCTTCAGGTGTGTACTCCGGCTCGCAAGACAGCAACTAGGAGCCAATTAAAATGTCTTGTAAAACGTGGAAGCTGTGGGAGCTCAAAACACCTAAACTACTTCTTTTTCCATTTTGTGTGAATACAGCTGCAAAACTATAAGTTCACAAGCCAAGAATAAACTCTTGCGTAACTATGTGTGAGTTTTTGAGAGCAGGATTGTGGCGAGAGTGGGCTAAGAGAATGATTTCGCAATGGTGCGATTGACGCAGACAACTGAAAACAAGAAACTTTGAGGGAAAAATGATCAATCCTATTTTTAATTACCAAACAACCAAAGTTTTATTTGCTGGTTTTCATTTTACAGCAGGTCAGTTTCCTGCTCCCTACGGCCAGGCTGCATATGACGGTGGTCAGATCATGTACCCTCTACAACCACCGGTTCAACCAGCAATTCCCACAAACTACACCTTACCTCAACCCCCGTACAACCCTGCTTTCGTGGAATCACCAAAGACCAGTTAACCACCCAAAAAATGGCCAGTTATCGATGCTGGATCATGGAGAATTGTTTGTTTCCACGCTGCTTTGCCTTTGTGAATTGTGCAGCTACTACAGACTCTGATAAGACTGTGCTCAGCATAAAAGTATTACTGTCGTTCATGTACGTTTGTCATTTCTAAGTTTATACTTTGCTGTGTAAACTTATTTTTATTCATTTAATAATTGAGCCAGTGTTTCTCTTAATTTTTACCTAATTTAAACCTTATTTTTGTTTAATGGTTAATAAATGGCATCTTAAATTATTTTTTAATGGGCAAAAGATGATATATCATCTCTATGTGTCAAAACAATCCTTTGTACAATTTTATTGTAGTTTTTGAACATTATTCTATCAAACAAATCAACCAGTCATTGGGCTGACTTTAGACTTTCCAAACTTACATATTGGGAAAATAAGTATCTTGGACTGGACAGATTCAGGCTTCCTTGATGTCCAGAAATCCCAAATATTTAGTCAAGCTGCTACCAAAGATAATGGCCTTCAGATTTACTCAAACAGTGCAGGATATGTTTGTTGTTAACAAATGGACCAATTCCCAATCTCAATGGGATTCTAGACATATGCTTTTCAAAGTTCACCAGCATTTTGTTCATAAGAACAATAGACAAAAAGGGATCCAAAATTTGTACTGTCACTGTCATGTTTTAAGACTGTAAACTTATGTTGGTTTGTGAATGTGTATTCATTTCATACAAATCATCGCTGCAAGAACTGAATAAGAAACGTTTTTTGGTTAAAGTTTACTTCTTCTTCACAGTTTTCTTGAAGATTGTTTTTGTTGCTAGGGAATAGACCAGTGAGTTTCCGTTTGTTTGTACCTGTATTTGTGTATTATCTGTCTGTCAGATCTAGACAATGACATAAATCTTTGGAATTACACTAATGGTCTTGGTTTCGTTTTGAGAAGCGTTTTACTTGGAAAGGTCTTCACATGTCTAGTGAGTAGCGAGAAAAAAAAACATCCGCCCACCACCCCCCATTCAAGGTGAATAGCAGCACTATGGCTTCCAGTATGCCGGTTGAGTTTCTTGTATGGGAGGGGCACTACAGCCAAGAAATACTTACCATCAGGAAATAAGCACGAAACGAGCTTTTCAAGTGACGAGCTGCGTTACGTCTACAACAATACGGTTCTTTGCTTTTTTCTAAGTGTGACAGTACATAAGTGTCTCATTGTTTGTTTAATCACACTGGTAAGCATTGCAAGAAAATTCAGTATAAAACGGGGAAAGGTGCTGGTAATTTTGTGCCAGGGCATTATCTGTTAATTTACAAACATTTTACTCTAAAACACATTTGCAATGTCATTCAAAATACATCTTAAAACACCCAATTAAAAACAACAACAACTGGCGCTGTCACTGAAACCGGTGCCATCCCTTGGTAAGTCCGCTAGTAATGGATGTGAAAGATTGGCGCTCATTATTAGCGTCTGTTTTAGGTTGAGCTCGATTTGTGAAAACTTTCACAATCGCGTTTTATCACGTGTCAGTGTTTCTCTTTGCTCTGCTGCCTTTTTCTCTGTATGATAATGTAATATGGTGCTGTTCCAGTGACTAATAGTTTCCAAGCCATTAGATAAATCCTCATATTTACGTCTCTTATAGACTATTGTGATTTGCGTAATCTTTCACAGAGTTTTGGTTGTTGTACCATTCCTTGAGCCCTTAACTTCAACATTATGATTTGCAAAAGGTTTCACAGTAGTTTTTGTCAGTTAACCCTTTCCTGATTCATTTACATCAGTATTCACTAATTCATTTTGGGTCATCTGAACATTCCCAGAACCATGTACATCACTTTTCAGATTTTTGAAAACTTTCACAGTGCAGTTTTGGCCCTATAAACCCTTCTATGAGTCATGTACTTTACTATTCTGATCTGTGAAAACTGTCACAGTGCAGGTTTGGCCCTTCCTTGAACATCATTATTCTAATCTGTAAAAACTGTCACAGTGAGTAAACCCTTCCCTGACTCATGAACATCACTATTGTGATCTGTGAAAACCTTCACAGCACAGTTTTGGCCATTTAACCCTTTCCTGGGCCGGAACATCATTATTCTGATCTGTGAAAACTGTCACAGTGAGTGACCCCTTCCAAAACAGTGCAGTTTTGGTCAGTTAACCCTTCCCTGAGTCAGTAACATATTTTCAAATCTTCATTTGTCACATTGTTTTTCAAAGTACTTCCTGTGTTGCTGTATAATTGCTGTTTTCATTCCAAAAACCCTTATATATTGCATGCAAACACTTACAAATTATAAAGACATTAGGCGTGATAAGTGTTACTTCCAAACTTTTGCATCTACTTCAAACAGCTGAATGAATCTTTTCTTCGAGTCGTATCTTTTAAATGAATCAGTTAAACCAAATGGATGATTTGTTCATAAATCCAACCCATTCTGACTGGACCATGTCAGCAAACATATGCAGCGGGACCACCACCAACATATCAGGAGACTGGTAAGATCTGCAAACATCTACCTGAAAGTGTCACAAAAAAATAAATAATGTGGGGGCTATTCATTTATTTGCATTTTAATGGTTTTGGGAAGAATGAAGTCTAGCACATTTTACCAAATGTTGTTGAACCTTTATTGTTTTACATCTGTAACAAAAAGTTCAGGTTGCAACAAATTTGCCATACTTGTAATTATTAAGACCCGGCTCTGACAAGCAAGACAGCATCTAGGAGTCAATTAAAATGTCTTGTAAAAAGACTATGGAAGCTCAAAAATACCTAAATTACTTCTTTTTCCATTTTGTGGGAAAACAGCTGCAGAACTATTTGTTCACACGGCAAGAATAATCTCTTACGTAACTGTGTGTGACTTTTTGAGAGCAGGATTGTGACGACAGTGGGCGAGGAGAAGGATTTCACAATGGCACGATTGACACAGACAACTAAAAACAAGAAACTTATCTATCTAAATCCTGTCTTTAATTACCAAACAACCAAAGTTTGCTGGTTTTTGTTTTCCAGCAGGACAGTTTCCTGGTCCCTACAGCCAGGCTGCATATGACGGTGGTCAGATCATGTACCCTCTACAACCACCGGTTCAACCAGCGCATCCCAGAAACTACACCTCATGTCAACCCACTTACAACCGGAGTCACCAAAGACCAGTCAACCACCCAAAAAATGGCCAGTTATCAATGCAGGATCGTGGAGAACTTTGTTTCCACACTGCTTTGCCTTTGTGAATTGTGCATCTACTAAAGACTCTTATAAGACTGTTTTGAGCGTACATGTACATTGTTCATGTACGTTTGACATTTCTAAGTGTATACTTTGCTTTGTAAACTTGTTTTTCTTTTATTTAGTCCAGTCATGAGCCAGTGTTTCTCTTAATTTTTACCTAACTTAAACCTTATTTTTGTTTAATGGTTAATAAATGGCTTTTAAATTATTTTTTTAATGGTCAAAAGTTGATGTATCATCTCTGTGTGTCAAAACAATCCTTAGTACGATTTTATTGTAGTTGTTGAACATTATTCTAGCAAACAAATCAATCAGTCGTTGGGCTGACTCAGACTTTCCAGATTTACATATTAGGAAAATTAGTATCTTGGACTGGACAGATTCAGGGTTCCTTGATGTCCAGAAATCCCAAATATTTAGTCAAGCTGCTACCAAAGATAATGGCCTCCAGATTTACTCAAACAGTGCAGGATATGTCTGTTGTTAACAAATGGACCAATTACTCAAAAGTTCACCAGCATTTTGTTCATGAGAACAATCAACGCTTATTTGTTAAAGTTTACTTGTTCTTTACAATTTTCTTAAAGACTGTTTTTGTTGCTAGGAATAGGCCAGTTAGTTTTCTGTTTGTTTGTACATGTATTTGTGTATTATCCAATGTCCAAACAAGACTGTCGGATCTAGACATTAAAATAACTGTTTGAAATTACACTCGTCGTGGTTTAGTTTTGAGAAGCGTTATACTTGGAAAGGTCTAGTGAGCAGCGGGAAAAAACACCATCCGCCCGCCACGCCCCCTTTTTTACGACTACAGTCGGTAAGTGTCTTAAGAAAACGTTTCTGAACTTGCTTTTCGAGTAAATCGATGTTTCTGAACTACTAATACAGAACGGATGCTTGTTTTAGGATATTTTAAGATTTAAGATATTATGCTCGATATTCCCCTCATTTCACGCATGTCCAAATTTAATTTGTCATATTTTTCTGTTTTGCACGTTTTGGCCAGCGAAAGCATGTTTCTTTTTTCACAAGGAGATAGTTGTACTTGCAAGCACTTGTTGAAATAGTGTTATAAATATTTGCCTATTGTTATAAAGACGCACCGAATTGTTTATGGTGCTTAAACTGTAATATGATTATCGGTAATACTCCAAATAGTAAAGATAAAAAGTAAATTAAAAGTAATTCTTGAACTAAATGTTCTTTTCAGCTGAATCTTTTTAATGAACCAGTTGAACCGGTGTGCCCCGTCAGAGTAACTTCTCTAAGTAGCTTAAATATTTGAATAGCTATATTTCTCAGCAAGGAGGTAAAAGAGCTGTTTTTGAAGTAAACTCACAAACTCACTGTCGGTCATTTAACATTTATGTCGTAAAACAGTTTACACGTACCTCACTTTCTTTCAACATTAATCTGACATTATAGATGGTATACCAGTCGAATTGTATACTACTTTTTGGTTGGATTTAGGCCCCCTCATGTTAGATACGATACATTTTTCTGTTAGTCAAGGCTCATTTCACTCATCTATTAATATAGCTGTTATTTCTCTCCTGTTAAAAAAAGATGAAGATCCAACTTCCTGTTCTAGCAATCGACCACTTTCTTTGATAGGGACTGATGTTAAATTATATGCTAAAGTACTATCTCGTCGTCTAGAGAAACTTATGAATAGTTTAGTTCATTATGACCAAACAGGATTTATTAAATCTCGCTCAGCTTCAGATAACTTACGCAGGTTATATCATATTATTTATTCAACTGATATGTTGTCTTCCCCTTGTGCGGTATTATCTTTAGATGCGATGAAAGCGTTCGACCAGCTAGAATGGAACTATTTATGGGCGGTTCTACAGCATATGGGTCTAGGATCAAGTTTTATAAAGATGATAAAAATTCTGTATGCCAACCCAGCAGCTATTGTTCTCACAGGTTCTGTTTGCTCTAACCCATTCTTTATACATCGAGGTACTCGTCAGCGTTGCCCACTTTCTCCGCTGTTATTTGCCCTTTCCTTGGAACCCTTAGCTCAAGAGGTCCGACAATCTGAAACTATTTCTCCCATAATTATACGGAATACTCATCATCATATTTACTTGTTTGCTGATGATATCTTATTGTTTTTGGAGAAGCCGTCACATTCTATTCCTCATGTGTTGAATTTATTTGACCATTTTGGAACTCTCTCTGGGTTTAAAATTAATTGGAGTAAGTCATGTTTACTTCCCCTTAACTCCAAAATTGATTCAACGCCCTATTCTATATCTATTCCGTTGGTTCCAAATTTTAAGTATTTAGGGATAGATATGTTTCCTTCCCTGCAGGAAATCATCTCAAAAAACTATAATAGTATTCTAGCCAAAGTATCTTCAGATTTGGAAAATTGGTCTCGTCTTCCTACTTCTTTTCAGGCTTGTATATCAGTGATTAAAATGAATGTTCTCCAACGTATTAATTTCTTTTCTTCCATGATTCCTATTTCTCCACCTGTCGGCTACTGGAACAAACTTGATGCATGTGTTTCACGGTATATATGGGATGGGAAACGTCCTCGTATTAAACTGACTACCTTACAACGATGTAGATTACATGGAGGTCTTTCTTTCCCCAATTTGAGACTGTACGCTCAAGCCTTTTCACTCCGCCCTTTATCAGTTTGGTTCGATCCTGACGCTTCTGTGTCTTGGAGAGCAATTGAGGAATCTGTTGTTTATCCGTATAATTTGAAGCATCTTGTTTTTTCGGGGGTTCCGCTTAGGCAGTGTAAATCTCGGTTTGGTCCCATTGTAACCCACCTCCTCTCCACATGGAGGGATGTTGAAAGGCGTTCACAACAAGTTACAATGTGACATAAACATTTGCCTATTTTCCACAATAATAATCTTTTGTCAGGTAAAACTCCATTTCATTGTCCGCAATGGACTCAAAATACAGTAAACACTCAGGGAGATATCTATGATGATAGTGGTTTAAAATCTTTCCATGATCTTAAAACTCAATATAATCTTCCTGGCACCTCCTTTTTCATGTATTTGCACATTAGATCAACCCCACGGGCCTATGGGGTGCCTTGGAACTCTCAGCTGCCTATTCATCCTTTGTGCAAACTAATTCTTCCTTCTGAGGAATCTCCCTCCTCTGCTTCAGTTATCTATCTCTTTCTTCTTGTTCATTCATACAAACCTTTATCTATTACAACTGTTTGGGCTAAGGACCTTAATAATGATGTGAATGTTTTATTTTCGGATCAGGTATGGGGTATGTTTAAATTGTCTTCGAAAAACCCTAATCACCAAATGATTCGTTGGAAATTGCTGAATAGGGTTTACTTGACTCCATTGAAACGTTTTTATATGAATCTGTCGTCTTCTCCTAAGTGTAATCTCTGTTCACAGGGATCTTTTTTTGGGAGTGCCCCTCTCTTACACCTTTTTGGGCTCAGCTTTCACAGGATTTATCACATTTGTTGGGCACTGAGATATGTTTGACTTCACAGCATTTTTTCATGAATGATTTCTGGGACCTTACTTTGTCCGTCCAACAAAGATGTTTACTGTTATCTGCTCTCACAGCGGCAAAAAAATTGCTAGTCAACCGCTGGAGACCTCCTCACACAATGGACAGACGAACCTGGACGGTGTATTTGTTGGACATTATATCAATGGAACTCTCAACTTCTCGTATACATGAATCTAATGTCAAAACTGTAAATTTATGGCATTCAGCTTTTAGTGATGTGACATCTTTTCCAAAGTCCTTGTAAATATTATTATTATTATTTATTTATCTATTTTCTTTTATTATTATTATTATTATTAAGGTCTACATTGTATTTTATTATGCCTACTTTGATTTAATTGGCTATCTAAATTATTTTGACATTGACGAGCACTGTAAGACCACTGAGCCAGACCAGGCTGAAAACGTAACATTTAAATCTTTTTATCATCCTAAAAAACAGCGTGCCCTGCATTGTGAAAGCAAATTGTGCAAGTGAAACTGAAACTGTAAGTAATTACATTTTTATCTCTTTTAAAAATACAACAAAAGGTTGAAAATTTACATTTGTAAATATAGAATAATAACCAAAAAACGACATTATTCAACAATTTCTTCTCTTCCGTGTCATGCAAACACAAGAGTATTGTTGAATAAAGTATTATTTAAGTACTAAAGCATTCTCGTAGCATCATAAAATTGAACCACTGATATCACATGGACTATTTTAAGGATGTCCTTACTACCCTTTTGGGCTTTGAACATTGTAGTTGCGTTGCTGTCTATGCAGGGTCAGAAAGCTCTTGGATTTCATCAAAAATATCTTAATTTGTGTTCTGAAGATGAACAAAGATTTTATTGGTTTGGAATGACATAAGAATGATTAATTGATGACAGAATTTTCATTTGTGGGTGAACTATCCCTTTAAAAGGATAATCCTAGGGTGTCTTTGAGGCATTTAACTTGAACAAACTTCCAAACAAATGCTTCTCAACACCAGAGAATTTCAAATTTTCTTTAGGATATAAGACTTGTAGCATGCAGAGAGAATCTGTGAATTGTAAGCCGTGGAGATCTGAGGTCTGCTGTGGGACCTGTGATGTGTGCTACTGCAATCGGGAAAAAAGACTGAGCTGGGAAGCACAATGTGCGTGTTTTTAGTAAGGAATGACTTTTTTATTTATAGAAAACAGAATTAATTGTTTAACATTTCTGTGGTTATTTATTCTGATGATTTTGTGATCATTTATAAAATGTTATTAATTTCCAACCAGACTGTTCATGAATAGCAATGTGTTTAGTGAATTAGTATTGTTATGTATATGAAAATATTTGCAGAAATAGTTAATTTTTGGTATAAGCAAGTAGATTTAAACATGATAGAGCACCATTAAAACTAAGTTTTGGACAGAGCTGCCATTATTTTGTGAGATTAAGAGAACAGGAACCCTAGAGGAAATACCATCCTCCCATCATTTCCCTCTTCAGTCCCAAGACGACAAAGGATTTAGTCTAGTGAACATACTGAATCTTAGACTCTGTTAACTCACAAGTTGATAACCGAAACTCTTATTATCTCCATTTGTATCCTATTATTGCATTTCTTCACTAATATCTGTCCAAAAGCAAAGACCGCAAGATTTCACCTGAATATTCTCCTCAAAGCAATGTTGTTTCCTTTGTAGCCTACTAGGGCTTGGAGCCATCAGTGTATTGTTCACCATCTGCTGGGTCTGTCCATGCTGCTGTCTCTACAAGAGGTTCTGAAATCCTAGACGTAAGTCAATGTTTGTGTCTCAAAATGGCAGAATGTTTTTAGAACGTCATTTCCATCTTTGATTCTTCTCGCAGCTGTGACTACGACTACTACGGTCATCACGACACAATACTTTCTGCAGAGTGTTGTTCAGGGTGGCCAGTACCTTCCATACCAACCTTACGGAGGCCAACCAACATCAACTGGACCACCACCTTCATATCAGGAGGCTGGTATGATCTGCAAACGAGATGACCACAACTAAGATGGTGAACCATCAAAATGATTGCCATCTTTGGTTTTCCAGTAGGTCCAAGTTATCCTGTTCCCATCCAGGTTGCATATAATTGCGGTCAGGATATGTACCCTCTACAGTCATCGCTGTCCACAGACTACACCCACCTTAACCAGCGTATAACCCTGATTACACTGGTTGCACCACTTTAGTCATCAAAACCAGTAACTAAACCAAAACCACCGGATTGTGGAGGGTTTCACATTTCTACTTTGCTGTTGTGAACTGTGCAGCTACTGTAGTCACTATCCTACAATTGCTTTGAGAACACAAGATTTATTGTTGTTCATTAATATTTCCATATTTATGCTCTCTTACAATTGTTTACACTTGCATTTGGACACTTATTTCTCTGAACCAAAGATCTATTCATTGTCCATTTATTTTGGATCCTAGATTGGTACAGATATTTTGCGATTGTAAATCTGTTAAATTGCGAATGTCCCTTACGAAAATTAACTGTGGTTTTACTAGAAATAAAACCAAAAAAACATGTTTACTATTGTTAAACCATGATAACCATAAATTACCCATAGTCTTATACAAACCATAGTTTAACCATGGTATTTGTAGTAAAACTTTGGTTATACAAATGGTAATCAGTGTGCCAAAAACCATGATTGCTACACTTTTACTATAATAAAACCATGGTTAATTTTCGTAAGGGGTGTTGATTGGTTCAAGGTGACTATCATCTAGTTTACGTTATCTTTCACAGTTTTCTTGAAGAATATTTTGGAGAGCAGTGGGAGCATGTTCTGTCTGATTGTATTGATATAATTGTGTTTTTAAAATCAATATGCTCCACACGCGTTGGTTTTTGGTTTTGTTGAGAGTTTCTTGCATGGGAGGGGCACTACAGCCACTTATCAAGATTGTTTGGGTTATAACAGCAAGGAAAACATGGTTTAATTGGTCATGCAGTCTCCGGAAATAGACCATCAGCATAAAACAAGCTACTGATGTGGACGAGCTGTGCTATGCCTACAACAAAACGGATCTTCTGCTCTTGTCTGCGGTTTTATTCGCGGTGACAGTAGGTAAGTGTCTAATTGAAGAGTTCAGATGCAAAACCAGCTAAATCCATCTGACGTCTTTAAAAAATGCATTTTTATCAGGCTCAGATGTATAGGTTTCTATGTAAGTAAGTTACCGGTACTTGTGATTGGGCTGAGGCTGGTATTTTAGCAAGTTTGAAGAAAAAGTATTTGATCGACGTATAATATGTGTCGAGAGCACTCAGTATCATTATCTCATTTTTGACCGAGATGGCTTTTAGCTGGTTTTGCATCTGAACTCTTCAATTGTTTGTTTAATCAAATTAGTAAGCACTGTACAAGTAAAAATCTGTAGAAAAAAACGGAAAAGATACTGGTACTTTATCCGTAATGGACGTTATCCGTTAATTTACAGATATTTAACTGTAAAACACAATGCGATCATTCGAAAGAACCAACGTGAAAATTTTAAACACTACATTATTTTACAGACTTGTCTTAAAGTGTTTCTTCAGTATGACACCTTTCGATTTATTTTGTTGATGTATATTCTAGATGTTTTCAAAGCTCCATTTGTCAAATATGCATCGTTTTTCAAAGCAATGTTTTCATTGCTACACCCTTAAATATTGCTTTCAAATATTTAATAAGACATTAAACGTGATTGTACTTTTTATTATTTACAAACTTTAACGTCTATGGTACACTAAACACGCTTGCATTGCTCAGTTTCTGAACGAATCTGTTCTTTGATTCGAATCTTTTCAATTAGTCAGTCAAACAAAAATTGGCTGCGTTCGAAACCGCATACTTCCCTACTATATAGTAGGCAAAAAACAGTAATATGTGTTTGAATCTTCAGTATTCATAAACGAGTAGGCGAGAATTAGTACGCGAGTGCACTAATTCTCGCGAGATTCGGACGTACGTATACTTAATTTGCGTTCTAATATGCCTACTTACCTACTATATAGTAGGAAAAAAGAGTACGTAAAGAAATAAGTACGTTCGAAACCTAAAAGAGTAGGCGAGAAATCCCCGGATGTCCTACTGCTTCAGCCCAGATTCTGGAGTGTTCATCGATGGATACTTTTCAATCCCAGGAGTCCACGGGAGAGCAATACGTCGTCATCGAACGTGATTGAGAACCGCGACAAGGGTGTTTACAAATGTGAGTACTGCAAACCAAAACACGGTTCCTTGTGTTAAAATCGTATTTGCTGACTTACTAAACTGTATATTTAGGTGCAAAGACGTTATAGTGTAGTGTAATTTTGCTGTAAAAACACGTTTTATTATGTAGAGCAAACAGTAGAGCACCAGTAAGCACATGAACGTCAACAAAGTGGATTTACACAAGCCATATACATCTTCGATTACTAAATGTTTATTTAAGAACTGACAGTAAAGTGTTGTAAGAGAATTGCAGATGAGCACATCACAACATGAAACAGACATCTGTGTGAGTGGTGTACGTTATGTGTGCTTTATTATGTAGCACTGCTGTCAACACTGCTTTAGTTGAATGTAAATAGTGTAAATAAACACATGTACATAAAGTAACTATACATGAGTTCATCTATTTTGTTTGTCCATTAGTACTGTTGATAAATTGAGGAGCATTTGTGTTGGATAAAAAGCCAGTTAACAAAGCAGCAACTACCTTAAATGTGAATGCAGAATTGAATCACAGAGGTAACTGAATCCTGTCTGAATGTTACAGGGACCGATGAGACACGTGTGTTTATCCGGTGAAGAGTGACTGATGAAGGAATGCTGCCATCAAAGGCTTTCAGTGAGTATACATTACATAAATTAATAAAACATCTTTTACATCTTAAGTTGTAGTTTATTTTATTTATTGTAACATCAAAGTTATTACAGCACTTTTGATTTGTGATTTCTGTGCATTTTCTGCAGATCTTTTGTGGTGGAGCAGGTGACGGCAGCATTTGTGGGAAGAAAGGAAGACCTGAAGCAAAAATATAAAGTAAGATAATTTTGTTACTTTAATACAGAAATCATAAAGTTTAAAATTATTGCAAAAAAAAAAAAAAAAGGCAGTGAGAAAGGAGAAATCCACAGCAGCATCCTGGAAATGGTCTGGTGCCATGGATGAGATCCTCCATCACTCCACCTGCCATTACTGCCTCATCTGGGCCTGATGTTGCTGTGGCCTCTTCATCATCTGTGAGCTCAGAGCCAGCGAGAGCATCTAGAAAAAGACTAAAAGACATTGAGGATGTGATTCTGTTCTGCCGGTTTCTGTTCATACAGTATTAGTCAATGGAGGCCGACTTTCAGACGTTCCAAAAGCATCAACAAATAAAGTCATGAAACTTTTATCCAAAGTGACTTACAGTGCTCTTATTACAGGGACCCCCAATCCCCTGGAGAAAAGAGCCTTGCTCAGGTAGTTGCGAACCAGCAACCTTCTGCTTACCAGTTCAGTGGTTTAGCCCACTACAAAAGTAATAGAGCTACAACAAAAATTAGCATGTGAGTGTAAACATGAAATGAAATTTGTCATGTGTCAATGCTGACAACATGAATTGTAAAATGTTTCACTCTGTTTATATGTTTCACAGGTAGTCGAGCAGACACAGTGATAGCCAGATTGTCCCGCACATGTTCTCGTGCTCTTGCTTCAAGGTTGTGGGGTTCAGTGATGCGTCTTCATGGTCTTTCTCATCCTCTGGCTCAATGACATCCCCATTGAGAAGAGTGAGATTGTGAAGCACAGCACAGCAGCAGAATTGGCACAGCTGCATTGAGATGGCAATAGGATGTGGGGTTCACCGTCTGTAAATACATGACTGTTAGATCAAAAAGTTTGAATAAAGCTCTGTTTCATCTGTTGTTGACTTGTATATTTATGTATTTATTGTGATGCTTTTATTCCTTATTTTACTCATTTATTCATGTTTCCTATTGTTGTCAATAAATAAAATATACATATTTTGTTAACTAATGCATTAATTCATTGCTTAACTGAAAATTGATGGATTCAGATCAGCTGCATTTGTCGAGTGTATATTCATGCATAGCTATGTCAAAAAAAAAGTTATATAATTAATCATTAGTTAGCATGTATCTTTATTATTGTGTGAAAATGTTGGGGTGGGCTAGCAATGCAGTTCATTATGGTGTTATCTTAATTTTTAAGTAGTAATACTTACATTTATCATATGAAAAAAATCAACAGTCTCCAAATGCAAGATGTTCCAGCAGCTGCCTGATGTCTCCTTTGTGCAGACAATGCAAACGTGGATATGTATTTTAACCATACTTGGTAGGTAGGGTTGTTGAGTTACTGATGCTATGAGGTGTTAGTGCACCTGTCACTCTTTTCATTATTATTATTATTATTATTATTATTATTATTATTATTATTATTATTGCTGAACTTAGAATTACATATAAGATTTGGAAAATATGGTTGTACCTAACAATGGACAACTGTAATGACAAAAAAAAAAAAAAAAAAAACAGAAAACAAATATCATGCATTCATCATGGTATGAGATTATATAAACAAACAACAACAACATAATAACAAGGTTAAATATCTGAATAATTCACCACGGTGCTTTTTTTAGAAGCACCATGGATGCAACAACATTTAAATTCAACAAGAACAAAACAAAACAACGGAAATTTAAACCACTTAAGATAATTTTACACATAAAATGAAGAAATTAACTACATATTAAAGAGAACGATTTCATCTTATAAGTTTTCTTATAAAATTGGATTACGTTGTTAACAATATATTTTAAAGTTAAAAAAAAAACAAAAAACAAACAAACAAAAAAAAACAAAAAACGGTTATACTACAATCACAATAAAATGTAAAATTGTTTCTTTAACATGACCACAAAATTAGCAAATTATCAACATCAAAATATTTATGGATAGATCAAACCTGCCGCTCGTATCTTTTAAATTGTTGCGCTTGTTATGAGCTCGTAGATCACATGATAAGGTAAACATGGCGGATGACGTCCGGATTACATTCATACTCAACCAGATTTGGCTGTAAAGTACGTACTCTTTTAGCGCTCGTTAAGTAAGTACTTATTGAAATTAAGTACCTACTCACTGAGTATGCGGTTTCGAACGCAGCCATTGTCTGGAAATGGTTTGTTCATCAATTCGATTCAAGTTCCGACTCATAATGATCCAGCTTTGAACTGACAGACATCCTGCAAATGTCAGAATAATGAATTTTAGTTAATTTAAGTAGATTATTTGTAAGAACCGATTGACCGAAATTAGTAGATTTTTTTTCTCTTTGTTTAGTTTCTACACACTTTCCACACAAATTAATCACGGATGCAGGAAAATTACAGTTATTTGTGAGGAAAATTGAGAACTAACCTTACAAGCTGTAACTCAGGTAGTATGTTTTTTTTTTTATTTAATTACAGGCATAATACATTTTATTCTGATAAACCAACAATGAGGGCAAACTGCTCCACTGCTTAGCTTGATATAGAGAATTTGTACTTACCTACCTCACAATTTGGTCAGTTACTCGGATGCGCGGCCATCTTTTAAACACCTCTCGGGCAGGCAAGTGCAGCTCATATCTCTTTGAATGGGGAAACATCAAATTCTCCAAAACTGCTTACGATTAAATTTTTATATTTAAAATCACCAGTGAAATCAAGAACTGCCTCATAAATATTGTTACTTATGCTCCAATAACGTTTTGAAAAAGCTTATTTTTCAGGCTAGGTCAGCCAATGCGCATGTGCAGTACTGAGCGCACGTCTGTTTCTATAGCGACCGGGACTTCTGACTGCAGCTGCAGTGACGCGTTGACTTTACTAATCAACGATTGGCTCTTTCATTAAGAAGGCGGGGCTACATTCTGTAGTCTTTGGATGTAAACAACAGCCCTGATTGCATGGTTAATGTACTACTATGGTAACATGGTTAATGTTTTGCTCATTTGCTCATCATGCCGTCTAAAAACGTGTGGAAGCTGTTAAATCATATAGAGAAAGACTTAAGCAGGAACTTTGACAAACTAAAGTTAATAGGTGGTAAAGATACCTAAGAGCAGTATTAATTAATTAGCTTAATATTTCACCTACATAACTGAAAATAATAAGAACAAACACAAATGTTGCCAAGATTCTTGCAATGGAAATCCTGGTTCAGTTTGGCCAACCACAAATGCCTTTTGCTCCTTCGTTTTTTGCATGCTTCTCTTTGATTTGTTGTAACTTTTGGCAGTTTATAGAACCCCAAATGTTTTTTTTCGGTCTGATTGATTAGTACAGGTTCAGTGGCATTGTTTACGTTCAGTGCTGCCAATAACACTTTATTCAAAGACTAAATCGGTTGTTTGAAAGCTGTAACACTTAATGTTTCTAATGTTTGTTTTCCCTGATCTGTCCAGAAGCGAAACCTTAAAATATTCAAGTCATTCTCCCCATCGAATGGAAGACTTTTTTATCGTGATCGTAGTGTTTTTGGTGATGTCCTTCACTGTGTTCATCATCTTATGCCTGCGTAAATGTGCAAGAAAACCTCAACGTAAGTGTCAGTATGTATTTACAAAGAGCTGCATCTGGGTTTTGTTCATAGTAAATGCTGTCGTTTGATTCATCTTTTGTAGAAACTATGCTGTCAAGAACGCCTACACAATACCATCCACAGGGGAGTCAGTACTCACCTCACCAAGCTACTAACCTACAGCCAGCTTGTGGATGGCAACCTATTTCAACTGGACCAACTCTGGGACAACTGTATGCATCGGGACCACCACCCACATATCAGGAGGCTGGTAAGATTTGAGAACATCTACCTGTTTGGAAAAAACAAGACCAAATGTTGTTGAACTTTTATTGTTTTAAGTTCACATTGCAACAAAATCGGCATGAGATAGTTCACACAAAAATGAAAATTCTGTCATCGTTTACTCACCCTCAAGCACAAAAGAAGATAATATTATTTTGAAGAATGTTGGAATGTAACCGGGCAGTTGTTGTTAGCCACTGACTTCCATACTAGTTTTTTGCCGAACTATAGAAGTCAATGGCCACCTTTAACTCTTAACAACTTTCTTCAAAATATCTTCTTAGTAAATGTGATGACAGAATTTTCATTTGGGTTGAACTATTGCTTAATTTAGCCAACCAAATTAAAAAGTGAGTGGAAGCAGAGCGCTAAAGTCTTTATCGCGACAGAGCTATTTGTTCACATTGTCGCGATTTAGCTCAAAGGGAAATGTATATAAATAATTACAATTAATTATGATTAATTACAATTATTTATATCAGCTGCCAGTAGTAACTGTAGCAGAATTAATTTTCCGTCAACTAATCTGTTCGTCCAGCGAACATTCAGTATACGTTTTATATCAACTCTAAGAAATGATATTTTCTTGGGCACAGAAAATAACTTCCTTAAAGTACTGTTGCATTAGAGCATGTAGCTCGGATCGGAATCGTAAAGGGACATTAATTTGCAAGGCAGAATCAGAATCAAAACTCATGTAATTTGTGCACAAGAGTTTATTAACGAAGGACTAACACATAACTAATCTAAACAAACAAACATGAAATCATTCATACATGGGGGAAGGGTCAGTGAGAACTGAAGTTAGAGAGACCAGAGAATGCCGCTATGAAAAGAGTCAGTTAACCACCTGAGTGAAACCATCAGTGCTGTCTACAGCTTATACTAAACCTCTGTTTTGTTTAGTTAAATGTACGATACTTGCATTGCCTTGGTCGATGAACAAGTGTCCAAATGCAGTCTCGGGTGAAAGTCTCGATGGTTTGGAGCAGTGGTGGTTTTGGAATCGCGATCACGTTCTTCCGGGTCCGAAGAGTGATGAACTCCAAAGATGTTCTGACTCGATGGTGACTGGGAGTTTCTTCCCATGTGACAATTGAAGAAGAACCAAGAGCTGAGAGGGACCCAGCTGAAGTCCTGTGGTCTTTGGAGAATGGAAAGACAAGGCCACAAGGCCTGGCGCAGCTTAGAGTTCCGACGAGTTCTAGCTCATCCTCCTCATCCTCTTAGGTTCTGAAAGAACTCACGCGAGACGAGTGAAGAAAGCTAAAAACCGCGGAAGAGAGAAATGTCTGTTCGAGGACATTTCATGAGGATGAATTCCAGGGTTGAGTGAAAGTGTCTGGCTCTTTGTGGTGAGAGCCATAGCTCTAGATGTTGGGGCCTGTCGGGCCCGCCGGGCACGGCCTGTGCCGGCTCAGGCTCCCTGTGGGTTCCTCCACAGGCAGCAATCAGAAGATCTTGAACGTGAAAAGAGCGTGAAAAGAGTGAAGAGAGTGAAGAGAGTGAAGAGAGTCAAGAAAGAGAGGCGGACTAACGTTTGATGCCTTTAAGGTCACTGGAGGCTGCGCCTCCAGGAGGTCCACGAACCAATGGTAACTTTCTCCTTTGGAGGGAAAGTTTACGACTCTTTGTCTGTGAGCATGGTATTTTGCATATGTAAATCGATTGGGTGTTGATGCAAAAACTAGTAAGGTTTCTTAAAACACTAATATGTTGCATAGGTATCAACATCTAATTTACACCATCTTTTAGATCATCAAAACACGAACTCAAAGAGTCCAAGCATGGCATAGGTGGGTTATATGACTAGTCATCTATCAGAACACATGCACAAAACAGTAGAAAGACAAATACAACAGACAAAATTAAAATACAATGCAGTAATACTGTACACAATGACCTGGGCTATGTGTGATAGGAAGGTCAAAGAAAGGTTTGTCTGTGAATGAATAGGAAAGAGCCTATAGGCATTGTGTCTTTCTGATGGCAAATGTAGCATGGGCAGATGTGCATTCCTGCGGGCAATAAAACCTCTTATCAGATTGTTGTCCTGGCAACTGTGCCCTTTCAGGGTGTTCGTTGCTTTGGGGGGATGTCTCCAAAACTCCAGCATATAGCTGGGGTTGTTGGTTTTGAAGATTATTTGTTAAATGTAACAAATAACTGTATGTCTGATTGGTCCAGACGCCACAACATGCCAAGAAACATCTCTTGCGTAAGTATGTGTGTGAGCTTCTGAGAACAGGATTGTGGTGACAGTGGGCAAGAATGATTTTGCAATGGCGCAACTGACACAGACAACTGAAAATAAGAAAATTTACATTACATGGAAAATAAATCCTGTCAGTCAATCCTGACTTTAATTACTGAACAGCTAAATTAAGTTATTTGCTGGTTTTCATTTTACAGCAGGCCAGTTTCCTGCTCCCTACAGCCAGGCTGCATATGACGGTGGTCAGATCATGTACCCGCTACAACCACTGGTTCAACCAGTGCTTCCCACAGACTACACCTCACCTCAACCCCCGTACAACCCCACTTACGTGGAATCACCAACGACCAATTAAGCACCCAAAAAAGGATCGTAGTGAATTTCGCATTTCCACGCTTCTTTGTCTTTGAGAATTGTGCAACTACTACAGACTCTAATAAGACTGTGTTGAGAATAAAAGTGTTGTTGTTGTTCATGTGCATTTACCATTAAGTTTATACTTGCTTTGTAAACTTGTAAGCTTGTTTATTTACTACAGTCATGGCCGACTGTTTGTTTGTTTTCTCTTCATTTTAACCAAATTTGCTTTTATTGTATGGTCTTTTGTTTTATGGTCAGTAAACATCATCTTTATTTAATGGTCAAAAGTTATTATATTATTTCTATGTGTGAAAACAATCCTTTGGTTTCAGCAACCTATAATTTCCTAAATTTCAAGGTCACTGCTGAGTCCTATTTGACATTATTCTAACAGGGGTAGAAGGAAGATTTTAAGCATGTTTAATAAATTAATTTTATTCTTAAACACAGTATAGAAAAACTTAAATAATATATTTGAAAAAGAAGTCTGATTACCTGGTGCTAATTTATTTAATTATATGACAAACCCATCCTGATCTCAAGACAAAAACGTACATGTGGGAACGTTTTTGCAAGTGACATACTAGATATGAAATGTCCACTGGGTGGTGCTAAAAGAGTGTTTGTTTCCTTTTTTGTATAAAATATATATTTTATATAACAATCTGAACTAAAAAAAAAAAGATAGAATATCAAAGACATAAATCTAATATTAAAATTCCAATAAAAATACAACACGGAGCCCAAAATTATGCATTAACTCAGGCAAAATGATCCAAAAAAAAAAGAAAAAAAAAAGAAAGAAATAAACTGAAATAATAATAATAAAAAAAACCCTAAAATGAATAAGGTTGCACAAGGGTTAAAAAAAAAAAAAAAAAAAGATTTGTCATATATTTTAGAAGCAAATCACGAACAAACCCTGATTGTACTGTTTAATGAAGTTTCACTTCAGCAGTTGTTTTTTTCAACTTTCGCTTTCGTTTCTCCCAACTATTTGAAAAAAAAAAAAAGTCTAAATGGTCCTCTAGACGCCCACGAGTATGATTTGGTAATACTGTAGGCGTCAAGAGAAGACCGTGAAGTGTTGAAGACGGAAGAGGTGCACGATGGCGTCCGCCTTCGCGGTTCTTCTGCTCCTGTCTGCGTGTTTATTCACGGTAACACTCGGTAAGTCAGCCAACCTGTTACTAAAATCTAAAGAGACACTTTAAACTTGTTTTTGGGCGATTTACCGGAATGTGCCGATTATACAAGAATATTGGATGTGCTGTAGTCAGGGTTTTTAGAGTTTTTATTACTTTCACGTTCTTTCAGTTATATGACCTACATCACTTGATGTAACGGTACTTTTTTAAAACTCACGATGTTCATGTAATAAAGTCCGTTCTCTTGATTCTCTTAGAATTTCTAAAGTCATCGGAGGGTCTTTTATAAAATGTGTTGAATTTCTACTGTTCTTTTAGGTGATGATGACTGTCAGAGCTACTTCGACAGGAATGGGAACTACAGGCCCCGGAATATCTGCACTTTTAGGGGGCACTGCTGTGGAACCTGCGATAACAGATACTGCTGCTCGAGTCAATACAATAAGCTGTCCGAGGTTGATCAGAATTTCTGCAATTTGTAAGCACTTTTAAGTAATTTCTTTCTTAATCAAAAATGTCCTTTGGACCCAAAGCTACCTTTTTATACACCTTCGTTTCATTCCAAACTCGATTATCGGAAGTTAAAAATGATTATTTTTAACTTCCGGAACACAAAAGGAGAACGTGTGAAAAACAACGTGATTGTTTGAATCTTTTACAAAATTACATAATTTTTATATTCGGGTCAGTTATTGCTTATCCATAATTCTGTGTACTGAGACACGTGGTTTCTACTGAAATGTGTGGTATATGTGTGTTAATATCTGTTTTTGTTTTTGATCTTAATCTAATTGTTGATGTAAATCTCAAACTTAAAACCATATCTTAAAATATACTTTTGTAATGTTTCCGCTCTATGTTATTTGAAGTTCTGTCTTTTCCTTTTCATGTCTCACCCACCATTTCCTACAGAGGTTGTGGTCTTTTTTTTACAGAAATGCAGCTTGCAAAATGCATCCCACAGATTAGTGCATATTATGCTTTGAATGGCCATTTATTATTTAAAGAACAAACACTTCAAGTTGTTGCTTTAAAAAGCTGGTGTTAAAGTGGTGGATAAGACAAGGCAATAAGGAAGTAGTATGATGCAACTTCTGCATTTTGAGGGGGTTGAGATGGTGACCTAGGCAAGACAGGACATGACCAATGGGAAAAAATATTTTATAAAAAAACAGATGTTTTCCTTTTTGCAAAGTTTGCAATTAGGGGCCTGGTTTGAATCCTGCTTTTATATTGCCTGTTTTTAATAATCAATACACAAAGCAAGCTAATCAGTGTGGTTTCATTAAATGAATGAATAATAACAATAGTATTTTAATAAATAAATAAGATTTATAGATGCTAAAGAGTGTTTCTAATGCTTGTTGCTTCATGTTTTTATCTGTCCAACAGCAGAACTGCCTTTGGCGGAATAGTAGCAGTGGTTGTGATCCTCATCATTGTGATCTTCATCACCTGCTGCTGCTGCCCCTGCTGCTGTATCTATAAACTGTGTAGAAAACCCAGACGTAAGTGTTTTAGTGTGAAAGGAATAGTTTACCAAAAACTGAAAATGTACTCACCCTCAGGCAGTTCAAGATGTAGATGAGTTTGTTTCATCATGGAAACAGATTTGGTGTGGTTTAGCATTAATCAAATTGCTCACCAACGGTCGGATCCCCTGCAGTAAATGACTGCGGTCAGAATGAGAGTCATAAAAACACTCCAATTCATCAGTTAACATCTTGTGAAGCAAAAAGAAAACTAATTTTTAGGGATTATTTTGTCTGGAAGCAACAGTTTAAAGTTAAAAACATCTCAATGATGGATTTGTTTCATACAAACACAGCTTTTCACTTCGCTAGATGTTAATCGATTGACTGGAGTGGTGTGGATTACTTGTGGATTATTCCATCTACAAGTGAATGTTCAGCCAATTGTAATTTTTTTTTGTGAATGGTTCCATTATTGGAGATCATATGTTATAGTAAAATTGAATTATAAATTGATTTCTGTCTTGTTTATCTCACAGCTGTGGTAACAACGCAAGTAACCACAGTCACGAATATGCAAAGCATTCAGCAGCAGCCCGCAATGCAGGCGGTCCCGTACCCACAATACCAACCAGTGCCGACTCAACCATGTTACGGTGGTCAGCCAATGCAGATGGGACCATATCAGGGACAGCAATATGCACCAGGACCCCCACCCCCGTATCACATAGCCAGTAAGAACACCTAGTACCAAAACCATGTAGTAGTCATTTTTTTTCTGTGAAAGTAACTATTTTTTCACCTCGTTTCCAGCGAGTCCTGGATATCCCACTGGTCAGAGTGCATATGACGGAGGCCAGGCCATGTACCCCATGCAACCGCCTGCCCAGCCAGGTGTTGCTTATATGCATTCAGAGACATCGAATCAGCCGCCCTACAACCCCGCCTACGTGCAGCCACCAAACACCGGTTACTAAACCGCAACCGTCTATCACATCAGTCACTGCTGGATTGTGGAGGTTGACGCACTTAGTAAGAACTCAGTAAGAATGTGCCTAATTCAATTACATGAGACTATTGGATGTACTGTAGTCTTTCAGAGTTTTTATGGTTTTTGAAGCTTTTATTACATTCACTTTCAGTTTAGTTTTCCCTCTGTGACACACTGGAAAGATGCTTTTGGGAATTGTAAATAAAACATTTTCTGCTTTCTACAAGCAGTGAGTGAAAATTGTTTCTATACAGTATTTTTTTTAAATGCAGTTTTAGTTTTAGTGTTTTTTACTTTCAATATTATTCTAGTATTGTTATTTTAGTACTGAACTGTACTGATAAGTAACAAAAAATGTATACACTTAAAGAATAAAATCCAATATTTAACTTCTCGTTTTTATTTTAATTATTCTTGTTAGTTGATGTTCTTTAGTTTTGGTTTATGTAATTTTGTTACAGAGTTTTTTATATTTCATACAACAGCATAATACTCACAGAAATATAAATGCATTGGTTTTTACATTTTAAATGGCAGGAACAGGATTCTATTTATAGAATGTGTCAACAAGTTTTCCATTTTTGAGTTTTTGAATAACAATGAGTGCCACAAAATGACCACAATTATGTTATGACTTTGTACTAACATTTAAGCACAGAATGGCTGTTAAGGTAGTAAAAATGGTTACATTTTTGATAAAGCAACATTTGTTAAGCATTAGGAAACCACTGTCTTCGCAGATCCTTTTCAGATTGCATTATATTATTTCAGGAGACATGATGCAGCCTGTTTGTTTAATGTCTATACATTTTGTAAATGTTTAACTGTAAATGTTTCTATATATATATATATATATATATATATATATATATATGTGTGTGTGTGTGTGTGTGTATAAGATGTCTTTTTTATTGTCTTTTTTTTTTTTTTTTTTTTAAAAAGAGAGAAAAAGGGGGAGCTAAAACGGGCTTACAGGAGAACACCAAAGATGTGAAAGAGTTTGGACTCTTTTATGCAATGTTTGGTGATCTTGCAGCACTTGAATGTATATGGGGCCCCCTACTGGTGAAATAAAAAAGTCGATCTCTAGTGTTTGTCTTGTTACTTTTTTATTTAAGCTTTATTTAATGAGGCAATTAAGAACAAGTTCTTATTTTCAATAACAGCCAATAAATATTTTACAGTTCTGTGTACAGGCTTTTTATTCTTACTTTCATAGATTAGTAGAGATCATTTTTATTGCTTTGAATATGATCCCAGAAGTCATGCTTTCCTATATTATAGTAATTTGATATACCTCACTGAATGATTTGCGCTTGAAATGGCTGCATTTTTTTTTCTGCTGAGGAGGCACCGCGGAGAACAGAGTGGTAGAGGGAAGAAGACTTTTTCCACACATGAATTTATTTGGAATGCCAAAAGAAGACATTTTCCGAACATTTCGTTTGTCAAGCCATGGTATTTTTAATTTGTCTCGGGAAATAAAAGATGACTTCAAACCATTATAATCATTATACCAGGTCTTTTTTAAAAAAAACAAAAAAACAAAAACAAAACAAAAACAAAAAAATCTTAATTTTTACATTTTACATTCATTGTTGGTCATTATTACATGTAACAAGCTGCGTCTGTGTCGTAAGTAGATCATCCGCACTTGATGAGCATCGGCTCTGCTTATTGGCTCTGCTTAGTATATTGCGTTGGACGAGATGTAAATGAGATGTTGCGTCTGTGTTCTTTAATTTGCGTGTTGTCAGCAGAGGCGGATCTACTAAATAATTTTTAGGGTGGCAAAGGGGTGGCATCAGGGGCGGATCTACCGGGGTGGCACAGGGTGGCAACCCCACCTGCCACCCCAGGATTATCACAGAATAAAATATAAATGTAAGCAGTGTTTCATGTGCTACTTTTCAGCCGCAAGCGATGACAGCGTAACGCAAAATAATAGCAAAAAACACGTCTTTCAATAAAATGTGCACGATAGTTGCACGCGCATGCAGCGCGCCCAGTGTATTCGATTTCATTAACAAATGACTCTTATGAACCGGTTCGTTTTGAGTCAAAAACACAAAGCTTGGCCCAGTTCACTAACGAATTGTTTTACATTTGTTCGTGAATCAGATAATTACTGCTTCTCGGCTAACTTAGAAGTCCTCTGAGACATCTAATCCCGTCCGGATAGGTCTGAGATTCATCGCGTAATTGTTTGGTGATCCGATTCTCTGACCGCTCGCACCACGTTCATCATGGCTATAGGCCTTTTTGAACGAAAACACGTTCGAAACACTAATAGCAGGAAATCAATAAGAAGATGCCGATTACGGAAACTAATAGCAGAGTTAGGTAAGCATCTGGTCGTATTGCAGTTTTCTCGATTGTTAACACAATGTGTAACTGATGTTAGTTGGCTTCTATTCCCAAACCATTCATTCAGTGCTAAAAACAAAGATAAGTAAGTTAAACATTAAGTAGCAAAACTGATGACACACCAATCAGAATCTCTGTATCAAACAACGGAGAGAGGAGAGAAATGAACGAATCATTTACATGGGTATTATACCTATACATACAGTATAATTATACAGTACCAGTACATTAGATGATGGAATGTTCAAAATTCGCTATAGGGAAATAACGAGAAGAATCTCAAAGTGCAGTAAACGGTAAAACAGTTTGCACTACAAACCAGTGTATTCACAATTAAGATAATACGTTAAAATAATATGGTAAGATACACCAGTTTGCAATATCAAGCAGCACAGCGAGTTTTTTGTGCAGCTAAAAATAGCTGGAAGTGGATGAGACCGGAAGCCAGGCACAAAAAATTTACAAATGGCTGTACCCACTCCTATGGGAAAAATAAGGTGGATATGTACAGTAAACTCTAGTACATGTTGTACACCTTCAGAAGTGTGACTGTCAAATTTTATTTGTAACTATTTTTTATGTTTAGCCTGCTGCATTTTTGCAGAACTGAGAAATGACTACCTAGAGATATAGTCTTGTGTCAGGAGTCCAAATAGTACTGTATACTGTAATGAAATTTAGCCAAATGTGCAGAGGATGCTGAATTTAATTTTTTACTGTACTGTATTGTGGTGCATACCAAGTTCATACACAGTTCTTTGTTATTTGAACTTTTCTAGTGTTTTTCATCTGCTGCAAGATTACTTTACAGTAGTAAAATGAAAATATTTTTTTCCCAAATGTTAATTACATCTGAACATTAAATCATCAACATTAACATCTTAAACTTGCACTAAAACGTGATTTATACCATCTAAGTAGTAATTTAATAGAATCACATGTCTTCTTTAGTGATACATTTACTGTATAACCTGTTGACGTTTTTTATATTGTTTATTGACTTGGTGCCATGATGGGCATTGAAATGTTATTTATTTTATTTTTTTACATTTTAAACAGATGATTACTTAATAATAATGCAATATTTGTGAACACAACTGTGTATGTCAGACTATAAATCCCAAAAAACTATCCATGGGGGCTTTCTTTGGAGTTGCCATCCCTCATAGACCCCATGCCATCCCTTTGCCACCCTAAAAATTATTTTCTAGATCTGCCCCTGCTGCCAGTTGAAATCACGGCCATTTAAACACTTTATTCATAATAAAACTCCATAAAATGTGGATAAATTTAAAGACTAGACCAATAAGAAGATATTAATGATCATGAAATAATATATTTCCGTGTAGCAAGAGTGGTAGAGAACGCGTTAACCTCGGAGTGCTCTCGCGTTGTCTGACTGAGCTGCCATTGGAAGGGACAATAAGCTGCCAGTTGAAATCACGGCCATTTGAACACTTTATCCATAATAAACCTCCATAAAATGTCGAAAAATTAAAAGACTAGACCCATAAGAATATATTAATGAGAATATATTAATGGCATATACTGCCAGCTGCCAGCCAGCCAGCCACTGGTAGGTCACGTGACCCGTCAGTGGCAGCTCCTGCCAGCCAGCTGAAGATTGAACCCCTTCTCTAATTTTCATATTTGGGTCAGTTATTTCTTTAATTTCCCTCATATTATTCATAACTGTGATCATGATATTTCAGTGAACTGTTAATATCTGTTAATATAACTGTTTTTGTTTTTGATCTTGATCTAATTGTTGATGTAAATCTCAAACTTAAAACCCTATCTTGAAATTTACTTTTCCAATATTTATGACAAGAGTGCACATCAAAAAAATCTACATCATTAACAGGAGGATTAACTTCCTGAACACAAAAAGAGAAAGTGAAGAGCAACGTGATTGTTTGAATCTTCAAAAATTACATAATTTTCATATTTGGGTCAGTTATTTCTTTAATTTCCCTCATATTATCCATAACTGTGATCATGATAATTCAGTGAACTGTTAATATCTGTGGATATAGCTGTTTTTGTTTTCTCAAACTTGAAACCCTATCTTGAAATTTACTTTTCCAATGTTTCCGCTTTGTGTTAGTGTCCCACCCACCACTTCCTACAGAGGTTGTGTTTTTTTTACACGGAAATGCAGCTTGCAAAATTAATATATTTTTGAGGGGGTTAACATGGTGGCATAGACAGGGCATGAGCAATGGGGGAAATTATCCACAAGTTTCCTATGCCCCATGAAGCCTTGCGTCAAAGTGGGAGCGTCTTCCGGTTCGAAGTGAACAAGCGGGAGTAACACACATTCATTCAACAGTTGATAGTAGTGATGGGCAAATAAAGCCTCGTGAAGCACTGACACTTTCCTCTGACTGTTTCGGGAAAACATTCAAAGCTTCGAGTCTTAAACAGCGCGATCTTGTGGTTAGTAAAAAACAGAGCAGCCAAAAGCATGTGAAAGAAACACCGTCGGACGAAACATTCACCAAACATTACACAGATCGACTCATGTTACATACACAAATATGAGTCTAACAGTGTGTGTGTGTTTGTTGAATTTTTGTCTCTGATAAATTAATTTACTAATTAAACTGTTGCATTAAATTCTAGTACGGATATCTAAATAGAAGAATAATGTACACATATTAAGTGCATAAGGCAAATATTACTATTGTATTACTAAAAATTATTATTGTATTTTTTCATATTACTTGTATAACGGAGTATTTAAAAATATAAATGAATAAGATAGATCTGGGGGTTCGAACCGACTCACAAAGTGAATCGTACACATGACTGGAAAGAAAGTGCGGCTTCATTTGTCACTGGTTTCGTGATTTCTACGTTAACAACACAAGCCTCGAATCGAGGCTTCATCTGGCACATCCCTTAACACAAGCTCTGTCGCCTCGGTTCAAATCACTCAAGTCACATCACTAGTTACCAGTCATTCGAGATTTAGCGATGTAAACTTGCTAAAGATGTGGGAGCACAGATTTGAACAGCACATGTTGTCCCTGAGCACCGTAACGACATCTCTCAAAGGTTTGCAACTTTGCAAAGCAAACAATGATTCGAAAAACACTTGGATACAAGGTGGATAACAACAAATGTTTTCCATTTTTTAAGCGGCAAAGTTTGCAATTAGGGGCCTGGTTTGAATCCTGCTTTGATATTGTAGGCTATATTTTTTTATAATCCAAGCACAAAGCAGGCTAACCAGTGTGTTTTCATTAAACCAGTGTGGTTTCATCAAATTAATGAATAATAACTATAGCATTTTAATATATTGGTGCAAAATTGAATCCACGTCAGATGGGTGGGTTGCAGAAGTTACAGATTTATTCAGATGTTTTCAGAAACGCAAATATGCAAAAATAAATATGATGCAGACTGTGGTTTGACACTTCTGTGGCTGAACAGCCATTTACTAAATAAATTTAGATGAGGATGCCATGAGAACTTGACACTTGCATCATTTAGTACTTTTTGTTCCTCAAACATCTATATATGTGTGTGAGCTAAGTTAGAGACTGCAACAGCATACAATGTACATGTTAAAATCAGAAGGACGGAGTACATAATAATAATGATGTAAAGAATAATTTATTAAATATTTCATAATCAATTTATAATGCATAGCTTCTTATATGTAAATTCTTAATAATTCAAAAAAGTCAACACACCATATATAAATAAGATTTTATAGATTAAATACACTAGAAGATGCTAAAGAGCGTTTCTAATGCTTGTTGCTTCATGTTTTTATTTGTCCAACAGCGACAGTGCTGCTGCCATTGGTATGGCACTAGTGGGGGTTGTGATCTTCGTCACTGTGTTCATCACCTGCTGCTGCTGGCCCCGCTGCTATATCTATAAATTGTGTAGACAACCCAGACGTAAGTGTTTTAGTGTGAAAGGAAACGTTTACCCAAAACTGAAAATGTACTCACCCTCAGGCCATTCAAGATGTAGATGAGTTTTTTTCTTCATGGGAACAGATTTGGTGAAATTTAGCTTTACTCAAAGTGCTCACCCAACGGTCGGATCCCCTGCAGTAAATGACTGCGGTCAGAATGAGAGTCATAAAAACACTCCAATTCATCAGTTAACATCTTGTGAAGCAAAAAGCTGTGTTTGTAAGAAACAAATCCATCGTTATTAGGGATTATTTTATCCAGAAGCGACAGTTTAAAGTTAAAAAACATCTCAATGATGGATTTGTTTCTTACAAACACACAGCTTTTCACTTTGTTAGACGTTTATTGATTGATTGGAGTGGTGTGGATTACTTGTGGATTATTGTGATGTTTTTATCAACAGTTTGGACTCTCATTGGTGAGCAAGTGATGTAACATTTCTCCTGCTCTGATGAAAACACAAACCCATCTACAAGTAAATGTTCAGCCAAAAACAAAAAGAAAACAAAGAAAAACTTGGGGAAAATAAATGCAGAACATGTTCACATAGGACACTATTAACACAACTAAATGCATGAAACCATTCAAAAAAATTGGGCACAAATGGGTTAAGCATTAGGAAACCACTGTCTTCGCAGTTCCTTTTCATATTGTTTCAGGTGACACTGTTTTTTGATGCAGCCTGTTTGTTTAATGGCTAAATTTTGTACATGTTTAACTGGTGTTTTATTTATTTCTTTTTTTTATTTGTGTGTGTGTGTGTGTGTGTAAGATGTCTTTTTTTAATGTCTTTATTTAAAACACACACACACACACACACAAAAGGGGAGCTAAAAAGGGCTTACAGGAGAACACCAAAGAGTTTGGACAGTCTTTTATGCAATGTTTGGTGAACTTGCAGCACTTGAATGTATATGGGGCCCCCTACTCGTGAAAAATAAACAAATAAAAGAAGCAATGGGCTCTGCTTATTTGCGCTGCTTAGTATATTGCGTTGGTCGAAATGTAAATGAGATGTTGCGTCTGTGTTCTTTAATTTGCGCGTTGTCAGTAAATCACCCACAGGAATTTCTACACCCATCGGGGCTGTTCTGGAATTGTGTTCTCGTGCTAATTTGTAAAGTAAATCTGGCGAACATTTTAAGTATATTAAATTTGTATTTAATACACTTAAAATGATAGTTCACCCAAAAATGAAAATTCTGTCATCACTTACTCACAAGCACAAAAGACGACATTTTGAAGAATGATGGTAACCAGACAGTCGACGATAGCCTTTGACTTCCATAGTATAGTTTTTCCATGCTATTGAAGTCAATGGCTACCAACCAGCTAACAATTTTTGGTTCCCAGAACGTTGAAAGCGCATGCTGGGGAAGCGCGTGCAGATCAGAGGCTTGCAGATGAAACAAATCCACGAATTTGTGATTTCTGTTATTACATCATGCTTAACCCCAGTTTAATATTATAATTTAAAACATGTTTTGATTTATCTAGTTTCTGTATTGTAATAAATGCTGCATTAAATGAGTTTCAAGGCTCTGTATAGGTCATTACACAAAAACATCTCCAACATTTTCATTGTTAAAAAAAAAATTAAAATGTCCCTAATGGTTATTTTAAAATAACCCGTAGGGAATGTTCTCTGTAAGTTATTTTAGCTTATTTAATAATAACTACAATGCAACGTTCTGGGAATGTTATTTTATGGTTAGAAAAAAATTTACGTAACTGAAAATGAACCGGAAAAAAACAGAGTTCAGGCAGTGCGAGACAAGATGAGCGTTCGACATTAAAAAGTATATAAATCATATTTTTATGAAAATAACCGATCGTTTTGCTAGATAAGACCCTTCTTCCTCGGCTGGGATCGTTTACAACCGCATTTGGGATCATTTGAAGCCGCATTTAAACTACATTTTGGAAGTTCAAAATTGGGGCACCATATCAGTCCAGTATGGCTGAAAAAAAAGAAAGACATGAACATCTTGGATGACAAGGGGGTGAGTACATTATCTGTAAATTTTTGTTCTGGAAGTGGACTTCTCCTTTAAGGGAATAATTCAGACAGTTATACACCGTTATCAGCATATGTTGAAGTAGACTCGTTTCTGAGAAAACATGCACCGTTAATGCAGCGTTAGAAAGCTCTGTCAGTCTTTTTTTACTTTCACTTTCTGTATAGTGAAGTGACTGAGGTTAAGACATTCACCGGCATAACTCTTGTGTAAAGTTTGCACGTTGCTTGTGTGATATCCATTGGCTCACCTTAATGGTTTAAAACAGAAGTATTTCCAATATTGCAACATAGCTCCATACAACCAACCCCGACACCCTTGCAGTTTGAGGTGCGATTTTCCACTACACCACTACTTTCAGGTTGCATATGACGATGGTCAAACCATGTACCCTCTACAACCACCAGTTCAACCAGCACTTAACACAAACTACACCTCAAACAAAGTATTGTCGTTGTTAATGTGCATTTCCATCACTAAGTTTATAGTTGCTTTGTGAACTGGATTACACCTGTCATATGACTGCTTATTTGTTTCTCTTCATTTTAACTAAATTTGCTTCAATAAATGTCATTTTGAACTGATTTTTTAAAATGTCAAAAGCTCATTGTAGTTTCTTAATATTAGTCTATCAAACAAACTTACTTCAAATTTAGACTTATGGTGAATAAATATAGCAGAAAACTTAAACTGAACTGTTTGCAATGTGTGAAAAAATCTTGCACCATCTTAGAGGAAAAGTTTAGATGTACGTATTTAACAAGTTTGATGTCAACAACTGTTAATTTCTTTTTCGCTTTGGCTCCTCTCCCCAGTGTTTGCATGCGATTGATGTCCGAAAACAGGAAAAAGGTGTCTTTGGTTAGACCTGCCGATTTGATAACAGTGTAGGCATCAAGAGAAGGTAGTGAGGTACAAAGAGGATAAGCTGCACGATGGCATCCACCTTAGAGGTTCTTCTGCTACTTTCTGCAGGTTTATTGACCTGCTGGTAAAAGCTGGTAAGTTGGGCAACCTGTTGCAAAAATCTAAAGAAACACTTTAAACTGTTTTTTGGGCAGTTTACCGATAGCTAAAAATCATTTCAGCACTTGAGAGAACGTTAAAAAATCATGATGTTCATGTTGTAAAGTTTGTTCTCTGAATCATCAGATGGTCTTTTATGAAATGTGTCACATTTCTACTGTTCTTTTAGGTTTTGGTGAGGACTGTCCATTTGGGCAACATGTCTGCACTACGTAAGGAATTTTATGTAATTTCTTTCTTAATACAAATGTCTGTTAAACCTTTTTATACATATGTTGTATGATTATCTTTTACTTCCTGAACAAAAAGGATCATTTTCGATGAATGAGACTGTTTGAATCTTCCAAAATGACATTGACAATTTTCATAACTGGGTTAATGCTTTAATTTTCCTTCACATGCATAACTGTGATCTACTGATAGTTCTGTAAACTGAGGCACTGGACAAAATAAAAAAACAACAACAGCAACAAAAAAAAAAACAATAAATGAATATGTAAATACATACATACATACATAAAACGTACAATTTACGGTAAAAACGGCCAGCTGTGGTAGCAACATTTTAAGGTTTATGAATTTAACTTAAATTTACATTTAAATACCGTAATTTCATTAACTTGTATTATGTGAATGTACCAACATACGGAAGTACTAAAATCAGTTTTTTACCCTTGTAATACACTGATAAGGTGGCGCTTTTAAGGGCAGCCGCATGAATGTTGAGCTGCTTGGCAGTCTGGCCTTTTTTTATTTTTTTTAATTGTTTTAACTTAACGTTGTTAGGAAATGTACGGATAGATTATTTAGTCGTAAGATTACAGTGCTATTTTTGGAATTAGGACATGTGGATGGACTTATTTTTGGGAGATTTTTGATGGATTCTGGTGTTTGGCCTACTTCTCTACAGCTGAGTGGATGATAGGAAACCATCTTAAAGTAATTGTTTCCCTCTTCTCCCTACAATGGCACAACCTGGACATTTAAGTGATTTTCATTTTTTAAGACGTTTGAGAAGATGTGCACCTCCTTTGGCTCCTGAAGTTAGGAACAAACTGCGGTTAAATGGAATTCTTCGACTCAGATCTCGCCCAAGGGGTAAGAAAGCTGGGAGAAATTATATCCGTTCAATATGTACAATTGTTGGAAATCGCTCTATCTCCTGTGGGACTGCTGTGGATTTTAAAAGACAGCTAACTGGGCAAAGAATGTTTTCATCTGATTGTCGCTACCAACCTAAGAATCTAATTCATATTAAGATAAATCAGCACAAGTCAATACCATCTATGCCTGGTTTTCTCCTTTCTAATGTGCGTTCTTTACGCTACAAATGTGATGAGCTGCACAGTGTAGCGCTGGTTAATAACTCAGCAGTTGTTGCTGTTTCGGAGACTTGGCTAAATGATAGTATTCCAGATTCAACTGTAACTTTTCCTGGATATACATTACAACGGCGGGATCGCAAGGAAGGTGGAGGAGGAGGAGTTGCATTGTATGTTTGTAACATCATCAAACAAATGCGACTGACTCAGCTAGAAGAAGATGAATATGAAGCGTTGTGGGTCTGGTTGCGTCCCAGTCGTCTTCCTCGAGGGTTAAGTTGCATTATTGTTGCTGTGCTATATTTTCCACCATGCTCCTCTGCAACAGCCCAACCTGATTTGCTAATCACACAGTACTTGGATCGTTGTCTCAGATATATTAAATGTAACTATCAGCAGGCTGCAATTGTCATACTTGGTGACACAAATAAGTACAAGTCTAAAACCATCTGCAGTAGACATGGTTTGAAACAAATCGTGACTGGAGCAACAAGAAAGGCTAGTCAACTAGACTCTATATTCACCAGTATTTCCTCTCTGTATCAGATACCGGAGCATCTGCCTCCTATTGGCTCATCTGACCATCAGACTGTCTTGCTAGATGCAGGGAACTGGCCCACCAAATCTACTAAACATAGTTTTTGCAGGAAACATACCCCTGAGACAATCAGGGAATTAGGTCTTCTTATGAACACTACTGACTTTTCTCACATCCATAAAATTATGGATCCTGAGGCTAAGGTTGGTGCCTTTACTTCCACTATCGTTTCTATCTTGGATAAAACAGTTCCACTGAAGAAAGTATCTATCACAAACACAGACAAGCCCTGGATGTCTGTTCAAATTAAAGATCTGATAAAAGATAGACAGTCTGCTTTTTGCTCTGGCAACAAAACCTCTTATAGGAAGTTAAAATCAATCGATGCCAAAAAAATTAAAGTTGCAAAGAAACAATATTATCAGCATGCGGTGGAGGAACTGCGAGGCTCCAAGCCAAAACAATGGTTTAAGTCAGTAAAGAAGATAATGGGGATGGAAGGAGACGAGAGTGATACTGTGTCTCAGGATCAAAATATCATGCAACGTGAGTGTGATACTCTGGCTAGGCACTTTGCTTCTGTGTGGAACTATGCGAACCACATTTCCCTGTCTGAGGAAGAAGTTAAGTTAGTAATACTCTGAGTATTGGTCAAGTTAAGACTAGACTTCGTAAAGTGAATGCAGCCAAGGCTGCTGGTCCCGACTGCGTTCCACCTTGGGTGCTAAAGACTTTTTATGAAGAGTTGGCACCGGTGTTATGTGATATTTTTAATACATGTATCCAGCATAATATTTTTCCAAAACAATGGAAGGAAGCCATAGTCAAAGCTGTTCCTAAAAAAGCAAAGCCTAGTTTTCCAGCAGATTACCGTCAGATCTCATTACTCAGCTGTGTTGGGAAAGTGTATGAAGGAATCCTCAGAGATGCCATTCTGGAGGATATAGCTACAAAGATCGAACCATCACAACACGGCTTCATGAGGAACAGATCAACTGATACTGCCTTGATTCAAATTCTGCAGCACTGGCACGAAGCACTCAACAGCTCCCCCAAAATGGACATACATGCTGTTTTTGTTGACTTTACTTGAGCTTTTGACACAATCAAACATTGTCAATTGCTACTATCTTTAGCTGATCTGCATGTTAGACGACCCCTTTGGCTCATTGTAAAGAGTTATCTGAATAACCGAGAGCAGAGGGTGAAGTGGGGCTCTTGTGTGTCAAGCTCCTTTCCGGTTCCAGCTGGTGTTCCCCAAGGGGGACTTTTATCCCCTCTGCTATTTGTTGTATGTATAAATAGTCTGGATTCGTATTTGCCATCTTCGGTAATACCTGTGAAATACGCGGATGATCTAACAATCACAGAGCTGGGATCTTCACCTGGACTCATTCAGAAGGCCTTAGATTCTGTAGTGGAATGGGCACAAGAATTTACATTAGTAGTGAATGGAGCTAAGACTGTGGATATGGTAATTAGTGCCAGGAGAGAGGACAACATTCCGTCCCCTCCCTCTCCCACTATCTCAGGACATGCAATTAGTAGAGTTTCTACCTTTAAATTGCTTGGAGTCCAAATATCCTCTGACTTGTCATGGGATGCCCACGTTAAGTACATGATTTCGAAGGTGCGTCCCAGAATATATTACCTTTGCGTTGCAAAAAGAGCGGGTCTCCCTTGTGATGTCTTATTGCAAGTATACTTGACTTTTATACAGCCAATTCTTGAGTATGCCAGCCCAGTATGGGGTGGTCTATCTAAAGGTCTCTCTGAGGAGTTAGAGAGGATCCAAAAGCGATGCTGTCGGATAATAGGCCTCCCCACATCAACTCTTCCAGCACTGAGTGAGAGGCGTGAGGAAGCCACCATACGCACCTTTACTAAAATACTCAGGGACAGTTCATCACCACTGCATTGCTTCCTACCTATGGCTACAACACATACCTATTCCCTCCGGCGGCGCAAGACACATGTTGCACCCAGGAGTAACACTAAACGTCATGAACTTTCTTTTATTCCCCATGCTCTAAAATTAGTGCATAGATAACTTACAGGTCTTTGATTAGGTTACCTTTTGTGTGATTCTGTGTTATTTATATAGAAGTATATGTCATTTTATCTGTCTGTATTTTAGCTTTTTTTTTTTTTTTTTTTCTTTACTAAGTAATGATTATTTTTGGAGTATGTGTATGTTTGACACATTTCAGGGTTTTGTGTACGCAATATCCTGTCATGTCAAACATTGAATAAAACAAACAAACAAACAAACAAACAAACAAACAAACCACCAAAATTTATTTAATTAAACTATTTTAAAAAACATCAAATGTGAAATGTAACACAGCTAATTCTGGGAATTCTGGAATGCCAAAAAAAACGGTATACTACTGTAAAATGACGTGCAATGTCCAATTCAGTTTTTCACCATATGTAGTAGGGGATCTTACTATTAACTCATTAATAGCTTTTTTCACTGTAACCTTTTTACAGTCTTTTACCATTAAAACCACAGCCATTTTACAGTGTACCTACATGTTGGTTTTTTTTTTTTTTATCTTAATCTAATTGTTGATGTATATCTCAAACTTGAAAGCCTATCTTTTCTGATGTTCCGTGTGGTGTTTGTTGAGGTTCTGTCTTTCACTTTTTCTGCACCATGCACCATTTCCTAAAGAGCTAGGTTGTGGTATTTTTCTCTGAAATGCAGTTTGCAAAATGCATCCCCTCGAATGGTGCGTGTGAAGGCTGGGACACGCCAAGCCGACTTCAGAGAGCTAGCAGTGACAACAGACTTGTGTCGGCAGCTTCTGAACCAAAAAGCTGTGCTTGAACACACCGCATAGACTACTGCCAACTGCAAACTAACACGCTTGCTTTTTGCACCACGGACACGCCCTTAAATGAAAACTCAAGATCTTCACAATTTAACAGCACCAAGGCCTTTAGATTAGACTGACCAAATATAATGTTGATTTGGGGTTGGAGAAAAAAATTGATTCTCCGATGCAATGCGATTCTCTTTTCAACGATTCTGAATATTTCAGGTCAGGAGTCTTATCAATTATCGATTCTGAATATTTCAGAATCGATTCTGTAATAATTTGGAAATGTGATATTCCAAAGGAATTATTATTTTCGTTTTGATTAAAGAGTAAACCAACCAAATGTTTATTTAGTAGGTTATGTCTTTATGTTCATGAGTTGTAATTAGAGCGAGGGTCCTGCGTGACGTACAAATAAATATACCCGTATGCTCCCACAGTGTGTCTGGAGCGCAATAAAGCTTGATGCGTTGTCTCAACCAGTCATCTCGTCTCAGTCTGTTTACAGAAACAGGTTATTACATAATGGTGACGAGCATTGAAGTTTAGTGCTACTTTTAGAGTAATCTGGATGTTTTTTTTTTCCTTAGTTTGAGGACCACATGAAGTAGCCGGTAGTCAGACATATAGCCTCATGAGAAATCTGCTTAGTCCTGACAAACCAGGTGATAAAAGTTTCAGCGAAAAAAAAAATCACTATAACCCAAACCAAGTGAGATCGTGCAGCGTTTTAAGTTCAATTCTCGGAACAGACAGCCTAATGAGTCTGGCGGATTATGTTGTGGTGCTGCGTGAGCTCGCTCAACATTGCAATTACGGAGAAAAGTTGAAAGAAATGCTCCGTGACAGACTGGTGTGTGGAATTGAGGCGGATGGAATACAGCGTCGCTTATTGGCAAAACCGGAGCTTACTTTTGAAAAAGCGCTAGCGCTGACGCTGGCGCAAGCAAGAGAGACCGCAAATTAAGACGTGCTGGATTTACAATGTCAAAATAAAGCATCTGCAGACATGCACGCTAAACAATTGACGCAGACCGTACTCAAGTTGGAGGCAAAGAACAAATGGATGCACAAAGAGCCACACCCGTGCTGCTACAGATGCGGTGGTGATCACAAACAGCAGGAGTGTTGTTTTCTGCAAGAGCAGTGCCACAAGTGTGGTAAGAAAGGACATATCAGAAAAATGAGCAGAGTTGGCTTACCCTCCACAAAGTTTAAGTCTAAAGGGGGAGGGGGGAAATACAAGCAATCGCACACCAGTACAGAGAAACGTAGTTCAGCTCATCACTTTAGTGACACAGACCATGTTTTTAAAAGTGAATGACACAGAGGTAAATTTTGAGGTGGACACAGGCTGCAGTGTCACTATTATGTCAAAGACAGAATATGCCAAGTTGGGGAGTGTGGGCAAACTTCCAGAGCTGAAAGTTCCCTTAACCTGAAAACATATACGGGGGAGTCAGTAAAAATACTGGGGGCCACCGATGTAATTGTGCAGTATGGTAATCAGGTTAGAGAGCTTCCTGTGGTGGTGGTGGTGTCTACTGAGGGACCAAACCTTCTGGGCTGGGTTTGGATTAAAGAGCTAGACATATGCTGGAGCTCAGTGAATCAAGTAAACACAGAATCAATTACACTTCAGGATGTGTTGACTAGATATGAAGCTGTGTTTAAAGAGGGCTTAGGGACATGGACAGGGCCCCCAGCAAAAATTCATGTTGACAAGGATGCGGTGCCAAGGTACTATAAGCCTAGGCCGGTACCTTATGCTCTAAAAAAGACGGTGGAAGTGGAGTTAGAGTGGTTACTCAATGACAAAATTTTGGAACCTGTCAAATTTTCAGAGTGGGCGGCACCAATTGTACCTGTCCTTTAACCGGATAATTCAGTGAGAATTTGTGGAGATTACAACCTTACTGTTAATCTGGCATCCAAGATAGAACAGTATCCAATTCCCAAGCTCGAAGACCTGTTGGAAAAGTTAACAGAGGGTGAAAAATACAGTAAGCTGGATCTCAGTCATGCATATCAGCAAGTAAACTTGGATGAGGCGTCTAAAAGATATGTGATGCTGAACACTCACAAGGGATTATTCACAGTGAACAGACTGCCATTTGGTGTGGCTTCCAGTCCTGCCATCTTTCAACGAAGCATGGAGGGCTTACTACAGGGTATCTCTGGGGTCGCAATATACCTCGAAGACATTCTTATAACAGGCAGGAGCGACCAAGAACATTTGCACACACTGAGTGAGGTTCTGAAGCATCTGAAAGACGGTGGACTGAGGCTAAAACGGGAAAAGTGTGCATTCATGCAACGTGAGGCAGACTTTTTGGTCCATAGAGTGGACTCTACAGGTCTTCGTCCATTTCCAAACAAGGTGGAAGTTCTTCAAAAAGCACCTGGCTCGCAAAATGTCACCAAATTGAAGGCATATCTAGGATTGCTTAACTACTACCACAGGTTCCTGCCAAACTTGTCAACCTTGCTGGCCCCCTTGCATAACCTTTTGTGAAAAAGTGTAAAATGGCATTGGGGTAGTGAACAACGTGAGGCGTTTGAGAAATCCAAGCAACTCATTCAGTCGTCTGAGGTGCTTGTGCATTATGATACTCAAAAAGACCTCATCTTGGCCTGTGATGCATCTCCCTAAGCGGTAGGAGCTGTTTTGTCACATCGAATGGGGGATGGCAAAGAGAGACCCATCAGTTTCATGTCCAAAACTCTCACTCCGGCAGAACGCAACTACTCGCAGCTCGACAAAGAGGGACTCGCTGTTATTTTTGGAATTCAGCGTTTACACAAGTATTTGTTTGGTAGAAAGTTCACAATTTGCACGGATCACAAACCGCTGTTATCCCTCTTTGGGAAAAGGAAAGCTGTTCCACAATTTGTGTCACCGCGCATTCAAAGATGGGCAGTTATGATGCAGGCTTATGAATACAATATTGTTTATAAGCCGGGAAAGGAGCATGCCAATGCTGATGCCTTGAGTAGGTGTCCTGTTCCTGACATGGCCCTAGAAACTGGTTCAGAGGACAGAATATTAATGATGGAAGACATACCTTTGGTATCAGCCGAGAAGGTTCGCACCTGGAGCGGAAAAGGACCCTATTCTGGCACGGGTACGACAAGTGGTGCTGACAGGGGGGGCTTTTCAAAAAGAACAACCTGAATTCACACCCTATGCCACCAGACAATCAGAATTGAGTGTACAGGATGGATGTGTCTTGTGGGGTGCTCGGATCATCATACCTCCACAGGGTCACAAGGATGCAACTACATCAATGTCGTCCTGGCATCTCTCGTATGAAAGCACTGGCGAGGAGTTATTTCTGGTGGCCAAAACTGGATGAAGACATTGAGGCTTTGGCAAAGTGCTGTTCAACATGTCAGGAACACAGGAAGGCTCCAGCCACTGCTCCACTTCATCCATGGGAGTGGCCAGAAAAACCCTGGGAAAGGATACACATAGATTATGCAGGTCCATTCCTTGGTCACATGTTTTTGATTCTCATTGATTCTCACTCGAAGTGGATGGATGTGTATCCTGTTTCCACTGCATCATCGGGAATTACTATTGATTGCCTAAGGAAGAGTTTCAGCAATCATGGACTGGTCAAGATGTTAGTTTCGGATAATGCTGCCTATTTTGTGAGTACAGAGTTCAAGGACTTAATTAAACAAAAATGGCATAAGACACGTCACTTCTGCTCCTTTTCATGCATCATCAAACGGCTTGGCTGAACGAGCCGTACAGACATTCAAAACTATGATGAAAAAGGCAGGAGAGGGGAGTGTGGCATCCAAAGTGGCACGGTTGCTGTTCAGCTACAGAATCACACCACAGTCCACCATTGGAATCAGTCCGGCGGAAATGCTGTTGGGACGAAAACTGCGTTCCACGCTTGATCTACTGCATCCAGATTTGCAACAGAAAGTATGGGACAAACAAAGCAGACAAAAGCAGTATCATGACAACAAATGCCCAATCAGGAATTTTCAAGTTGGTGACGCTGTTTTGACCAAGAACTTTAGTTATGGACCCAAGTGGATTGCTGGGTTCATTGCCAAAGTGTCCGGCCCTCTCTCATACCAGGTCATGCTCGGAGACGGCAAAACAGTGCGGAGACATGTAGACCAGATTCTTTCTCAGGAGTTGAAAGGTTCAGAGTCAAAAGAGAAGGGGTGTGGGGATGTTTCGTTAGACACCTCAGCAGGCAGTGGGACAGGCTCTGTTGTTAGAGACGTTGGGACAGTACCAGGGAAGTTGGGTTCTCAGGACCAACCAGGAACTGTTGATTAAAGAGTAAACCAACCAAATGTTTATTTAGTGGGTAATGTCTTTATGTTCATAAGCTGTAATTAGAAAGAGGTCCAAACATACAAATAAATATACCCGTATGCTCCCACAGTGTGTCTGGAGCGCAATAAAGCTTGATGCGTTGTCTCAACCAGTCATCACGTCTCAGTATGTTTACAGAAACAGGTTATTACAGATTCTGTGCTTGTTTTTTTCCCCATGAGCGCTAGAGACGTGCAAAAGTAACTAGTTGTTTTTTTTTTTTTTTATTTCCAGTGAGTCCTGGATATCCCACTAGTCAGAGAGCATATGACGGAGACCAGGCCATGTACCCCATGCAGCCACCTGTCCAGCCAGGTGACGCTTATGTGCCTTCAAAGACATCGAGTCAGCCACCCTACAACCCCGCCTACGTGCAGCCACCAAACACTGGTTACTAAACCACAACCATCTTTCGCTAGGCAGTAAGAATGTGCCTATTTTAATTATACAAGACTATTGGATGTGCTATAGTCAAGGTTTTTAGAGTTTTTATTACTTTCACGTTCTTTCAGTTTAGTTTTCGCTCTGTGACACACTGGAAAAATGCTTTTATTAACTGTAAATAAAACAAAGATTACTATGATGAGTTTCAGAAGAAAATACCATCTCAGTCTTTCTACTTTCTACAAGCAATGAGCAATTTTTTTTTTTGTTAATCTACTTTCAGTATATTATTCTAGTATTATCATTTTAGTACTGAACTGTATTGATATGCAATGTAAATATTAAAAAAAAAATTTTTTTTTTTTTTTTAATTTCAAATGGCAGTGATTCTATTTAAAGAAAGTGTCAGTTTTTCCATTTTGAGTTTTTTCCTTCAAGGGTCTTGTAACGAGGAGTCAGCGTGATTGGGATCCATGTGCAACTTTATTAGCGTCAAACTCATAAACAGACAGATCAAGGTCAAACAGGAGCAAACTGAGCAACGTAGACAAACCAATATCAGCAACAGAGTCCAGGCGAGAAGATCGGGGCAGGCAGCGATCAAACAGAGTAAATCCAATAAACGAAGCAAGGGTCACAAGGCAGGCGGCAGACAGACAGAGTTCAAAGACAATCGGGTTGGCAACGAGAGATCAAACAGGAATATCAGCAGTAGCAAAACAAGACTTGGTGAGGAAATGAGCATGAGCGTGCTATTTATAGTCTGAGTAATGGCTGACACCTGTGCCGGTGATCAGCCCCAGGCACGGGGTTGTGGGAAATGGAGTCCAAAATGAAACTAATATTCCGGTGAAGGCTCCCTCTGGTGGTGATTGGAGGGAGCCACAGAGGCTGAGTTCGTGACAGGTCTAAAATGAAATGACCTTTAAATAACAATGAGTGTAACTAAATTTCCACAAATGTGTCATGAGTCCCACTGACTTTCTGTAGCAAGTTTAAACGCGCATGCTCGCTTTTAAGCACAGAATGACTGTCAAGGTAGGAAAAGGGGTTACATTTTTTTGATAACGCAACCTTTGTTTATTATTATGAATTACGCATTATGAATAAGCATTCGCACTTCCTTTTTAGATTGTATTATATTGTTTCAGGTGACGTTTTTTGAGATGCAGCCTATGTTTTATGTTTTGAATCCCAGGTCCGGCAGGGATTAAAGGTGGAGGGAGTGAATAACCAGTGCTCTCTCCACCCTCAATACCACAACTGAGGTGAGTCTCTTGAGCAAGGCACCGATCCCCCAACTACTCCCCGGGTGCCGCAGCGATAGCAATACGGCTGCCCAGTGCCCACTGCTCCGGGTGGGTGTGGGTGTGGGTGTGTGTGTGTGTGTGTGTGTGTGTGTGTGTGTGTGTGTGTGTGTGTACTTGTTTTTGCTACATTGTGGGGACCAAATGTCCCCACAAGGATAGTAAAACCTGAAATTTTTGACATTGTGGGGACTGGCTTGAGGTCCCCATGGGTACAAAAGCTTATAAATCATACAGAATGAGTTTTTTTGAGAAAGTAAAAATGCAGAAAGTTTTCTGTAAGGGTTAGGTTAGGTTTAGGGGTAGGGTTAGGGTAAGGGGATAGAAAATACAGTGTGGAGAGTATAAAAACCATTGCACCTATGGAGAGTCCCCACAAGGATAGTCAACCAGACTGTGTGTGTGTGTGTGTGCGTGCGCGCACTTGGATGGGTTAAATGCAGAGCACAAATTCTGAGTATGGGTCACCATACTTGGCCACACGTCACGTCCTTTCCTTTCCTTATGTGTGTAAGATTTCTTTTTTTATTACTGTTTTTATTTTTTGTTTTGTTTTGTTTTGTTTTTTTTAAGAGAGAAAAAAAATGGGAACTAAAAAGGGTTTACAGGAGAACATCAAAGATGTCAAACTCAACAAAGTCGTCCAAACTTGCTAAAGAGTTTGGACTGTCTTTTATGCAATGTTTGAACTTGCAGCACTTATGTATATGTATGTATATTGCGCCCCCTACTGGTGAAATAATAGTAATTAAAAAAATCTCTAGAGTTTGTATCCTTACTAATCATCTAATTGTAATAAAATCCTTTATATATTTTATTCTTTTTATTTATGTATTTAAATATTTTTTAATTCTATACTCCTATTTTTATAGATTAGTAGAGATACATTATTTTTATTGTTTTAAATATTAAGTTTTTTATATTTTTATATAATATTAAATATTATAAATCCTTTTAGGGTCTGGATAGGCTAATACAGGAGCCAGGTTTTTAACTCTACAAAAACCTTCTGACATACTTCATCCCATTTAAACTTCTTCCCTTTTTCTGTCAACTGGTGCAAAGGCCAAGCTATTTCAGCAAATCCCCGCACAAATCGACAGTAGTAAAAAGCCAACCCAAAGAAGCTCCTCACCTCTGTCTGATTACTTGGCACAAGCCAAGTCCTAACAGCCTCCACCTTCTTGGGGTCGGTCCTTACCCGCTCGGCTGAAATAACCTGACCTAAATATTGGACTTCTATAGAAAACAAATTACACTTTGATGGCTGAACTTTCAAATTGGCTGCCCGCAGTTTACTCAATACCTCCCCTTACCTACTCAAGTGCTCTCCAAAAGTTTGGCCAAATACAATAATATCATCAAGATAGACCAAACAAGTGGACCACTGTAAATCAGCCAGGACTAAATCCATTAGCCTTTGAAAAGTACTTGGTACATTAGTAAGGCCAAAAGCTAACACATTAAATTCAAATAGCCCTTGCACTATAATAAACGCAGTCTTAGCCTTATCCTTAGGTGCTACCTCAACCCGCCAATATCCACTTGCTAAATCAAGGGTACTGAACCATTTTGCATTAGCCAAACTATCCAGGGCATCTTCAGTTCAGGGAAGGGGGTATGCATCCTTGCGAGTGTCATTGTTCAATTTCCGATAATCAACGCAAAAACGTAAACCCCCATCCTTTGTCCGTACAGGGACTATAGGTGCAGCCCATGGACTACATGAAGGCTGAATAATACCAGGATCTTGCATCTGTTTAAGATTTTCAGCCACCTTTTGTTGAAGATGAAGAGGAACCCTTCGGGGGGCCATTTTAATAGGCCTTGCATCCCCGGTATCGATCTCATGGAATGTCAGGTGAGTCCTCCCTAAATCAGCATCACTCACACTAAACACACTCAAATTCTGACTAAAAAGTTGTCTAATTGCTTGAAGCTGCCCTGATTCAAACCCCCTACTATCCAAATCTAATTCTCTGGGTTTGGATAGTATGGGGACACCTGACACTCCCCCAACCCTTCACCTCTCACTTCTACATCTGTAACCAGGGTCCCTAAGGTCATACCTTGTTTCAGTGTCAGTGGATCCTCGGCCACATTGATACGCTCACCGGCAATTTCCCATTATCAACTTTACACACAATCCTAGCTACCAATGCATCCCCCTTGGTGAAAGTGCCCGGCTCCAACATCCTCTTTACATTTTGTGGCTCCTCTTCTACTACACCAGTAATAATTACTTCACTAGTAGGAGGAAGTGAGACATCACCAAAAACTGTCACTAATAACATTTGTCTCACATCATGAACAAAATATAATGGTAATTTCTTCCCCATGATGCTACACTGCCTACTCCCCACATCAATAACAGCCTTAAATCTTTGTAAAAAATCAGTACCCAGCAGAATCTCTTGCATCATGATATTGGCTACTAAACAAAATCTACAACCAAAACATGGTTATTGAACTGGCATGTGGTTTGCCACTTCCCTAAGACACTGACTCAACATCCTTCCCTCTGCTATCCTACTTTCTAATCCCCTTTGTGCTGACTGCATATTTTGTACAGTAACCGGTAGAGCTTTAACATCCAATAAAGCATGAAACTGTGGGTCAGGGGAAGGGCCAACAGTTAGCATCTACCTGGGAGGGATTTTGTTCTAATTCTTGTATTAGCTCAAGTTCTGATGCTACATTAAAGTCTAAAGTCTTCAGTTTGGCTGTTCGAAGTTGCACCCGCAAATCAGTACGCCCAATATTTGCTATAAATTGATCTTTCGCTAGAAGGTCTTTAGTGGCAAAATCTACAGAGGGATATGCTTTGCCCACTAAGCGCCTCAATGCATTGCCAAACTCTCTAGCGGTTTCACCAGGTGAACGCTTTCGTGAAAATTCACGTGATTCATCACTATCACAAGGTTGTAAACATTTAGTCATGGCAGCTTTTAGACTCTGATAATTAGCCTTATCATTTGGAGTCAGACCACTGTATATGTCTGTTGCCTTGCCTGATAACAATAAGGACATAAACTTAAGTTTTAATGTCTCAACTATTTACTTCAGCTGCCATCTCGAACTGCTCAGACCAGTCTGCCCATTCACGGCCTGCTGCTGTAAATGTTTCAGGCATAAAAATCAGGGCACTGAAACTGCCCGGTTTGAGAAGACATTGTTATTAGAAGGTAATTACTAGACATTGGTGTTGGTTCGTCAGACTCCATAATTCAAAAACAAATAAGAAAAAAAAATAAATCCCACCCCTGCCACCAGTGTAATATCTATTGGGTTCTATCTTTTTTTAATAACACTGGCCTAAATAAGCTCACAGTTCACTTATCTTGCTGCCACAACCTTTATTTAACCTGGTCAAGGTCAAGAGTCTGAACGACCACAACCAGAATAAGGAAATAGGAATATCTTTATTAATACATGACTAAATTTATATCTGACTAGGCATTGAACATCCAGCAGCAGCATAAAAATACATCAAAAGCATACTATAAAAAAAACCTTCATAAAACTCCACTAACAGTGCATGTATCACTTAATTTAGACACACGTTTATCAAAGGTAAAAGAGCACAACAAATGTGAAACATGGTTAATTTGTGGTTACCATGGTTTTTGGTTTTATTTGTAGTAAAACCATGGTTAATCTTCGTAGGGAAGTGTGATGGAATTTTTTTTTTAATGGTCTTAGAATACGTCGAAAGGGTATGTTTAATATAGACTTGTTCAGAAAAGTGCAGTCTAAGTGATGCTCAGATCAAAGTGGTGAGAGTGTATAGATGTGTGTGTGTGTGTGTGTGTATATATATATATATATATAGTATTTACTCTCTGTGTAGAAACTATATTCCTAATCAAACAGAAATTGGTAGAAACATAGAGAATACATTGAGCCACTTAAAAAGTAGTAACATTACTATCACTACTGTTTTCTACTCCGCCCAGACCGGGGAGTCAAGAAGCCTGCAACTTGCCGACGATCCAGTTTCCTGGAGAAGGAGGGCCCATCTGGGAGAACGACCTTGGCACATAGAGGAACTTCAAAATGTGGCTTCTGCACTTCCAGACCCAGAAGTGCTGGAGCATTTTATATGAGCAGTGGAAAACTTTGATGCCACATACAGACCCACAGGCCAAGACTGGGCAGCTTCATCTTCAGCAACAAGATGCCTTTGAAATGGACTGAGGTACGTAGAGCTGAAGATGATGTTTTCAACCCAAACACTATGAGAATGAATGCTGATGCAGGTGCAGACTGAACTGACATTCCAGGATGGCAGACCACTTGGAATAGGATGATTGCCAGAATGAGCAATGTCGCTTATGTGTCCTAACTGGGGAGCAGTCCCTAACACAAAACAGCTAAAGGAGGTGATGGTGAGTGCGTAACATGCATGCTTAAAAACAACTATTGATGAAAGTGCTGACCCTCCAGAGAGTCCTGACAACACAGGCACACTAAAACACCATTTTGTGAATGGACTCCTCCCTGATTTGCACAAAAAGCTGTAAGACTGACTTGCATTAGCTGGGTAACACAAACTGTGGAGTCCAGCAGCAGACCAGGTGTTAAAGGCCAAGGCAGAGGTTTATGGTCTGGGAAAAGAAGAAGAGGTTACAATCATTGAGAAGACTGCCAGAGTGTGCCATTTTCAGGAGGCCATCAAGGGGCATCATATCAGTGGAAAACTACTGCCAATCACTGTCACAATTATGGTGACTGGGCCAAGGACTGCCCAGGAGAGAGGAAACAATCTCACACATGAACCTCCTCCTCCTTCCATTTAATGACACTTGGTATCCATCATCAATTGTGAGAGACCATGGACAGGATAAGGCGAGAGAGACTCAACCAAAAGAAATATTGCAAAAATCTGACAACCAATAATGACTATTCAAGTTGAAGGACTTTCTTTACCTTCTTTTTGGTGGACACAAGTGCCACATTTTCTATGATCATACTGTTGGTTGATTGGTTTTGAAACATGCAAATTATGCCTAACTGGTATTATAACTGGGCTTTAACCCTTTCTTTTGGCCCATACTCTACCTATCAACAAATGTTGCCAGATTTAGAAAAAAAAAACACTTCATCTGCGTTATACCTTATGGTTTAGGCCAGGATAGGAACAATGTATATGAGGAGGAATGATTTTGTTACTGAGCGAATGATTTTGATTTACAGAAGTCAATTTAGCTCAAAGGGAATAATTTAAGATTGAACAGAATCTCCGTTTTACAGCAGATCAATGAATCGGCCAGTGATTCATTGAGTGAGCCGTATAACATCAACTCTGTACTGGATACTAATATCCAAAATATAGCGAAAACACTATTTATTAGCACGGTAACAAGGTCGGAAGTTTAAGACATTAATTTATAAGCACAAAACACAAGATACTTTTCTTTTTAATATGAATAGGAATTTACTGGAAAAACCTAAGACATAACTAATCTAACACATAGACGCGCATTCACACATTCATATGAGTTGCGAAAGTAGATGAGGAAAGAATGAGTTTAGAAGAGTGAAAATATGAAGTCCCAAGTTTATGGCATACATATATGCAATTGCTTAGACCTGAACAACCATCAGTCATTTAATTAACCCTCGCATTGAGTTTCTCAATGAGGTTATTAAACTTTATATCAAATGCACCAGTTCAGCTAGAATATGGAGGTTGTACTCGCATTTGCCTTTGTGTTCCTTTGATGACGTCATTGCAGAAAGGGGTTTTGAAGTTTTGAGGCGGGCACGAAGTCTGAGACGCGGCTTAGTGGCAAAACCTAACTTAGAACACGCAACTCTCAACGGAAAGAAAAAGATTAAAGTAAAAGAAAGAAATGTGACGATCTATTCATGTTTCGTATTAGAGGAGTGGCTGGCGTGCAAGCCAGGAAGCGTTTGAAGGACGCAAAAAGCAGCGGCAAAAATGATGGCTAAGAGCATGGCTAGCAGTGATGGATAAAACCAGTAGCTAAAAGCATGGCTAGGAGCGACGGTTAAAACCAATAGCTAAAAGCAAAATTTCATGGTGTCCTGTGGTTTTAAACTCAGCTTTGGACACATCCCAAAATGGTGTCTTGACCAATTAGTTGTTGTCTTAACTCGGGATATTGCTATGTTTCTCCTCCCAAAACATAAATCAGCACGTTATCTTATCAGTCACATGGTCAGAATTTTCCCGCTCTTGCAGAGTAAAATTTGGCCATGATTTCTATAACGTGAATATAATACATTTTACAAAGAACTGATCGGTGGAAACGTTCAAAGCATGAATTTTCAAACTCATACATACCAAACACAAATATAAACCCTTAAGCTATTCAATAGTTATTAAAAGGACATACACAACGAGTGATTAGAACATAATAGACAAATGTGTGGGTAACATACATAGTAGGGCGTTATGCAATGGTCTGATGTTCAAGTCCTTTTAAGCATCATTTGGTGCATATTTAGGCAAAAAGGACAGTTTGTCTGTCATTCTGTGAACTAGGGGCATGTTCTGAGGAACAAAAGAATTCTGAAGGAATTTCAGTCTGGTTCTTGTCTTGGGTGGGGGAGCACCACCCAACAAAGTTTCCTCATGTGATGGTCCTGATGTGCTGTATCTTTGACCAATGGTCTTGGGTTTCTTGCCCCAAAATTGACAATCTCCTTTCTGAGTTGGGATTATCAATAATTGTGTTCTGTTGTGTTAATGTTGCAAGTTGTTCAAAGCTGTTAAAGTTGGTTGTTTAAGCTTACTTCAGGCTGGCTGGCGCCAGGGTATCATGGACAGATTTATGACGTGGTCTGGTCAGCATGGGCCTCTTTGTGGAATTTGGCTCTTTGGTTTCAACCAAATGTTCTGATTGGATCTTCAATTTGTCTGATTCGCTCTGATACCCTACAATTTTATGGACCACCAGGGGGAATCTTGTATCTTGATTTTCTAGTTGGTATCCCAGCAATTCTCTGCATTCTCTGTTAAACTAACACCTGCTCAGTCTGCTCTCTTTCATTAGACACCAGTCCAGCCCCAAATCTCAGTGGGAAAGAACAATGTTTCAATGGCCGGTGTGGGATTTTGGCTCACTAACCAGTAAAAAAAACTGGGAACTGGACTTGGGATAGTAGTAGGAAACACTGCATCTATTAAGATGAGGTATGCTTTCATATCCTGTAATGCAGGCAAACCGAGGTTCACAGGCTGTGTAGTGAGAAGAGAACAAAACCCAAATTCAATTCTAAAAGTGATTGGTAGGCATTCCAGACACTCTTTGGTCAAATGATAAATTTGATTTTGGCGGCACTTTTGAGGGTAACGCCACTGACTCAGTGCAGTTGAAGGTAACTATTTAGGCCACAGTATTTCTGTAAATGGAACCATATAGCCACAATCTCCAATTGTACCACATCCTCCTAAAACTTTGTCTGAAGTGCTTAACAATGCTACATATCTCATTATAAGTACATCTCAGACATTGATTTAGCAAATGCAATTTTCTCTCAATTTCAGTCCACCCAGATGATCTGATGCTGTGTTCTCCTAACAAAACCACCTGTGAAATCAATCTGCACAGATTACTGGAGTTTTTAGCAGAAAATGGTCACAAAAAAAAAAAAAAAAAAAAACTACAGCTAGTGCAGCAGGAAGTTAGGTACCTTGGTAAACGGGGGGCCAGGCTGGGGCACAGCCTCAAAAGAGAGTGGCCTCAATATGAGCGGGGCAGCGGGGGATGGTGGGGTTCTGAGTTATTTCTACCTGTTTTAGCCTTTAAATTTCATTTCATCACTGTAACCCAATGTATAGGTTGATTAAGTTGTTGATTAAAGTATTTTTGGGTTGAATAAAATCAAATAAATTATATGTTACCACATGAGAAATTGTACATATTCAAAGAAGAAAAACACTTTAAGGAGACTTCAAGGCTTTACTCAAGTGAAAATACTTTCATCATGCTCATGAATGTACATGCTGGATTTACTTCCTTCCTCACACAAAACTGGACGTGTACTTTTAAATATAGATTGTTTTTTTACTCAAACATTGTCCTCGCATCACTGAAGACCAGAAGAATCGGACAGAACTCAAATTTGTATTACTCATTGGCTCAATCTGTTAGCAGACACTCTTACACTTGAGAAGTTAACTTCCTCACTCAGGAATAGAATGTCCACTTTTGAAAAAATATGGAGTTCACTTCTGAAGTTCCTGGACAGTTGAATCTGATATAATATGAAAACTGCATATAACCAAATGTATAGAAAAGTAAGTGTTTTGACATGCATTTTAGGCTCTGATTGATTATCACAATCATATGTAGTCTTTTGACATGGTTTGTGTGTACACGGTTGTCTGTCTTTCCTTTTTGCGACCGTTGCAAATCATATGAACTTTGTGTGGGCACGTCATAAATAGAACGCTGCAGCAGTTTACTGTCGCGAATATGTCGTGTTGCGCCGCGCCGCGCCGCATCCTGTGTAGATCGCATCATTGATTCTATTGGTTTCTACCGCTCGCGTCCGGTGTAGACTTGGTGTGAGCCTCACAAGATTATCATATATGGGTGAGCATACATTATAAAACTAATGCAAATCGAATCGAATCCACGTCAGACGGGTGGGTTGAAGAAGTAACAAATTTATTCAGAAAATTTAACATGCAAAATAAGCAACTGAAATAATAATAATTTTAAATTACAATCAAGTTTCAGTATGAATATTCAAAACCAATTCAAAAATTGCATAATACCAATTTGATCAAAGTTATTCTTAATCAATCTGAAAATAAAGCAAGTTAGTTTCGAACCTCAAAAGTCCTACAAATATATAAATAAAGTTAATGACGACTACATGATCGCGTGATGTCTGAAAAACAGAATAATTATACTCTGTGGTTTTACCACTTCATGGGTACAGGATTGACAACAAGTTCATATATCTAAAACAGGTCAGGCCGGAATTAAAACTAGTTAAAACTAGACATATCTAACCTCAAGGACATGGGCTGAGTACAGAGTGTACGTGTCAAAGACTAGTCACATCACAAAAGCTCACTATGTTTAGTACATCTATAAATGTATGCTTATTATGAGTTGTTAATACAGAATAATATAAGAATTATGAGTTGCTAATAAGAATAATTAATAAACATTTGCATAGTTCATAATACATAACTTCTCATATGAATATGCAAATTTAAAATTAAAATCCCAACACATCAAAACACTCACAGAACATTAATTTGGACGACTATGCAAATATATTGACATTTCACGCAAAAATACTAGAGATCAAAGCCCCGAGAGCGTGCATAGTTTGGGAATCAATAGCGGACTTGTACATGTCCAATGTACGACTCGCGCCATACATTAGGCACGCGCAAGTTCGTTACAACTCTGATCGTCTTTACCTTTAAATTAACGCCGCGGTTTGCTTCACGCAGCCGAGAGATGTAGTTTGCGTGAAGCGGCTGGAAGTTTTGATTCGTCGTTCAGTCTGTATTTAACAGTGCGATGAGACTTGCTGCACCTAGTCCGCAGCAATCAATCACAGAACACGAGAGAGGCCGTGCTTTGATCATTTTAATTCAACACATTAAATTAATTTTAAGCTGTCTCGCGGCCCCCCTGGAGGATCACTGAGACCCCCTAGTTGGGAACTTCTGTCTTAGACGTTTTCATGCCGATTATTCTGAATTGAATAACTTGTGGATACTGAATGATCAACACTGCATATTGCACGTGAGTGTTAATGATTGACTGGTGGCTCAAGAGAATCATTTTATTGTATAAAATGATTTGTAACATTTTCTTTTGTATAGAAGTAATTTTTAATTATGTGATTGCTCTTAGTCAATTGGAGATGTGTTAAGGTCTCTTATGCTTGTTAACTTGCACTGGGGTGCGTTTCCCAAAAGCATCGTTAGCCAACTATGGTCGCAAGTTCCGTCGTTACCAACATAGTTCAACGATTCGGTGTTTCCCGAAACCATAGTTCAAACGAACATTCGCAAACAGCGTCACAAACTTACGTGGTTGGAACTACAGCTCTCCACCTGTGGTTAGAAGCATAGTTCCTTGTTAGTAAGACATATGGGCTCTATAAAATATGCTCTTGGCCACAATAAGCAAGCTAACATGCAGCACAATCTATATCTTACAATCGTTTTAAATATAAATGCATTTTAATCTACGTATTTTTAAGCTTCCTCCGCAAGCGACATTTTTGAATAGTGCGCATGCGCATAAATGCCAACGGGAACCCCGGAGTATGACGTAAGAGGGAACCCGCGATGAATCAAACATCAAATAAAGCGAAATTACATGGAACAAAAAATGGTAAATTAGTCATCAGGTGACATGTTTAATATAGCTGCATTTTAGAGATCTCTAATAAGTTAAATAGCATAAATTATTACTCGGTGACGTCATTAACAACGGCCCTACATTGTTGAAATAATGTGGTTCAAACGACGGAGATGCGACCGTGTTCGGGAAACAGTCGTGACTAGCTAGTTCGTTTCCACAACAATGCATCGTACTACGGAGGTTAATCAGCGAGTTACGTCGTTGCACGGGAAACGCACCCCTGCACAAGTGGCAGACACTGAACGATCAGCACAGCATACTGCACGTGACTTATAGCCTTGCTCCATGTGATTACAGAAGAGAGGTATTCTCACTTCCGTATGCGCAAGTGTGGGGTGTTAAGAGTGTTTGAATTTTCTCTTTTACGAGTCATTGTGCTGTGTGAGAAGATTGTAATTTCTTTTGGGTTTATTGTATTTTCTTTTTTTTTCATTATATTGGTTGGTATGATTTTGGAAGTATTGTACTCCCCTCTAAATTTCTGTATTTCCAGCTTATATGAGCAGTGTTTGGCCAGCTTGTGAGCAAAATCAGATACGACTATATTTACGGCATTTAATAAAGGTGAACTTATTTATAGTAATTCTGCCTTGAGTATATTCATTGAATTGAATAGCTGTGCGGGACCCTTCTTCTGGTGGCTTTGGGATCTCCTACCCAGAGTAAATTGGAGTGGCGTAGTCAAAGATAGTTTCAATAAAGATAAGCATATTTACCAACCCATCATAAAAGTTTCTTGAAAAGAACATCTAGCAACTGGTAAATTCTGAGAAACATTATCACCCAGGAGTTGAAAGATCTAATATCCAATATCTAACAAAACACTAGTAAAGAAAATATAACTTTCAAACACGAATATAATGTTACATTTGAACATAAATCCATGCATATAATGTAACATTTGAACATAAATCAAACAAAAATAAAAGTTAAACACAAAGGAGAAGTAAATATTTGAATATGACAAGGATTAATAAATCAAATAAATACATGTATATAAAAATCATGGAAAATATGACAACATTAATTATTTGGATACATCACAGACATACTACATCATCATGACCTACCAGGCTTAGTTGTTTAAAAAGGCTCGTCTCAAAACCCACATTTGCGGTCTTTGCCCTTGAGAACTTGTCTATGTATCAGACGGATTTCCTGTTTTTGGCTCGTGTTTGAGTAAGTGTGAAATATGCAAGTGTGTGCTCTAAACTTTGCACACTTTACGACCGAATTTATCGTACAGTATCTAAATCATTTACCATATACTGGAAACTCTCTTTAAAGTAATGTCTCTGTTCACAAGGAGGGCACGTCATTTTCAACGCCTCTGGGCACTTATTTCAGACATCCAAAACCAACTCATATCTACTAGAATGGGGAAAGACTTGATAGATTCGTTCCTTACGAACATACTGCTTTTCACTTCACTAGAAGTTAATTGAGGGACTTGAGTGTGTGGATTAATTGTGAATTATTGTAATGTTTTTATCAGCTGTTTGGACTCTCATTCTGACAGCACCCATTCACTCCAGAGGATCCATTCCCGCACACACGAGTCTCTTCCCGCCCGCACCCGCACTCGCCCATCAAGTCTTGTCCCGCGCCGCTCTCTGTTGCGTCGAGTCCAGTGCCAATACGGCAGCGGTACCCATGTGACCGGTATGTACCGGACCGAATCAGAACGCAAATTTCGGTGCCTCATTTCGGTGCCACTTAAATGCCTGAACTGTCGGTTTGCCGTTAGCTTAGCTAGCTACATTAAACGCGTCTAACTTAAAATGCCGAAAACTAAACATTCTAAAGTGTGGCTATATTTCACGAGAAATGATTCAGACACTGCGACGTGCAGCAAATGTTTTACAGCAGTTGCGTGTGAAGGGGAAAACGGGTCAAACCTAATGAAACATTTGATAGTATGTGGAATAAACTTGAAAGCAGAGGGATGCACCGTGTTTGACAGTTTGCAGACATCAGCTGGAGAGGTGTCCTATTTTGCCAGAGACGGCAAATATGTGATGCGATCTAGGAAAACCCAACACATGGTGAAATTTTACCTTTCTTAGGTTTTGACACCATATGAAAGCTGCGTTCAGGCCCCTTTCCAAAACTTTTATTTTTTACATAACCTACGTTATGGCTATCTTAGGTTGGCTGATAGCGATGATTTTCAGGAATGGGATTTTGAGAAAAACGGCTTTAAAGTGAGACGGCTTTCACTTTCACTTTACGGGTTTAACGAGAGCTGTCTGTCAAGTTAGGAGCGCTACTGCATCATTAGACAAACAGACTAACGTTTGTTTTCCGTTGATCACCCATTTTATGTTTAGTAAATAATGCAGCCTACACTGTAGTAAAAGCAAGCGCAGCGCAACTGTTCGCGCACTGTGCATAAAACAGACTGTCATCGGACGACTCCTCTTTAGTAACTTCATCATCCGATCCTTCATCTCTGGATGTGAAATAGCCCGTAACATCATTTAGGGCACTGACATCACCAAAACTGAGCAAATCGAGACGAGTAAGATCGGTTAAGTGAGCAGCTGCAGTACTTTAGACGGCGTTGTTGTGGTCCGCCATCTCACGATATTAAAATAAATGAATACTTAAATAAATAAATAAATAACTTTGCTTGCCGTACTTTACACAGGACTGGTGGAGAATGTGAACTGATACGCCTTTACTAAATATGTTACGTGGTTTATTTTGATAGGTTAACTGTTTTTGTAGTGTTAAGGGAAAGCACCTCCGCAGCGCGTTCTTAACATAGGAGAAAGACAGTCATTTCTGCTTGCTGCAATAAATGTCTATTTTTCTGCACTAAACAAGTGAATTTCGAAGAGATATTTTCAGAGATGATAGACAAGATGTTATAGGATAATAATTTAATGAAAAACGAATTTCCTGAAAATGTCCCACCGCAACATCCGACGGGTTTTCTCAGATCTCATCACATATAGTCATATTTCTGCAAAAGAATTGCTGAAATTTTAAGCTGTTAAATTATTGTAGTTGGGTTAGGTGGCTTAGGTTTTATTGTTGTTGCGTTTTGCATTGACTTAATAATGTATAGTACTACTACTTTTTTTTTTTTTTTTTTTTTTTACTTTTAATACATTGTTCAATTTAAAGAACTTTTTTGTCCAATAAAAATATATTCTTGTGTCATGCACCACTTTGTGGCTTTTTTAAAAGTATCGGTTCAGGCACCGTTTTGGCACCGGTACCGTTTTAAAAGTATCGATTTGGCACCGGTATCGAAAAAACCCCATACGATACCCAACCCTAATTATCAGAGATATATTTATTACCATTTTATTTTGAATTAAGGAATTATTATATTAATTATTATAGAAATTAATACAATATTAAATGATAATATTATGCGATGCTGTCTACGCGAATGTTGTCTGTGCCCGATGTAGACAGCATTCAAAAGAAGTTGCTCATTAATAAATATTACATAAAGTATATCAAATAGTCCTGCAAACATTTTATGCATCCCACAGTCTTGTAAGTCCATTAACTGATCCTCTTTTTTTTTCTGTAATATTTGTATCATTCCTTTGTATTCGTTATTTTTTTCCCTTAATTTCTATCTCTTTACTTAAAGTTTTGAATGTAAATGATACAGTAAAAATTTGAATATGCTATATGACTGGGATTTTTACTGGAATGCAGTTTAAAGGTTGAATTTGACATATATTCTATTTTATTTCGTCTAATTAATAGACTAGACTATATGTTGACGTAGTTTCATTTGTAAATCATTTATCGTCACACACGGGCATAAATACAATCAAAACTTCTGTCTAAACTTTATTGGCATAATTGTGGTTTACAGTATTTGCAAAATATAGCAAATACTAGCATATAGGGCCTACAGAACGTTAGGCAAAGCGATACACAATAAATATAAAAATATAGCCACTTATAAGTCACTTATAATTTATTATTAGCCTATTATTATTATTATGGTTAGGCTATTATTATTTTAATAACTAGTTATGGCTAATTTTATTAATGCTTGACAATTATGCCAATAAAGTTTTGACTTTATGATTGTATTTATGCCCGTGTGTGACGATAAAGGAGTGTGTTTTCATTTACAAATTAAACTACATGAATGAATCATTCCTCAGTAAAACACTAGTCTAATAATTAGACGAAACAAAATAAAATATAATTCAACCTTTAAACTGCATTCCAGTAAAAATCCCAGTCATATAAGCAGCATTTACAGTATTTACATATAGAACGTTAAGTAAAGAGATGGAACATAAACGAAAATAAAATAATAGGCTAATAATAATAATAATAATAATAATACTGAAAAAACGATCAGTTAATAGAAGGTTGGATAAAAATATCTTGTAGGCCTATTTTATTTGATGTACTTTGGGTAATATTTATTAATGATCTTCTTTCGAATGCATCGCGCACAGACAGCATTCACATAGACAGCATCCCCTGTTGTTAATATAATCATTTAATAATTTATTCATTTCTATAATAATTAATATAATAATTTCTTAACTCAAAATAAAATATTAATAAATCTATCTCTGATAATCCCGGGTTACTATGGTCATGCAGGTTTGTTTGCGCATTAAACGAGAAATGGATGTCGTTCCCTCATCATAGCATCTCGTGGGCACACATAAGGATGTCGTTACCATGACAAAATGATCTCGTGGCCACGACATAATATGACGTTCCCACGAGTTGATATGTCGCGGCCACGACAAACTTAAGTGAACCGAATGTGTCCCCTCCCGGTCACCGTAATATATGAATAGTTCAGATGCAAAACCAGCCATCTCTGTCAAAAATGAGATAATGACACAGAGTGAATGCTCCTGACACATATACGTCCATCAAATACTTTTACTTCAAACTCGCTAAATTCCAGCCTCAGCCCAATCAGAAGTACCGGTACTTACATAGAAACCTATACAAAGTAGCCAGAATGAAATGCTTATTTTAAAGAAATACGTCTGAACTCTTACCCATATGACCGCATGAACTTTAACAATCATTTTTTTGTTTGTTTCGATAAATCGCTCAGAGGGGTTTGATCAAACAAATGAGGTTATTTACAAATCATGGAAGCACCCGATTCCTAGCTATTTCTTATATATATTTGATTAATATGACTACATATTATATTGTAAAGAAATTACAGATCCATCTTTGATTGTGGAAGAATTTCAGGTTCATTTCCCTATAGCCAATAAGAGTTTTTATCTCTCAGTCGTAGAAAAATTTGATTGGTTGATAACTTTTGACAATGTATAAAAGAATTATTTTCTAGCGCATGAGCACGTAGAGATTTGCGAGTGCACAAGACACAGTTTGTGCACGCACACGCACACTTTGCAGAGAGAGAGGAGAGACACGTTTTAAGTGCGCGCAATCTCTCTGGGCCAGAGCAGCGTGAATCTGAGAGCGCGCGTCCGGTTTTGTGCGAGAACAAAGAAAATCCACATGCTAGCGGAAAGATTCGCGCTGGCGCGTTGTTTTAATCTACTTTCGCGCTACAATAATGCGCTCTGGACATTTGTCATTAAAATAACGCCATACAACACTGCATGTAACAAGCTGCGCCTGTGTAATAAGTAGATCATCCGCACTTGATGGGCATCAGCTTAGTTGCGTTGGTCGAAATGTGAATGAGATTGCATCTGTGTTGCATCTGTGTTCTTTAATTTGGGTGTTGTCAGTAAATCACCCGCAGAAATTTCCACACCCATCGGTGCTGTTCTAGAATTGTGCTCTCCTATGGCAAACCGTTTTAGCTTAAAATATTCTAAGCCTTACTGGTCGTTATTGCATTTTTACTAGTAATAATTGAATTAGAAAGCTCTATAATTGCATTTTTACTAGTAACAATGCCAATTAGAGAGCTCTCTAATTCAGCTATTACTAGTAACAATTGTTACGTTGAGAGGTATGTGCTCTATGCATAGCTCTCGTTCTTGCATGCATGCTCTCCCTCTCTCGCTCTCTCTCTCTGTCTTTCTCTCAGGTGGCCCCGCCCTAATTGAACGTGCCGGTACGTGCCCCGTGGTTGGGTGAACCTGGAACTGCGCGTCTTTTAAAAATGAGGCGTAGCAGAGCTGGAGTGTGGGCTGTTGTTGGTGTTGCTATTTGGAAACTGTGTTGTAAAGAAAAGATAAAATATTGTATAGGGACATTTGTGTAAATATTGTGAATATTGTTGTACAGTTTTCGTCACTTTACCCACCTAGTGTTTCCGTTGTACAGTTTTCCACCGATTGTTTTTCTTTCTTTCTTTTAAAGTGGCTGTGTTTTTGCCGTTGTTGTAAATATTGTACATACACCCTTTTTCGCACAGAAGCTGTAGGGGTTGGGTGCCTTTTGCTTTTGTAAAATTCGTTTTCTCCTGTTTTTCAAATAGTCAGGGAGTTAGTTTAGTCCCTGTATTTTTGTTTGACTTTTTCTTTTAGGGTATTAAGTTTCTTTGGGAAAGTTAGTTTCAATTTTTGTTTGTTATTTTGGCCTTGGCCCAACCCTGAAGTTCATTAGCTTCTTATTTTGGCAAAAAAAAAAAAAAAAAAAAAAAAAGAACAGAACGAAAGATCAAAGGTTTCGGTGTAAAGACCATTATTTTTGTTACTTCTAGACCCTAGACCTGGGACATAACATAAATTGGGGGCTCGTCTTTTACTTAATCCACAAAAACGGATTATTTCTCATCCATGAACCCTTTTTGTGGCTGGTACCCCTTACCAGAGCTGAGGGGTTTGTAGACTGGTTAACCTGACATTCTGAAAGTTGTGTAAGTAGATAAAGCTTTAGTTTCTGGTCTGTATTCTTAAGGGTGGGGGTGTTACGTCCCAGGACGTATTTTCATTGTCATTTCTTCTTTTTTTTGGTTTACCTGTGTGAGGGTGTGGTCAAAGCCCTGTGTCTGTGCTATGTTTTTTTTTTTTTTTTTTTTTTTTTTTCCTCTCTTGCTCTTTCTCTTTCTCCCTCTGTCTCTCTCCTCTCTGCTCCCTCTCAGGCAGAATCACCATCACCTGTGGCTCGTTATGAGAACGTGACTGAGACTGGAGTATAATGGTGGCAGCCCAGTGTTTGCACCAGAGTGAGACACACTTCTCCCCTGCTCCAGACTGATTGTTGTGTATTAGCAGTGGCTAATATTCCGTCAGTTGTGAAATGTCTGGAGGTAATACCTTTGTTTTTGTTTCATTTGTTTAAGCTAAAAGCAAGTGCAAGGGCTTCTACTCTTTTGAATTGTGTTATCTGTATATTGTTGTGGGAAGCGTAGGGAGAGAGAGTGCCTTTTTCTTTAGACTTCTCCTTCATCCCTGTTTTTGGTTCAGTTAGGAAGTAGAGGGAGGTTTTATGTTGTTTATTTCTCTTTTCTTTTGGACATTTTGAGGTAAGTTAGTTGTTTCCTAAAATTAGTTAGTTGAACCTTTTGTTTGTTATTTTAGGCATTGCTCTCTCCTGAGTCATTGCTCCCTATATCTTTTTTATGTTGAGTTTATTGTTCTTTTTTTTTTTTTTTTTTTTTTTTTTTTGCAAATAAACCTGTTCTCCTCTAAATATCTGTTGGTGTTATCTTCACTCTGGGACAGAGGACTGAAGTGTGTTGTTGCCGTTTTTTTTTTTTTTTTTTTTTTTTTTTTTTTTCTATTATTTATGCTTTTTTTCGTTTGCTACTTCCCCTCCTAAACCTCTAGACAGGAGGGGAACGTAACAAGTGGGGGCTCGTCCCAGGTCTAGGAGTAACACAATGCCAATTAGAGAGCACTCTAATTCAATTATTATTAGTAACGATTCCAATTAGAGAGCTCTACAAATGAATTTTTACTAGTCATATGTCTCCATTGACCTCCATTCATTTTTAATTACAGAGCTCTACAAATTAATTTTTACTAGTAAGAATTACAATTACAGAGCTCTACAACTGAATTCTTACTAGTAACAATTCCAGTTAGAGAGCTCTCTAAATCAATTTTTACTAGTAATAATTCCAATTAGAGAGCTCTTCAACTACATTTTTACTAGTAACAATTCTGAATAGAGAGCTCTCGAATTTAATTCTTACTAGTGAAAATGCAATTACAGAGATCTATAATTCAATTTTTACAAGTAAAAAACACATTAAAGATGTTTCATTGTTGAGCTCTGTAATTAAATTAAAGAGCTCTCTAAAACAGTTCTTAGTAACAACTGAATTAGAGAACTCTCTAACTGAATTAGAGAGCTCTCTAATTAGAATTATTACTAGTAAAAACTGAATTAGAGAGCTCTCTAATTCAGTTGCTACTAGAAAAAAATTGCATTAAAGAGCTCTCTAATTGTAATTATTACTAGTAAGAATTCAGTTGTAGAGCTCTCGATCTCAATTGTCACTAGTAAAAATGCGATTACAGAGCTCTGTAATTAAATTACAGACCTCTCTAATTCAACTGTTACTAATACAAATTGCATTAAAGAGCTCTCTAACTTTAATTCTTACTAGTAAAATTTGAATTTAAAAATAAGAATGTAATTGCAGAGCTCTCTAAGGCCCCGTTTACACGAAGGGAAGACGCAGATATTTCCCTGCGGTTTGGCCTCTCATTTACACGAAAACCCCGTTTTTATCACAGAAAACGATTATTTCTAAAAACTCCGGCCAAAGTGGAGATTTCTGATAACGCCGGTTATGTGTTGCCGTGTCAACTAGGAGAAACGGGGTTTTAGGTTCTCAAACGTCACATTATGCGCCAGAAAATGCTTAACGTCATGTGAGCGCCATGTTTGCCGTTTTGAAAGGAACAGGAAGTCGCTCGTGTTATTCGTTGGTGTCGATTCTGAGGATTTTGATTGGCTTGCATGGCTTTATTCTTTTCCCTATACTGCCGCCCATAGGTTTGGCATAGTTATTATGGCGCTCGACGGCGTATTTATGCGGGTTGATATAAATGACAAGTTTTCTGAAAACGATGTTGTGTGCACAATGTTATTATTGAAAACGGAGGGGAGGAAATATTCGTTTCTCTAAATACCCGGCTATGTGTAAATGTGGCCTAATTCAGTTAGAGAGCTCTATAATTCAATTGCTGCTAGTAAGAATTGAATTAGAGAGCTCTCTAATCCTAACTGTTACTAGTAAGAACTAAATTAAAGAGCTCTATAATTCAGATCTTACTAGTAAAAACAGTGGCGGTTCTACACTGAATTGCTCCCCGGGCGAGACTCCCTCCCGGCGCCCCGCTCCCCCCGTTTTATTGTAGTAATACTACATGTCATCCCGTAACAGACCAATTTTTGCAAAAAATAAAAAATAAACTGCTCATAACTTAAATAAATATACTGTGTACAAACAAATATTATTTAAGAAAAAATATTTTAAATTATTAAGAATAATATACAAATAAAATATAGAATAAATCACACTAAAGAAAATTAAATTATTTATTTCACTGCAGAACAGAAAACACAAACTGAAACTAAAATCTGACATTTTTGGCCTTTCTAGATGCAAAGTCATCAATAATGGCATCATATGAGATATGCTCCCCTATTGACACTTTATTAATCTAATATAATCTAATCTAAGGGAGGAACAATTAGCTCCTTGGTTAATTTACTGCCTCAAATTATATGCTTTGTCACGTAACAGAGTTATAGCAAATGTAAAATGTTTGTCTTTTAAACTATCTACACATGTAAATTACACTGGCTATTTACAGTATACTGTAAATATATTGTAAATATATTGGCTATAGCCAACATTAACATAAACAATGGAAAGAAATAACTGTACTTGCAACAGTTTTGTTGCAAAGCATAATTTTGTGGTTAAATTTAATTAGATCTCATGTTGTATACACTGCTGAAAAAACAATAGAACCCTGCCCAAAAATAATAGAAAATGTAATGGATTTAATGGTTATAATAGGAATTGTATTGGTTTTAATGGTAAGTGTAACAGTGTCTGCTGGTATATGATGGATTCTATTGGAGGGTGGGATGGTAAATCCTATTGGAAAAGTGTCCAAAACACACTACAATAAGGAATTTTGTAATAGTTTCACTGGAAAAAGTTAATGGTTCATAATGCTATTTAATAGAAACCATTAGAATTTCTGTGATGGTTTGTATATTAGGCTTTTATTGTGTTTTTTTTTAGCAAGGTAAGCATAGCAAGCATCATAAGCAAGAAGGCTAACAAACCTAAGAGTTAACGTTATACCACTAATTAACATAATAACATGAATACCTTAATCATACAGAGAGAACATTGTTGCATACCTTTATCTTTTGCCCGTTTCTCCTCATCTTCTTTTCTTTTTTTCCTAAATTGGGCACCTGACAGCTTTGGCCTTTTTCTCTCCATGGCTGTTTACTTTGTAATCGACAATCAACAGATTTCCCATCCCCCAACGCTGTCACTCACGACCAGAAGTCAAGACTAAACCAATTCACCTCCACATCATAATCGTTTTTTATTACCTATTTTTATTAGCAATTTCACACAATTAAATAAATAAAAAAAGTGCAACTTATTGGTCTGTGTTTATAATTTTTTTTCTCTTTTTTTTTTTTCAAAGTAATATTTTGAATGAAATGTGCGTTATTTGTAATAAAGTCAGGTGTCACTGACATAGTTTAGCCCACCTCCTTGTCCGCTTCATTTGGGAGAGGTGAACTGTACTCTGCGCCCCCTCATCCCCTCCCCTCCCCTCATCCCCTCACCTCTCGCTCAGCTTCTGTGCGGCTCCTTCAGCAGCAGGGGCGGCACAGGTATCATAGACAATAGAAAACCGCTTAGCGGCACAGATGATTTTTTTTTTCCTCCAAGTTCGTGTGCCGCCCCCCACGTGTCATGAAAAAATGCTGCCCCGTTCGCCCATGCCTAAAACCGCCACTGAGTAAAAATACAACTGAAGAGCTCTCTAACTAAATTAGAGAGCTCTATAATTGTAATTGTAACTAGTAACAATTGATTTAGAGAGCTCTCTAATTGGCATTGTTACTAGTAAGAATTTAATCGCATAGCTCTTTAATTAAATTGTTACTAGTAAAAATGCAATTACGACGAGTAACGCTTGGGATATTTTAAGATAAAAGCTTGCCATACTCTCGTGCTAATTTGTAAAATAAATCTGGCCCGTATTGTTTTAAGTCTGTGACAAAAAGTTGCAACAAATGTAATACTTAAAATGATAGTTCACCCAAAAATGAAAATTCTGTCATCACTTACTCACTCACAAGCACAGAAGACGACATTTTGAAGAATGATGGTAACCAGACAGTTGACGATAGCCTTTGACTTGCATAGTATAGTTTTTTCCATGCTATGGAAGTCAATGGCTACCGCCATGGTTGTTTGGTAAAGGGCATTAAATTAATTTCAGGGCTCTGTATAGACCATTACACAAAAACATCTGCAACGTTTTCATTGGAAAGATAGTTTAACAGGAGTATAAAAATAACCTGAGTAGTTATTTTCAGTTTTTTTTTTTTTTTTTTATAATTTTTAAAACGTTTCCTAATGGTCATTTTAAAATAACCATTAGGGAACGTTCTCTGTAAGTTATTTTAGGTTTTTTAATACTAACTACCATGCAATGTTCTGGGAACGTTATTTTATGGTGACAAAAAAAAAAAAAAAACCTAAAAAGAACGTTCCCCTAAAGTTAGTATTTGGTTCTCAAAAAAGTAACCAAACGGGAACCAAAAACTAACGTTAGGGGAACATTCTGTGTTTGTTGGGTGTCAACTATTAACAACATTCTTCAATACATCAATATATTTTGCGTTCAACAGAAGAAAGAAACTCCGCGTTTGACGTTCCGTGTGCCCTCTGTAGAAATCGTCCTGACCTCGCTACCCCGATTTTCAAAAACAACCTGTTTACTTTTCTTCTAATGTTTTTCACTATATACGGTAATGTAACACAAGAAAAAAATATTAAGGAAATAATTCGGACAGTTATACACCGTTTATAGGATTATAGTTGCTTTGTGAACTTGATTACACCGGTCATATCACGGTTTATTTGTTTCTCTACATTTTAACTAAATTTGCATTTTGAACTGATTTTTTAAAATGGTCAAAAGCTTATTGTAATTTCTTAATTAATATTAGTCTATCAAACAAAATTAGTCCAAATTTAGACTTACGGTGAATAAATATAGCAGAAAACTTAAAATGAACTGTTTTCAATGTGTGGAAACTATCTTGCACCATCACTCTGGCTTCTTTTCCCAGGGTCTGCGTGCAATTGGTGACTGAAAACAGGAAACAGGTGTCTGGTTCTTTACACGCACACAACTCAATTTGATAACAGTGTAGGCATCAAGAGAAGGTAGTGAGGTACAAAGAGGAAGAGCTGCATGATGGCATCCACCTTAAAGGTTCTTCTGCTACTTTCTGCAGGTTTATTGACCGTAAAAGCTGGTAAGTTTGGCAACCTGTTGCAAAAATCTAAAGAAACACTTTAATCTGTTTTTTGGGCAGTTTACCAGCTATTAAATGGCTAAATATAATTTATTCAGCACTTGAGAGTACGTTAAAAAAATCATGATGTTCATGTTGTAAAATCTGTTCTCTTGTATCATTGGATGGTCTTTTATGAAATGTATTGCATTTCTACTGTTCTTTTAGGTTTTGATGAGGACTGTCCGTTTGGGGAACATGCCTGCGCTATGTAAGGAATTTTATGTAATTTCCTCCTTAATACAAATGTCCGTCAGACCTTTTTATACATATGTTGTATGATTATCTTTTACTTCCTGAACAAAAAGGATAATTTTCGATGAATGAGACTGTCTGAATCTTCCAAAATGACATAATTTTCATAACTGGGTTAATGCTTTAATTTTCCTTCACATGCATAACTGTGATCTACTGATTGTTCTGTAAACTGAGGCACTGCACAAAATAAAAAAACAACAACAAAAAAAACACAACAATAAATAAATAAATAAATACATAAATAAAACATAATTTACGGTAAAAACGGCCAGCTGTGGTAGCAACATTTTAAGGTTTACGGATTTAACTTAAATTTACACTTAAATACCGTAATTTCATTAACTAGTATTATGTGAATATACCAACATACAGAAGTACTAAAATCTGTTTTTTACCTTTGTAAAACACTGATAACCACCAAAATGTATTTAGAAAAACTTTTTAGAAAAAAAAAAAAAAAAAACATAAAATGTGAAATTTAACGCAGCTAATTCTGGAATTCCAAAAAACGGTATACTACTGTAAAATTACATGCAATGTCCAATACAGTTTTTCACCGTATGTAGTAGGGGATCTTACTATTAACCAATTAATAGCTTTTTTACTGTAGCCTTTTTACAGTCTTTTAAAATTAAAATCACAGCCATTTTTCTACAGTGTACCTAAATGTTTTGTTGATCTTAATCTAATTGATGACTTAAATTTAGAAATGTAAAACGTGAAACCCTGTCTTTTCTGACGTTTCCGTGTTGAGGTTCCCTTTTTTTGCACCACCCACAATTTCCTAAAGAGCTTGGTTGTGGTATTTTTGTCTGAAACGCAGTTTGCAAAATGCATCCGCCAGACTGGTGCGTGTGAAGGCTGAGAGACACTAAGCCAACTGTAAAGAATTAGTGGCGACAAAAGCTGACGCGTCTTTACCAAAAAGCTGTGCTTGAACACACCGCACAGACTACCGCTGACTGCAAACTAACATACTTGCTTTTTGAATATCAGTCACATTTGATGACTTTCTTAATTTTAAATGGCTCATGTTGTTATGAAAATATTTGCATATTGGAATGCTTGGGATGAATCACGTAACATTAGAACAGTATTTCGTTTTGTGCAGCCTTCATTTACTTGTCCGTTTTCATCACATTTGAGAGAAACTTTTAGCAGGAGTTCTGTTTGGATGCCCCGTCAGGCCAGCACGGTTATCAAACATATGAAGTTCGGTGCAGATTGAACGTGGTATGCTTGAGTTAGTGTAAGACATGAGATGTCTTGCTGCCAACAGGTTGCGCTATATCTAAATATTGGCCTTTAGGTGTCTTCAGGCCAGGACTCTTACTAAACGTGAAGATTGGGACAGATCAGACATTGCATGTTTAAGTTAGTGTAAAACAAGTAATTTCCGGTTGCCAGCAGGTGGTGCTATGATTGTAATGGAATATTGGTTTTTAGATGCATTCAGGCCAGAACTCTTATCAAACATGTGAAGTTTGGCGCAGGCCGTCATTGAAATTTGTCAGGCCGCCACGAACACACCCTTTAATGAAAACTCAAGATCTTCACAATTTAACACCACAAAGGCCTTTAGATTAGACTGACCAAATATAATGTTGATGGTATTACATCTCTAGGCTGGTAGTCTCTTACAGAGTAAAACTTGTCACTTCCTGTTGCCAGCAGGTGGCGCTATGACTATAACTGAATATGTGCTCTTCAGGTCAGGAGTCTTATCGAACATGTGAAGTTTGGGGCAGCTCGGACATTGTATGCCTGAGTTATAGCAACTTCCTGTTTCATGGCGAAACATCGAACTTTATGTCAAAATTAATGTCAAAATTTTCATTTTGGGGTGAAGTAACCCTTTAAATCTCTAGGAGGAGTTAGAGCATAAAACATGCCACTTCCTGTTGCCAGCAGGTGGCGCTATGACTATAACTGAACATGGGCATGTGTTCAGGCCAGGGACTCTCATCAAACGTGAATTTTTGTGCAGATCGGACATTGCATGACTGAGTTATAACAACTTCCTGTTTCATGGCGAAACACTGAAGTTTGTCAGGCCCACGGACTCACCCTTTAACGAAAACTCAAGATCTTCACAATTTAACGTCACAAAGGGGTTTAGATTACACTGACCGAATTTGGTGTTGATCTGTGTAAATCTCTAGGAGTTTGCCACCTGAAAATGGCAAAAACAGCACAAAACTTGCAAAGAAAATTCAAAATAACAGACTTCCTGTTGGGGTTTAGACTTCATACAGACTTTTTTTGTAGATATTGGTGTTACATGTGTCTACCGAATTTTGTACATGTACGTGAAAGGTAGGTCGAGGAGCACTTCGTTGAAATTTTATAGGTGGCGCTATCGAGCCATTTTGACACACTCACTTCTGAAACCCATATCAGATATAAACTTTCACCACTTTTGGCACGTGTGCAAAGTTTCATGAGTTTTTGAGCATTTTTAGGCCCTCAAAAATGCGATTATTCTGGAGAAGAAAAAGAAGCAACCAAGCAACTCCAATAGGGTTCTCGTATTCGGTGCTCGGGCCCTAATAAATGAGAAGTGCCATAAGCTGAATCCCACTAAAAAGTTATCATATAAAACAACGTTTTTTCGGCGTAAACTCTAAAAATAGTTCAATCCAAAACTATTGTTTAGTGTAAAACATGCTGAAGACTAGCCGATAGGTTGTCGATTCAATAAATGATAAGCTTTTTCCTCAAAAATCCAGCGTAGTAAATCCTCTCCTCCACTGGCATCCATTCAAAAACAACAACAACAAAAAAACAGCCTCTGGTCTCCTTTCCCAAACCGAAAGCGTTAGCATTAGTCGTCACGTTTTTTTTGGCTAAAGGTTACAAGCTTATATATTTTATTATTGTATAGTGATGGACAAATAACGCCTCCTGAAGCACTGAGTGTTTCCTCTGACTGTGTGAGGAAAAGATTCAAAGCTTTGAGAGTGTAGAAAACAGCGCCATCTGATGGTTAGTAAAAATAATGCCGCCAAAAGTCTGTGAAAGAAGCTCCGTTGGACGAATCTTGTTTGTTTGCTGAATTTCTGTCTCTAATATTCAGAGATTTGCCCATTAAACTGTGGCATTTAATGCCAGTATGAATAACAATATGATGTAGCAGAATAATGTACACACATGAATTGCATATGTCAACTATTTAATTTTCCCGAAATAATTTGTATTCTTCATATTACTTGTATGACTGGGTACTTTAAAATATAATTGAAAAAGTCTGAATGAAAACTACTAGTAAAGCAAGATCTGAAGGTTCGAACATTCCAACACGCAAATCGCTCATGTGATTGGACAGAAAGTGAGGCTTCGTTTGGTCGTGTGATTTACGTTAACAATACAAGCCTCGAATCAAGGCTTCATTTATTCTCAACACAAGCTCAGATGCTTCGATTCAAATGTCACATCACTACTTTGGTATGATGCAACTTTTACATTGTTGAGAGGGTTATGATATTGATCCATTTTAAAGGCACACAAGCTTAAAAATAAACGTGCTTCACAATGCCACAGGAGAACCTTTTTGGCTAAATCATTCCATTTAAAAAAAAACGGTTTTCATTTAAAGTAGTGTGGTTTCATTAAAATTTATAAATAAAAATAAATGAATAAATGAAGTGGACATTTTAATATAAGATGTTATATGTACTAGAAGATGCTAAAGAGTGTTTCTAATGCTTGTTGCTTCATGTTTTTATCTGTCCTACAGCACAAAAAGTGCACTTATCATTATCTTAGTAGTACTGGGGGTTGTGTTCGACATCGTTCTGTTCGCCATCTGCTGCTGCTGCCCCTGCTGCTGTATCTATAAAATGTGCAGAAGACCCAGACGTAAGTGTTTTAGTTTACCAAAAACTGAAAATGTACTCACCCTCAGGGCATCCAAAATATAGATGAATTTGTTTCTTCATGGGAAAAGATTTGATGAAATTTTGTATTGCATCATCTACTCGCCAATGGATCCTCTGCAGTGAATGGGTGCCATCAGAGTCCAAACAGCTGATAAAACCATTGCAATAACCCACAAGTAATCCTCACTACTCCAAATTGTGTTTGTAAGAAACAAATCCATCATTAAAGGAGAAGTCCACTTCCAAAACAAAGATTCACATATAATGTACTCAACCGCTTGTCATTCAAGATGTTCATGTCTTTCTTTCTTCAGCCGTAAAGAAATTTAGTTTTTTGAGGGAAACATTTCAGGATTTTTCTCCATATAATAGACTGATATGGTGACCCGATTTCCAAAATGCAGTTTAAATGTGGCTTTAAACGATCCCAGCTGAGAAAGAAATGTCTTATCTAGTGAAAAGATTGGTTATTTTCGTTAAAAAAAAAATATAATTTAAATACTTTTTAATTTCAAACGCTCGTCTTGCCTTTCTCTCCCTGAACTCTGTGTATTCTGGCTCAAGACAATTAGGGTATTTCGAAAAACTCCAATCGTATTTTCTCCCTCAACTTCAGAAATCATTTCAAAATCATCCTACATCACTGCAGAAGTACCGACCCAGTCTTTGCAAAGTGAACATGCAAAGAAGTCCAAGCAGAGTAAGACAAGATGAGCGTTTGGCATTAAAACGTGTATAAATGGTATTATTTTTATTAGAATAACCGATCGTTACGCTAGATAAGACCCTTCTTCCTCGGCTGAGATCGTTTACAACCACATTTGGGATCGTTTGAAGCCGCATTTAAACTGCATTTTGGAAGTTTAAAATCGGGGCACCATATCAGTCCATTATATGGAGAAAAATGCTGAAATGTCCCTCACAAAACATAATTTCTTTACGACCGAAGAAAGAAAGACATGAACATCTTGGATGACAAGGAGGTGAGTACATTATATGTGAATCTTTGTTTTGGAAGTGGACTTCTCCTTTAAGGCATTTTTAACTTCCAACGGTCAACGGTATTGCTTTCTCCAGTAAAAAAAAATAAAAATAAGGTCTTTTCTGAATCAGGAGAGAAATCTGCACGGATCAAGCACCGCTTACAAGCAAAAAGAGTTCAAACTGTTCTAAAAAAACATGTTGGTTGATTTTGAAGTGAGAGACAACAGGAGATGGACTTTTACACTGGAGGAAGTGTTATTATGGATTTACATTAAAAACGTCTTGATGGATTTGTTCCTTATAAACATACTGCTTTTTGCTTCACTAGATGTTAATTGAGGGAGTGGAGTGGTGTGGATTACTTGTCAATTATTGTGATGTTTTTGTCAGCTGTTTGGACACTCATTCTGACGGCACCCATTCACTCCAGAGGATCCACTGGTGTGCAAGTGATGCTAAATTTCTCCAAATCTGTTTTGATGAAGAAACAAATTAATCTACATCTTGGACAACCCGATGATGAACAAATCTTCAGCACATTTTCATTTTTTGGGTGAACTGTTGGCGATTATACGTTATAAAGAGGGTTATTAAATTGAATTATAAATTGATTTCTGTCTCGTTTTTTTCTTGCAGGAACGCAAGTTGTCACGGTTGTCACGAGGTAGTAAGACGTGATTATACAAGACTATTGGACGTTCTATAGTCTTTTCGAGTTTTTAGAGTTTTTATTACTTTCACTTTCTTTCAGTTTAGTTTTCACTCTGTGACACTGGAAAAATGCTTTTATTAACTGTAAATAAAACAAAGATTACTATAGTAAGTTCTAGAAGAAAATACCATTTCAGTCTTTCTACTTTCTACAAGCAATGAGTCTAAATCTTTTTTTAAATGTAGTTTTAGTTTTTGTTAGTAAACTTTCAGTATATTATTCTACTATTATTATTTTAGTACTAAACTGTATTGATATGCAATGTAACTGTAATGTACTAAATGTACTAAAAAGAAATGTTTTTTTTTTTTAAATTTTTTTTTTTTTAATGTCAACAGTTTTTGCATTTTGAGTTTTTTTTTTTTTTTTTCCTTTTGAGGGTCTAAAATGAAACTGCATTTGAATAACAATGAGTGTAACTACATTTCCACAATAATGTCATGAGTCCCACTGACTTTCTGTAGCAAGTTTAAACGCACATGCTCGCTTTTAAGCACAGAACGGCTGTCTTTGTTAAACCTTTGTTAAAGCATTATGAATAAGCACTCACAGTTCCTTTTCAGTTTGCATCATATTGTTTCTGGTGACATTTTTGAGATGCAGCCTATGTTTTATGATTTTATGTGTGTAAGATGTCTTTTTTTTTTTTTTTTTTTTTTTTTTTTACTGGGTTTTTTTTTTTTTGTTTGTTTGTTTTTGTTTTTTTAAAAGAGATAAAAAGGGGAGCTAAAAAGGGTTTACAGGAGAACATCAAATGTGTCAAACTCAGCAAAGTCGCCCAAACTTGCTGAAGAGTTTGGACTGACTTTTATGCAGTGTTTGGTAAACTTGCAGCACTGATGTATATGTATATGTATGTATATGGGGCCCCCTACTGGAGGAATAAAATAAAAAACAACAACCTCTAGCGTTTGTGTCGTTACTAATCATCTAATTGTAATAGAATCCCTTATATATTTTATTCTTCTCATTTATGTATTTAAATATTTTTTAATTCTATTCTTTAATCCTATTTTTATAGATTAGTAGAGATTATTTTTGTTTTAAATATGATCCCAGAAGTCACATTTTACTATAGTAATTTGATATACCTTAGTACCGAATGATTACCATATTAATTTACCATGGTATTGATACTTCAACCCTTACAAAAATGAACCATGGTTTTATTATAGTAAAAATGTAGTAACAATTTTTTGTGGCGTATTGATTACCATTTGTACAACCACATGTTTACTACAAATACCATAGTATCGTTAGTGTAGTGTAGTGGTTAGTTAATTTTTGGTTTTATTTGTAGTAAAACCATGGTTAATCTTAGTAGGGAAGGTAATCCAAAGTTCAAAACGCTAGACATAAACATCAGCCTTCTTGCATCCACTTGTTACATTTACTGTGAGGAAAACTAGTCTGTGTTGAAGTTGTGGAGAAATTTATGTAGGGCAAAAGCGTTTTTATGATTTATGATTCACACTAAAACATTTCTAAATATTAAGTTGTAGTTTTTCCCTACTTAACTGTTAAAGTTATATTTTAATTGTGTTAAATTATACCTTTTCAAATTCACACTGGTATGGCAGGCTGTTTTTGCTTAAAATATTCTAAGCGTTACTCGTAGTAATTACATTTTTACTAGTAAGAATTGAATTAGAGAGCTCTATAATTAAATTTTTACAAGTAACAATGCCAATTAGAGAGCTCTCTAAATCATTTTTTACTAGTAACAATTCCGAATAAAGAGCTATCTAATTTAATTCTAACTAGTAAAAATGCAATTACAGAGCTCTATAATTCAATTTTTACTAGTAAAGAAAAACACATTAAAGATATGTTTATTTGCAGAGCTCTGTAATTAAATTAAAGAGCTCTTTAAAACAGTTCTTACTAGTAGCAATTGAATTAGACAGCTCTTTAAATGTAATTATTACTAGTAATAATTTAATTGTAGAGCTCTCTATTTCAGTTGTTACTAGTAAGAATGTGATTGCAGAGCTCGATTAGAGAACTCTCTAATTCAGTTGTTACTAATACAAATTGCATTAAAGAGCTCTCTAACTTGTGAATGCAGTTGTAGACCTGTGTAATTGCATTCTTACTAGTAAAAATGCAATTGTAGAGCTCTCTATTCAACACGACCTCATTATGATAATTGCGCCTCATGCATATTCATAACATGGGTAAATGCCTGCCCTGATAGGCTCCTGGGCAGTCCATTGCTATATAACGCCCTTGCATTATGGGTGTCCTGAGTTTGAGTTTGGGCTCGTCTACTTGCACAACTACTTCCGCGTTCTATTTGTTACGGCTCGGGAGTTTCCAGTTAGTGTTCAGCGCACCTACATACAGACAGTTTCTTATGAGAACGCACATTATTACTACACTTTAGGGCTGGCATTTCTTTAAAAAAATAATTAATCATACTCTCTGCATTAACATGAATCATATTCAACCTGCTAAAAAGGTTACTATAAATATAATGGCATATAATGGCATTAGGCTACATACAGTGAAACGATGACAGAATATGACACAGAAGAGTGACTAACATATTTAATACAGATAAATATACAGATAAAAAAAAAATTCAATTAGAGAGCTCCATAATTCAATTGTTACTAGTAAGAATTGAATTAGAGAGCTCTCTAATCTTAATTGTTACTAGTTAACTAAATTAGAGAGCTCTATATTTGTAATTGTAACTAGTAAACATTTATTTAGAGAGCTCTCTAATTGGCATTGTTACTAGTAAGAATTTAATTGTAGAGCTCTTTAATTAAATTGTTACCAATAAAAATGCAATTACGACGAGTAACGGTTGGGATATTTTAAGCTAAAATGGTTTGCCATACACGGGGCGTCAGTCTTGAGTGACGTCAAGCGTTGCCGAGGTCCGCTGCGTGCACAGATGCATTTACATTGTGACTGTGCCCCAGATGCAATCAACAGGAGCTGTCTCTGTAAAGGTGTGAACCAAATGGTCCATACATTTAGAATAACAAAGGAACAGCATTTCTCAGGAACTTCTTGTAGATTACAGGATCTCCAGCGGGAGGTCCTGACAGTATCTATTGTTTCTAGCTATTTATCTTTAGGTATAAAGTTCTGTCTGTAAGTTATTTTTATATAGAAAGAAGCTTCGGACCCTTACACGGGTTAAGATCTAGAAGACGGCTGTGCTACATGTCTTTCTTCAATAAATTATTTTCCCCATAAGATCTCTGGTCAAGCTTCCCTTACGAAAAAGAAGTTTATTCAAGTTTGCTATTAGTATACTTCTTTTGAACAAAAAATAGGAAAGTATACTTTTTATATTTATTTATTTTTTATTTATTTATTATTTATATATATATATATTTATATTTATATATAAATCATGTTTTAGTGCAAGTTTAAGATGTTAATGTCAACGATTTAATGTTAATTTCCTAACACTTCAAAATATAAATATATATATAAAAATAAAAAATAAAAAATAAAAAATAAATAATAATAATAATAATAATAATATCAAAGCACTGAAACTGTATCAGTTTTGGAAATAATGTTTAATTTTCTGTTATTAACAGAGGTGGGAATGTCTGTAATCACTCATAACACACTATCAACCATATAATATAGCAACACCCCAGCAACTGCATAGCTAGAGCCTAGCAACCACCCGGAATATCCTAGTAACCAACTAGCAACACTTTAGCAAACATCTTGAACATGTAACTGACCAAACTATTTATGTTTTTAAACAAGACTTTAAGACAAGCCAGCATAAATTTGTCTTTCAAACGTTTCAATCTAGTTATTACAGGTGTTCTTACACACAATTCAAATACAACAATGACTTTCCTGCCCAGTGAACACTCAAGAGATCAATAACACAACAAAAAAACTCTTATTAGGAATTATTTTGCAACTTAATGTCTATTACAGTATACAACATAAATTAAATTACAGATTGCTAATACAACAATGAACTTTTGGGAAAAAATAATTTTCATTTTACTACTGTAAAGTAATCTTGCAGCAGATAAAAATCACTAGAAAAGTTCAAATACCAAAGAACTGTATATGAACTTGGTATGCACCACAATACAGTACAGTAAAAAATAAAAGTAAAAAGTAAATTCAGCATCCTCTGCACATTTGGCCATATTTCATTACAGTATACAGTACTATAGCAGTTTCTTGGTCTCCTGACACAAGACTATATATATTTTTCTCTGTTTCTCATTTCTGCAAAAATGCAGTAGGCTACACATAAAAAAAATTAGTACAAATAAATGTTGACAGTCACACTATTGAAGTTGTACAACATGTGCTACAGTTTACTGTACATATAGAATAGTGACATTTCCATCATCTAATGTACTTGCACTGTACTATTTAATTATACTGTATGTGTAAGTATAATACCCTTGTAGATGCTGTGTTCATTTCTTTCCTCTCCGTTGTTGGATGCAGAGATTCTGATTGGTGAGCCATCATTTTTTCTACCTAATGTTTAACTTACTCATTGTTAAACTTTTTGAGAAATGTGTCGTTGTTTTAAGTACTGAATGAATGGTTTGGGAATTCGAGCCAACTAAAATCAGTTACATTTGTTAACAATAGAGAAAACTGCAATACGACCAGATGCTTACCTAACTCTGCTATTGGTTTCCATGATCGGCATCTTCTTATTGATTTCATGCTAATATTGTTTCGTCGGATAAGGCAAAAAGGTCTACGTCCACGATGAAAGTCGAGCGATCGGTCAGAGAGTCGGATCACCAAACAATTACGCGATGAATCTCAGACATATCCGGACAGGATTTGATGTCTCAGAGGACTTCTAAATTAGCCGAGAAGCAGTAATTGTCTGATTCACGAACAAATGTAAAACAATTCGTTAGTGAACTGGGCCGCGCTTTGTGTTTTTGACTGAAAAAGGTCCGGTTCATAAGAGTCATTTGTTAGTGAAGCCGACTATACTGGGCGCGCTGCGTGCGCGTGCAACCATCGTGCAGAGTTTATTGAAAGACGTGTTTTTGCTATTATTTTGCGTTACGCTGTCATCGCTGCGGCTGAAAAGTAGCACATGAAACACTGCTTACATTTATATTTTATTCTGTGATAATTCTGGGGTGGCAGGTGCAAGGCCGCATTAACCATTGGGCTAGGCGGGGCTGAAGCCCCGGGGCCCGGGCAAGGAGGGGGCCCGTGATTGGCTGTGGAATAGACTGACTGGCCATCGGTAGCCCAGATCTCCAAAGCCTCACCACGCCCCCCACATATTAGCGCTCTTAGCTTTTCCGTAACAATAGCTTTTCCGTAAATTCCATGCATTACCATTAGAGATTGAAACTTCGCATTTGAATTTGGTTTACAAATCTAATGCACTGATTCTGTATTTTACTTTTGAACGACTTGTGCACGTATCTCAGGTGATCGCTGCGCCTAATGTCCGCATTCACCTCTCATCACTTCGTTCTGGCATAATCTGGAAACGGTACGCAATAGAATTTATCTTCGATAAGTAAAAATTTCAGCTTTTCCAAAAACAAAGGGGGCTGTCTGAAAAAAATGAGGAGAGGAGAAAACATGAGTTAATCAAATCCCCATCTAGGTTATTTTACTAAAGCTGATGATGGTGTGAAAGCTGTGGAATAGCAAGTGGACCGGGCACATGGAGCATATAAAAACACAGCGTCATCGTTCCCACAGATTTAAGTTTAGTTTGATTATAAACTTGCTGGATGTATAGCCTATTGCTTTTTGTGTTTGAACAACGTATATTCGCTTATGGGTTGAGAGATAACCTGGTTGAAATATGGAAATCGTTTTGCGCGTCATGTAGGCTAATCCTTTTATTTAAATGCATATTAAGCGTTGTGGTTTAAAACAAATTTAACTGTTCAAGGATATTAAGCAGCAAGGCAGAATTAATTTTCGCGCCTTGCACTTAAACGTTCAAATACACATAGTTACGTGCCAAAATGCCTGTCTCCTCATCAACACAGTCATTTGTGTCTTTAAAAATGAACGTAGTGTAAGGTAAAGCATGTGTAGTAGTAGTAGGCTATGTGAGATCTTGTCATTATATGATGAGATTTTAAAGGGATAGTTCACCCTAAAATAAAAATACTGTCATCATGTACTCACCCTCAAGCTGCTCTAAACCTGTATGAATTTCTTTGTTTTCCTCAACATTTCTGGTCCCCGCTGACTCCAATAGTTTTTTTTTTTTTTTTCATACTATGAAGAGGGGTCCAGCAACTGCTTGTTTACCAGTATTGTTTCAACTATATTTTTTTGCGTTCAACAGCAGAAGCATACAGGTTAGAACAACAACAGAATTTGTGTGAACTATTCCTCTCTCTCTCTCTCTCTCTCTCTCTCTCTCTCTCTCTCTCTCTCTCTCTCTCTCTCTATCATTATTGTGATGGGGCCCTGCAGTAAGTCATAACCCCGGGGCCCAGTGAGGTCTTAATGCGGCCCTGGGCAGGTGGGGTGGCACAGCTTTTTCTTAGGGTGGCAGTTGCCACCCCGTGCCACCCCGGTAGATCCGCCTCTGGTTGTCAGCAAATCACCTGCAGAAATTTGCACACCCATCGGTGCTGCATCTGGAATTGCGCTCTCGTGCTCATTTGTACAGTAAATCTGACCAGGGCCGTTTCTAGCCATTTTGATGCCCTAGGCGAAATCCCTGTTGGTGCCCCCCATTCTTTTCAGACACCAGTTTCTTATCACATTTACATTGGTTGTCATAGTAACAACTCTAATTTGTGGAGATTCAGCACATTGTGAGTTCCACAAATCTGAATGCATTATTTCTAAATTGACTGTTAAGATACAAATTTTGCAGAATTTATATCTGTAATACCATTGTGTAGCCACTAGATGCCTGTATAGCCCTATGTAACAATCCCTAGTAGCTAAGAAATTTTCACACATAAATTAATGCTATTACATTTGCATTTGGATACATTACATATTATGGCTACTTTTTGTCTTTTTCAGTTTTTTGTTTATTGTTTTGTTGTTGTTATTGTTTAAAACATTGATTTGCAGGTACTGCATTATTATTTTAGTCAAACTAAATATAAAAGCCTGATCAGTGGCATAAAAAGTAATCAGAATGCAAGTTGCGACAAATTCAATATACTTAATGGGATAGTTCACCCAAAAATGAAAATTCTGTGATTATTTACTCACCCACAAGCACAAAAGTGGACATTTTGAAGAATGATGTAACCAAGAAAGTTGACTATAGCTTTTGACTTCCATAGTGTAGTTTTTTCCATACTTTGGAAGTCAAAGGCTACCGCCCAGCTAACAATTTGTGGTTCCCAGAACGTTTCCAGAATGTTAGTTTTTGGTTTCCAGAACATTCCAGAAAGATTTACAGGAATAGAATGATAGTTTTTTTTGTTTTTATAGTGTTAATTTACATTATTTTAACTTTCCCTTAACGTTATTATAACGTTTCTCTAACCTCTTTACTCCAACATGATCACTCCCCTGTACATCAGTAATCATTGTGGTGACAGTGGGCAGGAAGAATGATTTTGCAATGGCGCAACTGGCACAGACAACTGAAAATAAAATTACTAAATAATAATACATTTACTAAACTTATTAAAAATAATAAAATCTTTAACTACTGAACAACTAAATAAAGTTGTTTGCTGGTTTTCATTTTCCAGCAGGGGTGCGTTTCCCAAAACCAACTATGGTCGCAAGTTCCGTCGTTACCAATAGAGTTCAACGGACCTAACCACCATGGTTAGCTAACGATGCTTTTGGGAAACGTACCCCAGGTCAGTTTCTTGCTCCCTTCAGTCAGGCTGCAAATGACGGTGGTCAGATCATGTACCCTCTACAACCACTGGTTCAACCAATGCTTCCCACAGACTACACCTCACCTCAACCCTGTACAACCCCACTTACGTAGAATCACCAAAGACCAGTTAACTACCCAAAAAAGGATTGTAGAGAATTTCGGATTTCTATGCTTCTTTGCCTTTGAAAATGGCTTAACTACTACAGACTCCAATAAGATTGTGTTGAGAATAAAAGCGCATTTGACATGACTAAGTTTATACTTGCGTTGTAAACTTTGTAAATAATATTTATACAGTCATGACCCACTGTTTGTTTCTCTCCATTTTAATCAACATTGCTTTTATTGTAAGGCCTTTTGTTTAATGGTCAATAAACCTCTTTATTAAATGGTCAAAAATTTCAAAATTTCAAGGTCACTGCCAAGTCCTATTTGAAGTTATCCTATAATAATAATAATAATAATAATAATAATATGTACACTGACCAAAATTATAAATGCAACACTTGTTTTTGCCCCCATTTTTCATGAGCTGAACTCAAAGATCTAAGACTTTTTCTATATACACAAAAGGCCTATTTCTCTCAAATATTGTTCACAAATCTGTCTAAATCTGTGTTAGTGAGCACCGATCCAGAGCATCCCAAACATGCTCAATGGGTGACATGTCCGGTGAGTATGCTGGCCACGCAAGAACTGGGATGTTTTCAGCTTCCAGGAATTGTGTACAGATCCTTGCAACATGGGGCCGTGCATTATCATGCTGCAACATAAGGTGATGGTCGTGGATGAATGGCACAACAATGGGCCTTAGGATCTCATCACGGTATCTCTGTGCATTCAAAATGCCATCAATAAAATGCACCTGTGTTCGTTGTCCATAACATATGCCTGCCTATACCATAACCCCACTGCCACCATGGGCCACTCGATCCACAACGTTGACATCAGCAAACCGCTCACCCACACGACACCATACACGCTGTCTGCCATCTGCCCTGTACAGTCAAAACCGGGATTCATCCATGAAGAGAACACCTCTCCACAGTGCCAGACGCCATAGAATGTGAGCATTTGCCCACTCAAGTCAGTTACGACGACGAACTGCACTTTGTGCAGAATTCTTTGGTTATGGAAACTGATTGTTGGAGCAGCTGTCCGGGTGGCTGGTCTCAGACGATCTTGGAGGTGAAGATGCTGGATGTAGAGGTCCTGGGCTGGTGTGGTTACACGTGGTCTGCGGTTGTGGGGCCAGTTGGATGTACTGCCAAATTCTCTGAAACGCCTTTGGAGATGGCTTATGGTAGAGAAATGAACATTCAGTTCACAGCAACAGCTCTGATGGACATTCCTGCAGTCAGCATGCCAAATGCACACGACATCTGTGGCATTGTGCTGTGATAAAACTGCACATTTTAGAGTGGCTTTTTATTGTGGCCAGCCTAAGGCACACCTGTGCAATAATCATGCTGTCTAATCAGCATCTTGATATGCCACACCTGTGAGGTGGGTGGATTATCTTGGCATAGGAGAAGTGCTCACTAACACAGATTTAAACAGATTTGTGAACAATATTTGAGAGAAATAGGCCTTTTATGTACATAGAAAAAGTCTTAGATCTTTGAATTCAGCTCATGAAAAATGAGGGTAAAAACAAAATTGTTGCGTTTATAATTTTGGTCAGTGTATGTGTCAAGAGAAGACAGTGAGATGTTAAAGAGGAAGAGCTGCACGATGGCGTCTACCTTAGTGGTTCTTTTTCCCCATGTCTGCGTGTTTATTCACAGTAACAGTCGGTAAGTTAGCCCACCTGTTACAAGAATCTAAAGAAACACTTTAAACCTGTGTTTGGGTAGTACTTTTTAAAAGCTCATGTTGTTAAATGATGTTCATGTTAAAAAAAAGTCTCAATTCGCTTAGAATTTGTCATGTCGTCAGATGGTCTTTTATAAAATGTGTCGCATTTTTACTGTTCTTTTAGGTATTGGTGATGACTGTAGAAGCTACCTAACCAGCAATAACGAGTTCAGGTCTGGGATTAGCTGCGGTTTGTGGGAGCACTGCTGTGAAACCTGTGATTACGGATACTGGTGCTCGAGTGCATATACACCCTCATATCATTCCAAACTCGTATGATTATTTTTAACTTCCTGAACACAAAAGATAAACTTGTTCGAATCTTCAAAAAATTACATAATTTACATATTCGGGTCAGTTTTTGCTTTAATTTACCTCGTCATCCATAACTGATAATTCTGTGTACTGAGATATGTGGTTTCTACTGAAATGTGTGGCATATTTTGCTAATGTATTTTTGTTTTTGATCTTAATCTAATTGTTGATGTAAACCTCAAACTTGAAACTCTATCTTGAAATTTACTTTTCTAATGTTTCCACTTTGTTAGTGTCCCACCCTACAGAAGTTGTGCTCTCTTTCAAGGAAATGTAGCTTGCAAAATGCATCCCACAGATTTAAGTTGTTGATTTAAACAGCTGTGGCGTTCACGTCAATTTAAAGACAAGGCAAGAGGGAAGTAGTATGATACACCTTCTACATTGTTGAGAAAGTCAACATTATGGCCTAGACAAGACAGGGCATGACCAATGGGGAAAAAATATTTTTCCACAAGTTTCCTACGCCCCATGAAGCCTTCCCAGATAGCAAGAACTTTTGGGCCAAATGTGGCCAATAGCTGGCACATATGGCTTAGATATGGCATGGCTGAACAGATATGGGCCAGACTGTTACCATATATGTTTTGCCGTAAGTTTAAAATTTGCGGGAAATCATTGCTTGGTTCACAGCTCCTTTTGAGGTATATGGTCCCGATAACAACAAACACATTAGAACCAATTAAGGTTTAGCTGTGGCCAATGGCGCCTCCAGGGGGTGGCCAGGGGTGGCCGTCCTGGCCACCCCATTGGCCACCCCACTGGCCAGTATAAATTTTAGTAGCATCAGTTATGCATCATCCCTAATGCACAGCCAGGCAGGCAAGCCGCTCTAGACCTTCGATCGCACACAGTAGCCAGCCCTCTCCCCCGCCCCGCCCCTCCCCTCCGTCCATGCCACTGTTGCGCGCTCAGACAGCAACAGCTCAGCGCGTGCCCGTCGGTCAACAATTTCAAAAGAAGTTAAGAAAGAAGACAAAGAAGACTACCGGTAAGTAAATAAGTCAAAAATATTCTTTAGTAAAAGAAGAAGGGGAATTATGTGTCGTGACATGTGCTTTTTAAATTCCAAATGGTTACAGTATACTGTTACAGCAGCTTTTTGATGTGTTTTTGACAGGTTTTGACAAGAGTTACCTAGCTAACGTCGTTATAAATAAACGTCGTTGCAATAAATGTACACCTTATGCCAAATATAATTGCAAAATAAAAAGAATTGTTGTGCAACTCAAAATGTTAACTGTACTGTTATTAGTCTATGCACATTATATCATTAGTAACATTAAATATAACACAATAAACCAAAGTATATCAGTAGGAGTTTCCTTAAGTCTTTCTGATAGTTTTCTACAGGCCGGTTTACTACAACAGTAGAATAAAATTCTGAAATTATGGTTTATAGTTTTGGTGTGCCACCCCAAGATTTTAAGTGGCCCCATCTGGCCACCCCTATGAAAAATTTCTGGAGGCGCCACTGGCTGTGGCTGACATTGGTAAACATCGACTTCTGGCTAACATTTGGATTACACTTGGAAAACACATCAAGTTTGGCTGATGTCCGGCAGGCCACACCTCCGTTGCTACGACGACCGCGTCAATTTGACTAAAAGGCGGCAATTCCCTCACGGATTTTGCGTCACACAAGTGCTTCAGGTAAGTGATATTTTGCCATTTTAAAGTAATTTTATTTAAATATTCATGATTATGTGTCAGCATTTGTAGTAATTGGATGTTTAGTTATTTGTTTCATTGAGAAAAGCGTCGAGTTGGATCATTTTTCTTTGTTGAATATGGTGTTTGCGTAGCCCTCCGACCGATTCCAATAATCACGCAATCCGGGTTAATGCAAAATCACTTATTTTAGATAGAAACTGATTTGTGAAAACGTTTATAAAGCATTTTTCACGTTTTCAGTGTTTTTCACTGCTCTGTTGTGTGGTAAAATATACAGGCTGTCTTGACGTGAAAGATAACAGTCGAAGCCATTAGAAAAATCATCTTACATTTCTTAAAATGGGCTTTGATGTAACGTATAATCCTGATTTCATAGTCCCGTTTTTTTTTAACCATTTTAAACGGTTTTCAAAAACTCAAATGATCGACAACATGTCAAGCTTTCTATAGATGTCCCAGTTAGCAAATTTCCTTTGGCCCGGATCTGGCCGTAATCTACAGATAAAGTGTGGCCCAGATTAGTATTTGTTCGCCGGCCCAAAATTGGCCCATATGTTTTTAGCCAGAACTGAACCAAACCAGAGCCATAACTCCGCCGTTCATCAGTACTTGATGCAATGTCGAGTAAATACTTAGAAAATGTAAATAATTTTTGTATTTCAAGTCAAATGCTATATGCCCAGGAAGTAAGTATAGCCTAGTAAATGGTGTTTGTGTGAATGTCCACAAAACTTGAAGACTTTATATTAGCAGTGGGAAAGAAAATTTTAAAGATGAAAAAGAATTCATGAGATAATCATTAATAATTTGTTGCCATTGTGTGAATAATATGTAATAAGTAAAAAGTAAGTATAGTTTGAAAATGAATTTGAAAATGTGACAACTTGATTATATAATCCAGATTACATGTATTTGGTTACTTCACACTGTTGAGCATTTTGAGTTTTAGTGTAATCCTGAAGGTCTACCTGTTAGTTTGTAATACTGATAATAATTATTTCTCTTCATTGTAGGTGCTGTCAGGCAGAATCCCCTGACTGGAAGGACTTCAGATAAAGACATTGAAAATAACTTTATAAAGTGGCTGTACCTGTCTGGAGAACGAGATGGTGGGAGGAAAGGGAGAATGAATAAACAACAGTGCATTGCTGACCCCCATTATACAGTTTGCAGCATTACTAACACCAGCACACTTTAAAACAACTCTTCTTAACACTCAAGTTTAATGTTATTTGTTCTTAAAAACCGGTTCTGACTCAAATTTGTCCATTTATTTATTTATTTTTTATGCTAAATGTATATCTGTTGAATATTCTTAAAAATAGATTTTTGTCTCTGATAAATTAATTTACTAATTAGGCTAAACTGTGGCATTAAATGCTAGTACGAATATCTAAATGATGCAACAGAAGAATAATGTACACATATGAAGTGCATAAGGCAAATTATTTAATTTTCCTGAAATAATTTGTATTTTTTCATATTACTTCATCGAGGCTTCATCTGACACCCCTTAACACAAGCTTCGATGGTTCGGTTCAAATGTCACATCACTAGTTAACAGTCATCCAAGATTTAGCGATCCAAACTTGCTAACGGTGTGGGAAGACAGCTTTGAATAGCACATGTTGTCCCTGAGCACCGTAAGGATATCTCTCATAAAGGTTTGCAACTTTACAAAGCAAACAATGATTCGAAAAACACTTGGATACAAGGTGGATACAAACAAATGTTTTCCATTTTTTTAGTGGCAAAGTTTGCAATTAGGGGCCTGGTTTGAATCCTGCTTTGATATTGTAGGCGATATTTTTTATAATTCAAGCACAAAGCAAGCTAACCAGTGTGTTTTCATTAAACTAGTGTGGTTTCATCAAATTAATGAATAGTAACTATAGCATTTTAATATATGCAAAATAAGTACATTATTAATCATTATTATTAATTAATAATGATGTAAAGAATAATTCATAATGCATAACTTCTTATATGAATATGGGGCTGGGCGATCTGGGCAAAAAAGTATCACTATAATTTTTTTCATATAAGTCAATATCGATAATTATCACGATAAATGTCAAATCTTTATTTCTTTCAAGTTTAAAGGCAGATTTTTGCTCCAAATTGATAGTTGTAGAAACCAGACCATTAATTTTTTCTTAACAAAATAAATATCTAAATAGAAAAATTAATGTCTGCATGTTCTAATGAGTTATATTGTTCCAAATCAAGAAACAGGTTTGGGTTGTCTGATAATGATAATAATGATGATGATGATGATAATAATAATAATAATAATAATAATAATAATAATATCACTTTTTGTCTCTTAGAAAGGCACATTTGATAGTAGCTTGAGGATGCAGAGGTAAATTTTTGTTCATTATCAATCGGTAACATGTAAAAATTGTAGCTTGTATCTTAGTTTTATATAATCAGGTTAAATTTATTCTGACCCAGTTTATTTTTTTATTTTTATTTTTTATTGAGCATTGGTCTTCCATAGTAGCAAGCATACATTTTAAATCATGATAAACAGTTAAAACCACACATAATGGTACCTCAATACCATGGTAAAAATATATCTATATGGTTTTATAGGAAGCCTATTTGTATGAAAAACGGTAGTCTAAAAAGATGCAGTGTAAATGCACACATGCTATAGCTTAATCACAAATACATAAATATAAACTATAATTATATACCATTACTCCTGTAATAAAATTCAGTGTGACTATCCCACATTGCTGCCACAATACCACAGTGAGTGTTACTACAGTAAAGCGATGTGTAGATTGAAAAGCCTTCTGACTGTCTTGTTGCACACAGCTTTAAACTAGTATGAATCACAGAGTCATTTGTGTTCATCGCTGAATTCAAGAGTTTCACATTGGATCTCACAGCGCTGTTTAGTGCTCGCGTGACGGACCCGTTCACATATCGCGTTTTTTGCGCGCTCAGGTTCGTTATTTCAAATGTAAGCGCGCGGCAGCTACGCTCATAACGGAAGCGGCGGGGTGGCGACGTGCATGCGGTGTGACGCGCTCGATTGTTCCAGGCGCGTCCGCGCCGCATCGAGATAATAAGGGACTTTAAGCAACAGCTTCCAATGGAACGGCTACATTGACCGGAAGTAAGTTGTTACACCGCCGTAGCCGCGAACGTAAAACTCATTAAGCAACCATAAACAAGACGACGCAACGCGGCATTCAGTCATTAATTTAAGTACAAATGATGGATTATCTTAAATTTAAAAGATATCAACACAGATTAAATTATAGACTAATGGTAGAATCGTATACTGATGGGATTACAGTGGTATGTACTATAAAACGTAACATTTATCTACTTAATCTGTCACGTTATAAAGACTACGGCAAACCAGCTGTTCTCCCGTAGTAGTCGGTTACAGTAGAACGTCAAGAAGCTGCGGTTAAAGCCGCGCAATATGCGTCGGAATGCCGTTGCTGTTCCATAAGTGACTGCTGCTTAAAGTCCCTAGTAAGGGGCCGTTCACATATCGCGCCTAAAAACGCGTGGAAAACGCTAGGCGTGCCAATTTCTCCTTCTTTCCAAAGCGCTCTGTAGCTTACGCTCCCTGTCTGTCGTTGCTAAGCAACCATGACCCGCACTCTCAATGAAGACCCGGAGAAAGCGTTGAGAGCGGCTAAGAGCCTCAAAAAAGTTGAGCATTCCTCAACTTTATGCAAATCTCGAGCGCAAAACGCCCGGCGTCAACCAATCGCTGTGAAAAGTATAGGTTGCAGAACTGGTGGATTACTGAGTTGAAATCATATCATTGAACAAGTCATGCAAAAGTAAATGCACTTTGCACGTTTTCATTACATGCTATGGCGCCCTGGATGGCACCAATAAAGTGTTTAGTTTGCAAACCGCCGTAAAAAGAAGGATATAAAACGCAAACAGGGTGTGAACATTGTTTTCAGAGGCGTGTTCTGCCCTAAATGTCACACACCCCAAAGCAGTGGCGTTGTAGCGTTGCCGGCGGCACTGAGCGCGGACTTGACGCTGTAGTGGAAAAGCACGGTAAATGCATCTTCTCTAGTGAGCCCGCTTAGTTTGAACCTTGGTCCGAGCGGATAAACGGTCCCCGTGGCGCGATTCAAATGAGTCGCGCTGTTTCGTTCCGCTTTTGTCACATAACAATTTATCGAACGCTTCATTTTATGAGGAAAATTATATCGCGATAATTATTGTTATCGAATTATCACCCAGCCCTATATGAATATTTAAAAATGTGTAGACAACCAAGACGTAAGTGTTTTAGTGTTAAAGGAAATGTTTACCAATAACTGAAAATGTATATTTATCCTCAGGCCATTCAAGTTGTAAATGCGTTTGTTTCTTCATGGGAACAGATTTGATGAAATTTAGCTTTACTCAGATTGCTCACCAACGGTCAGATCCCCTGCAGTAAATGGGTGCGGTCAGAATGAGAGTCATGAAAATACTCCAATTCATCAGTTAACATATTGTGAAGCAAAAAGCTGTATTTGTAAGAAACAAATCCATCGTTATTAGGGATTATTTTGTCCAGAAGCGACAGTTTAAACTTAAAATCATCTCACACAGCTTTTCACTTAGCTAGTGGTGTGGATTACTTGTGGATTATTGTGATATTTTTATCAGCTGTTTGGACTCTTATTCTGACAGCACCCATTCACTTTTACCAATGGATCCTCTGCAGTCATGTAATGTAAAATTTCTCCAAATCTGCTCTGATGAAAAAACAAACCCATCTACAAGTAAATGTTTAACCAATTTTATTATTTTTTTTTTTAAAAGTTCCATTATTGGAGATTATGTGTTATATAGGGGCTAATAAAATTGAATTATAAATTGATTTCTGTCTTGTTTATCTCTCAGCTGTGGTAGAAACGCAAGTAACCACAGTCACGAATATGCAATGCATTCAGCAGCAGCCCGCAATGCAGGGGGTACCAACAATACCAACCAGTGCCAATCTGCCAATGCAGATGGGACCATATCAGGGACAGCAATATGCACCAGGACCCTCATCCTTATATCAAGTGGCCCGTAAGAACACCTAGTACTAGAACCATGTAGTAGTAATTTTTTCTGTGTAAGTAACTTTTTTTTCTCCCCCCAGTTTCAAGCCAATCCTGTATATCCCACTAGTCAGAGTGCATATGATGGAGGCCAGGCCATGTACCCCATGCAACCACCTGCCCAGCCAGGTGTAGCTTATATGTATTCAGAGACATCGAGTCAGCCAGCCTATAACCCCACATACGTGCAGCCAACAAACACCGGTTAATAAACCACAACCGTCTATTAAATCAGTCACTGCTGGATTGTGGAGGTTGACGCACTTTCAGGAGGCATCTGCCTAATTCAGTTACGAGACTACTGGATGTAGTCAGGGTTTTTAGAGTTTTTATTACTTTCACTTTCTTTCAGTTTAGTTTTTGCTCTGTGACACTGGAAAAATGCTTTTGGGAATTGTAAATAAAACAAAGATTCTTGTTTTAGAAGAAAATATCATTTCAGTCTTTCTGCTTTCTACAAGCAAATGAGTAACAAAAATAAATATGACGACATACTGTAGTTTGACACCTTTGGGGTTGGAGATCCATTTCTTAAATAAATTTAGATGAGGGTGCCGTGAGATCTTGACACTTATGCATCATTTAGTACTTAGTTTTAGTATTTAGTAATGTTTTATTAACAAATTTCGGGAGGAGCACGCACAGATAATTAACACGGCCAATTCCTCATCTGCAATCACACTCCCTATCCAATCAGCATGAGAGAATCCCTACAAATAACCAAAGCAGTCTTACCATCATTTTTCTCGTCTCTCAGCGCTCGGTTTGCTCCTTTTGCTATTATATCACAGACATTTATATCACAGATATCACATCACATTTTCAGATCCTCCGCAGCAATCCGCCGGCCCCAGGATTGCTCCTTCTCCGCCAGTCATCGCCGCCGAGCCCCAGTCTCCATCGCGGCCGCCGCTCTGCTCAACAAGCCACACGATTTCCCCGACGCCGAGGCTTAACCTCGCCTCCACTGCCGAAACTTCAAACTTCCCCGGCATCCTCGTATCATTCGACTGCGCCAACAATTCCTCCGATTGGAAAGTGGACAGTATTTAAGCCCATGGCAAACGCTCATTAATTCCAACACATCATTCACACGGAAGGTAAACAAAGCGGATCTGTACGATCTGTTCGTCACCCTCCAAATCTGCCAGCCTCACTCCTAAATCTACTCCAGGCGCCAAGGCGGCCAATAGATCGAGCAAAGCCCTGAACTCGCCACGCTCGACACCACCATTGTCCGCACAAGATCCGGCTCCTCGCGAACATCGGGCCACAGCAGCAGGCTTTCAACAAGCCTGGGCTGCGCCCCAGTTCTCACCCCACTCACTCACTTCACGCTTCTGCTCAGCCTGTCAACGCGGCTCTCCCGGCCACAGCGCCGTTTGCAGCCGGGCCTCTAGCTTCCGTTTCCAGAGGCTAGTGCGAGGCTGCCTCCGCTTGCCACGCAGGCCACCCGTGTAGCCTAATAATTTTCAGGTAAAAATCACTAAGGCAGGTCATTCGTTTCTAAAAGTTGTTAAACGACCTCGCAACAGCATTGGATGTTAATGTCATTACATAACCACAACACAAGTGCTCGGAATACGCACTGAAAGTACGTATTTTTTTTTTTTTACCAGCATTTTTATCTGCATTTAATTTTTATCTGCATTTAGGAAAATGAATGGACAAGAGGGATGAGATTATTTGTTTTTTTGGAGGAGATCAACGGTGGCAAAAAGACTTTCACCGTTGATGAGTGGACCAACAGTAAATAATTAACAATCAATCAATAAATGATAAAAAAAAATATATAATATAATATAATTAAATAAATAAATGAATAAAAAAAACAAAAAACATTTATAACTTTTAAAGGTTGTTACAATAGCTACAGTCGTTGCTAGTTGTTTTGAAATACACGTTGGTAGTCTGAGAAATCGCTAAATCTAGCAACAAAATTGCTAAATCGGCAACACTGCAGGTTACCCGGACATTTCAGCATGTCCTGCAAAAAGTCACAAACCACCTCCCTTTCCTGTGGCCTAAAGCCACAGCAGCTGAAATAAGTACGAAGCTGCCTTCGCCTGCAATGCAGGCCCTCATATCTCAGACTTTCTGTCTACTACCCCTAACCTCTTTTCCTTTTCAGCAGCCTCCAGCTCCCGTAGTGGACACTAGCACGAGGCCGCCTTTGCTAGCAGTGCAGACTACACAGACTTCCAGCCTTTTTCCTGAATGTCACAAACCCCATGACCTAAAGCTACAGCAGCTGAAGCAAATGCAAAGCTGCTTCCACTTGCAGGTCTTTCCTCCTGTTACTTCTGTTTTAACCCCCTTTTACTTTTTCAGTTGCCTCCAGCTCCCATAGTAGACGTTAGTGGAGGTTGCCTCCACTAGCGGCACAGACTACATAGGCTCTTCAGACCCCACTCTCTTCCCATGACCTACAACAGCTGAAGCAAGCTGACCTCCATAGCAGATGCTAGCGCGAGGCCTCCGCTAGTGGCGCAGACCAATCCACAGTTTTTTCCTTATCCCAGTCCCAGCCTCCTCCCCTATCCATGGCCCGCAGCCCCACCCCCCGTAGCCAGCAGCATCAGGACTCAGATTTTGTCAGAAGTGTTCGGAAGCCAGAGGCCTTGAAGACCTACATGCGGTCAGACCGCTTCCATATCAAAGAAGCTCACCGAATCCTCATCAGCCGACCCCTTTAATGCTAGTCTATCCCCATTCAATGGAACTTCAGACCCACCATAGGCACCCCCTTGAACACCACCAAATCCATCCACAGCGGCTCATCTCCACTCCAACGATACCAGCAGCACCCCACTCCCGCAGGAGCCTTTTCTGCATTTCCCTACAGCTGCAGCAGTGCCCGCCTCTTTCTATACAGTCATGTGAAAAAGTTAGGACACCCTATTGAATTCCATGGTTTTCTGTATCAGGACATCATTAAAAAAACTGGTCCTTGGCTGGTCTTAAAATTTTGAAAATAAAACCTCAGATGAACAACAACACATGACAAATTGCACTGTGTCATTATTTACTGAACAAAAATAAAGCCAAAATGGAAAAGCCATGTGTGACAAAGTTAGGACACCCTTACCTTTAACATTGGAATTAAGAGGGTAAATAACAGTCAGGCACTGCTAGACAAATACCTTTGATTAACTGATCATCAGTCTGAGCGCCTCTATAAAAGCATAAGCTTTGGCAGTGTGCTGGTCTGGAGCCTTTAGGTGTGTGTTAACACAATGCCAAGGAGGGAAGACATCAGCAATCATCTTAGAGAAGCAATTGTTGCTGCCATCCATCTGAGAAGGGTAATATGGCCATTTCCAAACAATCTGAAGTTTATTCACAAGTGGGACACATTTAAAGCAGACACCTCTCCTTCCAGGAGTGGACGTCCCAGAAAATTCACCCCAAGATCTGTGTAAAGTTCAGAGAAATGGCAGACAACCCAAGAACTACACCTCAGACTCTACAGGCCTCAGTTAACATGTTAAATGATAAAGTTCATGACAATACCATTAGAAAAATATGGGACAAAAATGGCATGTTTGGAAAGCTTGGCAGAAGAAAGCCTCTTCTATCTAAAAAAAAAAATCATTGCAGCACGGTTTAGGTTTGCTAAGTTGCATCTGAACAAAACACAATTCTTCTAGAATAATGTCCTTTGAACAGATGAGACCAAAGTGGAGATGTTTGGCCATAATGCACAGCGCCAAGTTTGGTGAAAACCTGAAGAGCATATCAGCACAAACACCTTATGCCAAAAGACAAGCATGCTGGAGGAGGGCTGATAATTTTGGGCTTGTTTTGTAGCCACAGGACCTGGACACCTCACAGTCATTGAGTTGGCCATGAACTCCTCTGTATATCAAAGTATTCTAGAGTCAAATGTGAGGGTGTCTGTCCGACATCTAAAGTTGGGCCAAAATTGGGTCATGCAACAGGACATTGATCCCAAGCACACCAGCAAATCTATAACAGAATGGCTGAAAAGAAAAGAATCAAGGTGGTGCAATAGCCCAGTCCAAGTCCAGAGCTCATCCTGACTCTAATGCTGTGGTGAGAGCTGTGCATATGCAAATGTCCACAAACCTCAATAAACTGGAGCAACGTTGAAAAGAAGAGTGGTCCAAATTCCTCCAGAAGGATGTGAGAGACTGATAAAAGTCACACAGAAAATGAATGCTTCAAGTTATTGCTGCTAAAAGTGGACCTACAGGCAGTTGAATTATAAGGTGTCTTAACTTTGTCACACATGGTTTTTCCATCTTGGCTTTATTTTTGTTAAATAAATAATGACACAGTGTGAGATGTCATGTGATGATGTTTATCTGAGGATTTATTTTCCAAATTTTAAGACCTGCCAAGGTCCAGATAATTTTTTATTATGTCCTGATACAGAAAACCATGGAATTCAATAGGGTGTCCTAACTTTTTCACATGACTGTATATTACTTCCCACTGCTCCCGCAGGAGCCTTTTCTATACTCCCACACTGCTGCAGTAGTGTTTGCTCCTGCAGGAGCCTTCTCTGTATTTCCACCCTGCCGTAACAATGATTGCTCCCGCAGGAGCCTTTCCTCCATTTCCCCACTGCCACAGCAGTATCTGCTCCCGCAGGAGCCTCCTCTCTACTTCCACACTGCCGCAGCAGTGACTGCTCCCAAGGAGACCGTACCCCTGCTTCCCACTCACCACCCTCCCCCCAATTCCACCCCCAGTTTTTGGTTTGTAGAATGTTCCCAGAATGTTATTCTAATGTTTCCACAATGTTAGTTTTTGGTTTCCAGAACTGTATTTTGTTAAGGGTTGTTTTTTCTTAACAGAAATAGAATGTTAGTTTTTTGTTTTTATAATGTAAATTTAACATTATTTTAACCCTTAACATTATTATAATGTTTCCCTAACCTCTTAGGGATGCTCCATGCTCCAGCATGATCACTCCCCAGTACATTAGTAATTATCCAGCAAAATCACAACCTAGTATAGAATAAGTGATCTGTATGGTTGCCTAATCAGTATTATAAAAAACATAACTTGTTTTTTATCTATTGTTTCATTAATAAAAATAATCTGAGCACATCAACCATCAAAAGAAAAAGGGAGCAACTGCTGGAGTTGGTGCCCGCCTGTATTCTAGTAGTTTATACTTGCTTTGTGAACTTGATTTTTTATTTACTACAGTCATGACCCACTGTTTGTTTGTTTCTCTTCATTTTAACCAAATTTGCTTTTATAGTATGGCCTTTTGTTTTATGGTCAATAAACACCATCTTTATTTAATGGTCAAAAGTTATTGTGTCATTTCTATGTGTGAAAACAATCCTTTGTTTTCAACAACCTATAATTTTCTTACATTTCAAGGTCACTGCTAAGTCCTATTTGAAGTTATTCTAACAGGAGTAGAAAGGAGATTTATAAGCATATTTCATAAATTAATTGTATTCTAAAACACAGTATAGAAAAATGAGATATTTGAAAAAGAACTCTGATCACCTGGTGCTAATTTCCATTATTATATGACAAACCCAATCTGATGTCATGACAAAAACGTACCTGTGGGAATGTTTTCGCAAAACACAAAATACATACCGGCATGTACGTTCCATGACATATTCGATGTGAAATGTTTCGTCAGCTCTCGCCACAAAGGCTTATAGTACTTTGGGCCAGGCTGCCTCCACACTGCATGGCAATGACCATCCGGCAGGTACATCAGGCCCAGGTTGAAACAGCTGCACGAGGGTAGGCCTGACAGAGGGTTAATGCAGGAGCTGCGCATGGCGACCAATGGGTGACTAAGGTCACAACGTGGTCCCTCGGTCTGGTGATGTCTACCATGGTAGGCCGGGAAGCAGACGGAGACTATAAAACACATCCTGCCCCGGCGTGAATCCACCAAGCCATACAGGGGCATCCTGTTCACATGGCCCTGTCTTCCCGTGTCTTTACCAAACCCGTGGAGGGTGCCCTCGCCCCGCTCTGGGAGCAGGGCATCCACATCCTCAACTATCTCGACGACTGGCTGATAATATCTCACTCGTGAGATCTGTTGTGTAAGCACAGGGACTTGGTGCTCTGGCACCTCAGCCATCTGGGGCTTTGGGTCAACTGGGAAAAGAGCAAGCTCTCCCCTGTGAAGAGCATCTCTTTTCTTGGTATGGAGTTGGATTCGGTCAACATGGTGGCGCGCCTCATGGAGGAGTGCATGCAGTCAGTGCTCAGCTGCCAGAACCTTTTCAGGCAGAAGACTAAAAATTTCCCTCTAAAAATTATTCAGAGGCTTCTGGGGCATATGGCAGCTGCAGTTATGCCGCTTGGCTTGCTTCATATGAGACTGCTCCAGCACTGGCTCCACAGCCAGATCCCGAGATGGGCATGGCACATTCCGGCTTGGCTTTACTCTGGAATGTCGCTGCCTTTTCAGCCCTTGGTCAGACCCTGCGTTCCTGCGTAGATGGTCTGTTCCTAGGGAAACATCACCTGATTGTCAGGTTCCTGAGAGGTCCGCCTCGTCCGCACCTCATTCAACTGAATCAATCTCCAGGACTGAGGCGGAGCTGGAGGGAGGGAGGAGCCCAACGGAGCTGGTGGTACGGAGTGACGAGGCGCAGCCAGAGGAGTGGAGTCCTGAGGCGATGGCAGAACGACGACCGACCAAGGCGGAGCCGGAGGGATGAGGGAGCCAGGTGGAGCTGGTGGGCCGACGGGCGACGGTGGAGATGAGGGAGCCAGGAGCTGGGGCGGAGCCGCAGGGTCAGAGGGCCAAGGTGGAGTCCAAGACTCAGAGGCTGGAGGCGGAGACGAAGGATCCTCCAGCTCCTGTGGCGATGTTAAGTCCAGCTTGGTAGAACGAGCAAAGGCAGCTGTCTGGATAGTGTGTCATGTTGGCAAGAAACACAAAGTCTGTGGTGTGGTCTTTGAGAGAGTGTTCACCCTGCTCCAGCAGGAGGACGAGGACGGCCGGGTCATCCATGGAAAAAACAAAAACCCAAAAACTGGCAAAAAGCACGCCGCTTACTTTTGTTTAAAGGTCCGGTCTTCTGTTACAACACGTGTCAGACGGGCAAACTTGCACAAGGATGAAGGTGAAATCCACAAATCTTTAATATAATCCACAAAGACGATACAAACTGGCAGCAAAACACGTGTGAAAATCTGAGACCGGACACAAAGCATAGAACTGAGACAACTTATAAAGGGTGGCTAATGATACACAAACAGGTGAAATGAGTTAAAGGGGTCATCGGATGCCAAGTTCACTTTTTCATGTTGTTTGAACATTAATGTGTGTTGGCAGTGTATGTACAAATCTACCCTATAATGATAAAAATCCATGCAGTGGTTTTTAATTAATCTGTAAAAATAATATCCCCTTTTTCAAATCGAGCCGTTCTCAGATGCCTGTCGTTGTTGTGTCACACCGACAGAGGCCGCTCCCACAAAAGTTGATTGACATGAGCTCTTACCTTAGACCAGCTGTCACAGTCCAGTAACTTTCCATGTTTTGATGCCAGAGCAGGGATGTAAGTTAGACAAGAATATCTCCGATTGAGCTATTGAGGTGTTGTGTTGCTGGATGTAATAATGAACATAGTGGTCGTCATTTACTCCCGACATCTGAGCCACTGAAGATGCAGTAGATTACCTTTGTTTGTGAATGGAATGTGCCTTCCGATCTACATATATCCGTCTATGTTAGCGCGAATCATTCATGATCCAGCTTCACTTACAGTAGAAGTGAGTATAAACGTTTTTTTATGAATCTTTGGGATCGCCTTTCCTTATAACGCGGTAGTTAGGAAGTTTAGCGGCTAAATGCGGCGAATGTAAACAAGATCGTCTTTCCACAGGGAGAAGAGAGGGGTGGGGTGAGCAGAGCTCATTTGCATTTAAAGGAACAACCCTTTAGAATGACATGATTTTTGCAGAGCTGATTTTGACAAGGTAAAAAGGGTGTTGTTTTACAAAACCATTGAGAATTTTTAATCAAAGTATATTAGAGACTTTTCATTAAGACCCTAAAGAATCATATCAACTTGTGGAAAATGGGCATCCAATGACGCCTTTAACTAATCTGGACACAATGAGGGCAGGAAGAACCAAATATGGGCACAAGAGGGAGAAACCAACAAAAACAGTCTACAGGGGTCTGACACATACAAACTACCAGAGCTGGCTCTCCCTATAAGTGAACTAAGCGGCTGCTTAGGGCCCCGCCGCCACTAGGGGGCCCCACTAGTGGTCCGAGTCATTATGTTGCAAAGCGCCCTGCTGTCACTAACCAAGTTTCCATCTAGTTTGTTATGTTATTGACAAAGAGAAGATGCGTAAAAATTATATAGGCCAAACAAAACCTATTGTAAGCCTACATAAAATTAATCTAAAATGCATTATTGAGCTGCTTTAACTGAAAGCATCTTGCGGATATCTATGTGTAAAATATGTTGCTGGATTGTGATGGCAATACTCCACTATTTACTGCAAGGCAGGGCCCCAAAATTGTCCTGCTTACGGCCCACAGGTGTACAGGTGTACAAACCACACTCTGACATCCATACCAACGGGTATCACAAAGCTGCATAATTCATCCATATAAAGCGAAAATTTGCTGCCTTGCCAACAGAATGAAAGCCTATTAACAAATATTGCTTCATTTTATAGTTAAACGGCCCTGGGATTAAAAATGGCAGTTTTAATGGGTTTCAATGAGGACGTTTTTGTCCAAAAGGTCCTGAGAGGAATTAATTTTGGAACTTGGTGTAAAATAGATTTATTAAAGGAAATGAGGGTGGAATATTAAAATTCCAATAAAAACACACGCCTGAGCCTAATGGTTAGACTAATGGTAGAATCGTATACTGATGGAATTACAGTGGTATAAACTATAAAACATAACATTTATCTACTTAATCTGTCACGTTGTAAAGACTACGGCAAACCAGCTGTTCTCCCTTAATAGACCTCTACAGTAGAACGTCAAGAAGTAGCAGTTAAAGTAACGAACGCGCAATATGACGTCGGAATGCTGTTGCGTCACTGCTGCTTAAAGTCCCTAGTGATGTGTTGAAGACGGAAGAGCTGCACGATGGCGTCTACCTTAGCGGTGCTTCTGCTCCTGTCTGCCTGTTTATTCAGGGTAATAGTCGGTAAGTCAGCCAACCTGTTAATAAAATCTAAAGAGACACTTTAAACATGTTTTTTAGGCGGTTTATCATATCATCGCAGTAAGCAGTAAGAATGTGCCTAATTCGATTATACAAGACTGTTGGATGTGATATGAGCACTGTTGGGCAAGTTACTCTGAAAATGTAATTAAATTACTGATTACTGATTACTTCTTTTAAAAGTAATCAAATTACTGTTCTGATTACTTTATTTCAAAAGTAATTAGTTACTTTACTAGTTGCATTACTTTTTTTCTGTACATCCACGAAATTTACGTAAAATATTAAGTTTGTGTGTTGCGTAACATCCCAGCATGAACGCTCCCAATAAAATATTTATTATTAAAGCATCAACATTCACAAACCACTGTTATTTTTACTAAAAGCAATGCTGCGTGCGTGGCTGCAGAATGCACGGCATTTTGAGCGCTGAGTGAATTCTCTGATTGTCCACTACATTCCAGAAATCAACATTGTTTAACGCTGCAAACAGGTGTTATAAATAGAAACTCTGCTTATGCTTACGCGTGTTAATCGTTTTTGTTTTATATTAGTTGTTCTTGTTGCTTTTGTGCAATACATGAATAGCAATTCATTTGTTTTAGATATGTTTATGATATGTTTAGATATGTTTAGATATGTTTATGATATCTATGTTTAGATATTTCTATTTTGCGGGAGTTCCGCAAATCATTTTATTCTATTGCTTCCTGCACACACGTGTCTCGGGCAGAGATTTATGTGAAGACAATAGATGCTGATGCGTTGATCTCCGCACCCGGTACGTTCTAAAGAAATTTTAATGTGCCGTGCTGCCCTTTCAGGTGTTTTAAATTGGAGTTTTTCGCGGTTGAAAAGGTTTTCTTCCCAATTGACAACGCACAATAATGTTCTTGCCTTTGACAGAAATAAACTCAAAATAATGATTGTATTTCCAGCTACAGAACGCGTACTTTCCTCTTTCCATGCTGACTTTGTTTTCATTGGTAGTATCCGCCTCACAGGCGCTTACCAGTCAAAGTAGGTCTCAGGTAGAGGACATCGCGTGTGCTAGCCAACACCCTTTTTACAATCTAGATGATAAAACACATTCTGTCGGCAATGATGTAACGCATGCTTGTAAATATACTCTAATTACTCATTTGGAATTTATAACGCGTTAAATTACTCCGTTACTAAAAAAATAATCAAAATACAGTAACGCGTTGCAAAGTAATGCGTTACTGCCCAACACTGTATATGAGACACTTTAACCCCCTAACTGTCCCCATCCTGTATACGGGACGCCTACGTTCACTTCACCATATTACAAATAAATCCTTATTTAATCATGACAAACTATATATTGTTGGAAAGGTCTAAGACTCCTAAATAGATATATTACCACTGTTTTGTGTTACAAATGATGTAGGAAAAGTATTAGATTAATTTATGACAAGAGTGCACATCAAAAAAAAAAAAAAAATAAATAAAAAAAAAATCTACATCATTAACTGGAGTTCTGACCTTCGTAACAAAATAACTTTCTTCGTTGCCCTTTTCCCTCTTACGCTTTAGATGATATAATAAATTATATATCAGTTGAAAACTTAAAATCTCAGAATTCATCATTTGAAAGCCATTTTAAAACCAGACATTGCATTACCATTGAAAGTGTACATTACAATCAGATTACATAATGTTTGCCTTCATGAATTATAAAAATTTAAGATTGAGTAGTGCATTTTCACATCTATGTTCAAAAATGGGAGTGACAGTTAAAGTTTTTGGGCGGTTTACCGATCATTTCATCGCAGTAAGCAGTAGGAATGTGCCTAATTCGATTATACAAGACTATTGGATGTTGTGTAGTCAGGGTTTTAGAGTTTTTATACTTTAACTTTCTTTCAGTTTAATTTTCGCTTAATGTAACCGTACTTTTTGAAAACTCACGATGTTAATGTCAAAGTCAGTTCTCTTGATTCTCTTAGAATTTATAAAGTAATCGGAGGGTCTTTTATAAAATGTGTTGCATTTCTATTGTTCTTTTAGGTGACGATGACTGTCGGGACTACCGCGACAGGAGTGGGAACTACAGGCCCTCGAAGAGCTGCGTTTTTTTGGAGCACTGCTGTGGAACCTGCGATAACAGATACTGCTGCTCGAATCTACATAATAAGTTATCCGAGAATGATCAAAATATGTGCAATTTGTAAGTACTTTGAAGTCATTTCGTTATTAATAAAATGTCCGTTTCACCCAAAGCTACCTTTTTTGCACTCGCATATCATTCCAAACTCGTGATTATTTTTAACTTCCTGAACACAAAAAGAGAAAATGAAGAACAACGTGATTGTTTGAATCTTCAAAAACTACATAATTTTCATATTTGGGTCAGTTATTTCTTTAATTTCCCTCATATTATCCGTAACCCTGATCCTGATTCTGTGAACTGTTAATATCTGTTTTTGTTGTGATGGGTTGTTAAATATGTTTATCTTTGTTGAAACTATCTTTGACTACGCCACTCCAATTTACTCTGGGTAAGAGATCCCAAGGCCACCAAAAGAGGGGTCCCGCACGGCTATTCAATTCAGTGAATGTACTCCAGGCAGAATTACTATAAATACCAATTCACCTTTATTAAATACAATAAATACAGTCGTATCTGATTTTGCTCACAAGCCGGCAAAACACTGCTCATATGAGCTGGAAATACAGAAATTTAGTACAACACTTCCAAAATCATACCAACCAATATAATGAAAAAATAAAATACAATAAACCCAAAAGGAATTACAAACTTCTTACATAGCACACTGACTCATACGTAAAAGAGAAAATTAAAACACTCTTAACACCCCACACTTGTGCATATGGAAGTGAGAATACCCCTCTTCTGTAATCACATAAAATATACACGACAAACTAAAATAGTTTGTCAATAAAATAAAATGATTAACTTTTTCAAATAAAATAATGCCGTTTTTTAAGAATAAAAAAAAAATCTAATTTTTGAGGTTCACAATGAACACATCGCAAGCATGCGTGGGACGGCCATGATCGCAAAACACAGCTATACAATATAGTTTAAACAATGTGCGCAAATAGATGAAACACATTCAGACATCCAGAAAAACACTTCCCTCCCTCCAAACACAGCTCTCATAGAATACGAGACACAAAAACGAGCTAAAATGCTTTACATTTCTTGAAATAATAATTTCTCAACATTAAACATCGATTGTCGGTCTTTATTCACCTGTTTTTTTTTTGTTTTTTGTTTTTTTTGTTTTTTTGTGGTTTCTTTTAAAAATCCATAATAGTAAATAGTGAAAATGACATCGCTAATGTCATAGAATAGCATAGTTTAATAATAGCGAGGCAGATTGTAACGCATGTTAGGACGTCCCCCATCCCCAACTGGAATTTAAAACTGGTTAGTGTCTTCTGCTGGCTTGCCAAGCATTAATAAACTGATAAATAACAGATTGGCGATTGGCGATTAAAATAATAGCATATTTGTCTCATTTTAAATGAATACTAAAAAACTGAGATAAAATTTTTTACTTCAGACAGAAATTTACTTTTACTATGGTAAAATAAATATTCAAGGCTTTTGAATATTATTATGCGCTTTTTTCCTCTGTATAGTGTTGCTATGGCAACTAGTAAATACCATTAATTTGGTTTTGCTGGCTTGTGTGGAAATATTTAAACCACGTGTTACAATTAACCCCGCGTTAGTTTGTGCCCCGCGCACCCGCGCAGCCTGTTTTATTCTTGTTATGCTTTTAGTAAAGAGTAGGCTACCAATGAATCCATCTTTTGTTTTAGTCTTAAAAAGTGAAAGGTGTATAAATGTAAGCAAAACAGACAATAATCTTTTCTTGTAAAACGTGACAAGATCGCGAATTCGAAAGTGAAAGCGTCTGAAGCCCGACTTACAGCAAAAGCTCCCGTTCACAAAATTCAAACCAAAAATAATACTACTGATGAAAAAAAAGAAAAAATGTCATGTCCCCCCCAGTCCCTAGTGCCATCTGCGCGCCTGTGACGACATACTGTGGTTTGACACCTCTGGGGCTGGACATCCATTTCTTAAATAAATTTAGATGCGGGCACTTAGGCATCATTTAGTACTTTTTCTTTCACACATATCTATGTATGTGTCTGAGCTAAGTTAGAGACTGCGACAGCAGACAATGTATGTGTTAAAATCATAGAAGGACTGAGTACATAATTAATAATGATGTAAAGAATAATTCATGAAATATTTCATAATTCATAATGCATAACTTCTTATATGAATATGTAAATTCTTAATAATTCAAAAAGTCAACACACCATATATAAATAAGATTTTATAGATAAAATATACTAGAAGATGCTAAAGAGTGTTTCTAATGCTTGTTGCTTCATGTTTTTATTTGTCCAACAGCGACAGGGCTGCTGCCATTGGAAACCATGTTGCTGCCGTTCGCAAACGTCGTTCCTTTCTCGACGAACCTCTTGTCCTCGGTGATTTTGTCTTAAACAAAACTGCTTTTCTCATTGGCATGGCAGTAGTGGGTTTTGTGGTCCTCACTGTAATCATCATCTGCTGCTGCTGCCCCAGCTGCTGTTTATATAAATTGTGTAGACAACCCAGACTTAAGTATTTTAGTGTTAAAGGAAAAGTTTACCCAAAACTGAAAATGTACTCACCCTCAGGCCATTCAAGATGTAGATGAGTTTGTTTCTTCATGGGAACAGATTTGATGAAATTTAGCTTTACTCAAATTGCTCACCAACGGTCGGATCCCATGCAGTAAATGACTGCGGTCAGAATGAGAGTCATAAAAACATTCCAATTCATCAGTTAACATCTTGTGAAGCAAAAAGCTGTGTTTGTAAGAAACAAATCCATCGTTATTAGGGATTATTTTATCCAGAAGCGACAGTTTAAAGTTAAAAACATCTCAATGATGGATTTTTTTTTTTTTTTTTTTTTTTTTTTTTTTTACAAACACACCACTTTTCACTTTGCTAGATGTTAATTGATTGATTGGAGTGGTGTGGATTACTTGTGGATTATTGTGATGTTTTTATCAGCTGTTTGGACTCTCATTCTGACGGCACCCATTCACTGCAGAGGTGAGCAAGTCATGTAATGTAAAATTTTTCCTGCCCTGATGAAAAAACAAACCCATCTACAAGTAAATGTTCAGTAAATGTCTTTTTTTTTTGTGAACAGCTCCATTATTGGAGATCATATGTTATTTAGGGGGTAATAAAATTGATTTCTGTCTTGTTTATCTCACAGCTGACGTAGAAACGCAAGCCGTGAATACGCAAAGCATTCAGCAGCAGCCTGCAATGCAGGCGGTCCAGTACCCACAATACCAACTAGTGCTGACTCAGCCAATGCAGATGGGACCATATCAGGGACAGCAATATGCACCAGGACCCCCACCCTCAAATCAAATGGCCCGTAAGAAGTAGTTCTACAACTACTCACTTTCACTTATAAAAGACTATTGGATGTACTATAGTCAGGGTTTTTAGAGTTCTTATTACTTTCACTTTCTTTCAGTTAATTTTTCGCTCTGTGACACACTGAAAAAATGCTTTTGGGAATTGTAAATAAAACAAAGATTGCTACAGCACGTTTTAGAAGAAAATACCATTTTAGTCTTTCTGCTTTTTACAAGCAGTGAGTGAAAATTGTTTCTATATAATATTTTTAAATGTAGTTTTTTTTAGTGTTTTTTACTTTCAGTATTATTCTAGAATTGTTATTTTAGTACCGAACTGTACTGATACATAAAAAAAATGTATGTACTAAAAGACTAAAATCTAAAATATAATTTGTTTTTATTTTAATTATTCTTGTCAAGTAAATGTTCTTTAGTTTTGGTTTATGTATTTTTATGTAATTTACTGAGTTTTTGGTATACAACAGCGTAAAACTCCTTTGTATTGGTGTTTACATTTTAAATAGCAGGAACGGTGATTCTATTTATAGAACGCGTCAGCAAGTTTTCCATTTTGAGTTTTTGAATAACAACGAGTGTCACAAAATTTAGACAATTATGTTATGACTTTGTACCAACTTTAAAGCACAGAATGGCTGTCAAGGTAGTAAAAAAGGTTACATTTTTGATAAAGCAACCTTTGTTAAGCGTTAGGAAACCGCTGTCTTCATAGTTCCTTTTTAGATTGTATTATATTGTTTCAGGTGACATGACATTGTTTTTTGAGATGCAGCCTGTTTGTTTAATGGCTATTATGGAAGAAAAATGGCTATTATGGAAGAAAAAATAATTTTACTTATCTTATGTGCTTATGGAATATCGTGCAAGTGTCTGCTCTGAGGATGATGTGAGAGAAGGGTATCAGGGCCCTAAATATAAAGATTTGAATCTTGGGAGTATGACGTAGCAGAATGCATTTATCTGATTCTATGTCTGACTCTGACTATGTGTGGAAAGTTACCGGTTAGGAGATGGTGAAGAGATATAACTTGGAGTGGGCCCTCCTTTCTTGGTCGCCCTCTGCAGCAACCTATGTTTCTGTATGACTGTCTGACCTTCTTTTCAAATAATAAACTTATAAAAGACATTTGACTGAGTTTGTCTCTTTTTTGTTTTTATTTTGCCACAACACTATACATTTTGTAAATGTTTAACTGGTGTTTTATTTTTTATGTGTGTAAGATGTCATTTTTTATGGTCTTTATTTTATATATTCGTACTTTTTTATTTAACCTTTATTTAGTCATGCAAGTCAACTAAGAACTTGTTGAAGTTCTTATTGTAAATAACAGCCAATAAATACTTTACAATTCTGTGTACAGGCTTTTTACTCTTACTTTTATAGATTAGTAAAGATAGATTATTTTTATTGTTTTAAATATGATCCCAGAAGTCATGTTTTACTACATTTTAGTAATTTGATATACCTCAGTACCGAATTTAATGCTGCACGATAAACCGAAATGAAATGGCAATCGCGATTAATCAAAAGCTACGATTGTCATGCGTATCTTTTAGTGAAGCACGGTTCTGTAATCAGAAGTAAATCAGAGGGTGCTCTCGCGCGGAAACACCAAATACATCCGAAGAAGACACCCAAGAAATCACGATCGCTGTAGCTGAATAAACAGATTTAATTGCTTTAATTGATTTAATTGATTCAGCGTGACTAACAGGACTACAACAATGTATGTGTCAGGATTGTGTTCTGTTTTGTCTTGTTCTTCCTAGTGTTTTTCCCTTCTGTTTCTAGTGTTATTGGTTTAGTCCTTGTCTCCCCCCTTGGTTTTGTATACATTTGGTTTAGTCCTGCCCATATTTGTACTTCCCCTTGATTACATTGTTACTGTTTATGCTCGTTGTAGTTGCTGTTTCCCTGCTGTTTGTTTTTGTTCACTTTGGATTATTGGAATAAACTGCACTTATTGGATCTCCGCTCTCCTCCTGCTTCATTCTCCACACTACGACTACAACCGTGACAGTATGGTTTATCTGAGTTCTTCTTATTATAATTTTCCTTATAATATAGTATATAATGTAATGCCTTTATTACTGCTTGGAATACTACGAATACTATGTGTGCCTTATTCTGTGTAAAAAGCCACATCATCTCACAGAAGGATTTATTTCAAACACTCGACTGACTTTATGAAATGAGTTTGGAGTAAAAACATGTTATTAAATATGGTACTTTCACGTGCCTTTCATGTAGCAGCATTTCACAGAGCCGTAATTTACCGAGAAGCTACGCAAATTGCTGTCATTATCGTGAACGATATAGCAGAGTGGTAGAAGGGAGAGAATTTTTTTTCCACACACATGAATTTATTTGGAATGCCAAAAAACACATTTTCCGAACATATCGTTTGTCAAGCCATGTTATTTTTAACTTGCCTCAGGAAATAAAAGATGTCTCCGAACCATCGACTAGGAGCAGTCATGCAATACCAGGTCTATCAAAAAAATTTCAGTAAATCACCCGCAGAAATTTCCACACCCATCGGTGCTCTTCTGGAATTGTGCCTTTGTGCTAATTTGTAAAGTAAATCTTGAAGACTTGCACTTAAGTTTGTGACAAAATGTTGCGACAAATTTAATATACTTAATGGGATAGTTCACCCAAAAATTTTGTGATCATTTACTCACCCACAAGCACAAAAGATGACATTTTGAAGAATGATGTAACCAAGAATGTTGACCATAGCTTTTGACTTCCATATTATAGCTTTTTCCACACTATGGAAGTCAGTGGCTACCGCACAGCTAACAATTTTTGGTTACCATAATGTTAGGTTTTGGTTAGCCAAGAAATTTGTCTTAACATTCCCAGAATGTTAGTTTTTGGTTTGTAGAACCTTCCCAGAACGTTAGGGTTTTTTAGAACGTTATTCTAATGTTTCCAGAATGTTAGTTTTTGGTTTCCAGAACTGTATTTTGTTAAGGGTTGTTTTTGATTAGCCAGGAATGTTTTCTTAACAGAAATAGAATGTTAGTTTTTAGTTTTTATAACGTTAATTTAACATTATATTAACTTTCCCTTAATGTTATTATAACGCAACCGTACATTTGTAGAAGGATATGCAAGATCAGAGTTGGTGCCCGCCTGTATTCTAGTTGTTTATACTTGCTTTGTGAACTTGATTTTTTATTTACTACAGTCATGACCCACTGTTTGTTTGTTTCTCTTCATTTTAACCAAATTTGCTTTTATTGTATGGCCTTTTGTTTTACAGTCAATAAACACCATCTTTATTTAATGGTCAAAAGTTATTGTATCATTTCTATGTGTGAAAACAATCCTTTGTTTTCAACAACCTATAATTTTCTTAAATTTCAAGGTCACTGCTAAGTCCTATTTGAAGTTATCCTAGCAGGAGTAGAAAGGAGGTTTTTAAGAATATTTCATTAATTAATTGTATTCTAAAACGCAGTATAGAAAAACTTAAATGAGATATTTGAAAAATATCACCCGGTGCTAATTTCGTGACAAAAATGTACCTGTGGGAATGTTTTTGCAAAACACGAAATACGTACCGGCATGTACGTTTCGTGACATATTCGATGTGAAATGTCCACTGGGTGGCGCTAAAGGAGTGTTAAGTCTGCTCTAACCGCAAAGGTTTATAGTACTGTGGGCCAGGCTGCCTCCGCACTGCAATGGCCATCCTGCAGGTACATCAGGCCCAGGTTGAAACAGCTGCACGAGGGTAGGCCTGACAGAGGGTTAATGCAGGAGCTGCGCACGGGGACCGACAGGTGACTAAGGTCATGGCACAGTCCCTCGGTCTGGTGATGTCTACCATGGAAGTCCAGGAAGCAGACGGAGGCTAAAAAAGACATCCTGCCCCGGCGTGAATCCACCAAGCCGCCGGCGAAAAGGCCTTTGTTTGCTCATCGCCGAGGGCGCCTCCCTGCAGCCTCTACACCCACTCCACCCCCACCACCACCGAAGGACACTGCTCCCCAGCAGGGGCATCGAGCTGGCCATAGGAGAGCAGCACAGCCTGCTCCTCAGGTGTCGGCTACAAAGAACACCCGCAAGTCTGTGAAGCGACCCTGAGACGGGCGACCCAGAGATGGGAGGAATCGCTCTTTAGGGGACTCTGACATCTGCGCCCCCCACCCCTGGGGGAAGGCCAGGGGGCTGTACTATCGCTGCCACCAACAAAAAAAAAGAGCAATTTTCTCTATCTCTGGGTATTTTAACCCCAGGCTCAAGTCCTGAGCGATGCTCTGCCTCCTCAGACTCAGACTTGGAGCATGCATTTGCCACCACTGCAGGGTCGGGAATGGAAGGTAAGTGCTGCCCATCACTTTGGTTGGTCCGGACGGTTCGACTCGGCTACACGATTCAGTTCGCAAGGTGTCTGCCCAAGTACAGGGGCGTCCTGTTTACATGGCCCTGTCTCCCCGCGTCTTTACCAAACTGGCGGAGGGTGCCCTCGCCCCACTCTGGGAGTAGGGCATCCACATCCTCAGTCTCGATGACTGGCTGATGATAGCTCACTCGCGAGATCTGTTGTGCGAGCACAGGGACTTGGAACTCTGGCACCTCAGCCATCTGGAGCTTTGGGTCAACTGGGAAAAGAGCAAGCTCTCCCCAGTGCAGAGCAGATGTCACGGCATGTGATTATCAACACAGATGCCTCCGAGATGGGCTGGTTGCTGTATGCAACGGGCAGGCAGCCTCAGGCTCCTGGAAAGGACCTCGACTGCAGTGGCACATCAATTGCCTCTAGTTCCTGGCAGTGTTTCTCACCCTTCGCCGGTGTCAACCGATGCTGCAGGGGAAACAACATAGCGATGGTCGCTTACATCAATCGCCAAGGCGGATTGTGTTCCCGTTGCATGTTGCAAATTGCCCGCCATTTCCTCCTTTGGAGTCAGACGTGGCTCAAATTGCTGCGTGCCATTCATATTCCGAGAGAGCTGAATCGTGCACCTGATGCACTCTCACGACAGCTCACCCTCCCCGGAGAATGGAGACTCTATCCCCAGGCGGTCCAGCTCATTTGGAGTCGATTCCGGAAAGCTCAGGTAGACCTGTTCGCTTCTCCAAAATCTTCCCACTGCCAGCTGTTTTACTCCCTGACTGAGGCTCCCCTTGGAACGGACGCACTGGCACACAGCTGAAATACAACTTCAAAGAGATCCCTTTGAGCCGCTTAATTCAGTTGAGCTGAAATACCTGTCGCTTAAGACTTCGCTCCTGATTGCGCTCACTTCCATCAAGAGGGTGGGGGACCTGCATGCATTCTCAGTCAATGAATCGTGCCTTGAGTTTGTCCTTTGCGGGAGAACGGCTCAGTGTTGGCTTGTTGTGCCATTCCATTACGGATCCATGTGCCTTTTCACAGTGGTTTCCCATGGTGAACTCTAGGTCCTCCATGCACTCCAGTTCGAACTAGGCAGAGTAGTTTGCTACTGTGTTGGTAAGGGGTTTCCTTCGCCCCCTCCAGATGTGGCATTATGACTCAGTAGCCTTGTCCACATTTTTACTCAAAAAAATAATAATAACATAAATAAAGTTTTCTATTCCACATGACTTGCATCCTGTCGTTGTGCTCTGCTGTTATGTATTGAGTCCATTTGTTCTGACGTTGTCCTCAATTACACAGTCCTCAGTCCTCATTTGTCCTTAGTAACACAGTTGAGGCTTGTGGCGTTTTCCAGAGGGACCCCATGGCATCATGACTGAGGGGGAACGTCTAGGTTACTCTCGTAACCCTTGTGACCCTCATGCCACAATCCTGGACTACGCTGAAATGCCGGGATGCTTCTCGGCTCCTCAGCACAAACCTGAATGAGTGGATGCACGCTGCCATCTTATATACCTGTATGTACAGGGGAGGTATGCAAATTCCACTCGCCCATGTTCATTGGCCTTTTCCTCTTAAGCTCAGAGATAATTGGGCTCCCAAGTAAGACCCCATGACATCAGTGGACATAACGGCCCCTACTAGTGGTCCAAGTCATTACGTTGCAAAGCTCGCTGCTGTGACTAGCCAAGTTTCTATCCAGTTTGTTTTGTTATTGACAAAGAGAATATGCCTAATATTACGACCGAGGGTCGTAAGCAATTATTACCCGTTAACCGTTAACCGACAAGATTATGTTAAATTACAATTAAATTAAATTTGAATTGATACGTGGTTGTGACCCATTACAAATACCTAAATTTGTTTTCCATGGATTAATTTTACACATGCAAAAAGCAGCATAAACAACAGACTGTGAGGATTGACATGTTCACGCACCTGCAGCGCTTCTGCAAACAGAGGAAAACACTATAAAGCTATATATGAAAGAAATAAATAGGCTTATATGCGAAATATATTTTTCTAAATAAAAAATTAATTAACAAAACGAAAGAAAAAATCGTGAAGCACGATTTTTACAAAGGCACACTTTTTTTATTGTGAATGTACACAAATAAAATAAATATTTGGAATAGTTTTGAATAATGTCTTACTCTTATATGAGCACAAACGAAGGAATATGCTATTGTAAATGGCACCATCTAGTAAAGAAAAAAATGCAAAAATTTTAACTTTGTAGCCTTGCCTACGGAATGAAAGCCTATTAATAAATATTGCATAATTTTATAGTTAAATGGCCCTGGGATTAAAAATTGCTGTCAGACCCCTTGGACTGTTTGTGTTGGTTTTGCCCTTGTCACACCCCTGTTGGACTGTTTTGTTGGTTTCTCCCTCTTGTGTCCATATATGGTCTTTCCTGTTCCGTTCCTTGTTAAGTCATTATTGGTTAATCACCCACACCTGTCTTTGTATCATTAGCACTCCCTTATAAGGTGGATTCTGTTCATTGTTTGTTGTCGGACCTTAATGTTATGTTGGTGTGTGGTTTCCCCTGCCTTACCTGTCTGGACGTACCCTTTGTGGAGTTATTAAAGACTTTTCGTTATATTACGTCTTAGTTCGTCGCATTCCCACACAACCGTGACAGAAGGGCCGACCAAAACAATCAAATTAGAGACGAGTTTTCCCATGTTTTTTTTTTTTTGTTTTCACCAGTCTTTCTTTTTCCTCCTTTTGACCAGGAGCAAGAGCCGGCCACAATCCCCGCGACAGTGGATGTTCCAGTGGGGTGTGAGGGTGCTGAGGACAGCACCGCCCACTGCTCCGCTGAGGTTGAGCGATGTCTGGAACTGGGAAATTGAACTAGACTTAACTGATTTCACTGAGGATATACATGTGGAACAATATGCCTGCTTGGATTTCCCACCCACCCTCCCTGTGTTATCTCCTCCTGTTGGCCCTGCTGCATCAGCCTCACCACCGTTGTCTTCTGACAGCCCCGCTGCTCACCCTAAGACCACCATCTGTGCGGTGGGTTCGCCGCGGGTCTGCCAGTCTCCATCGGCGTCATTGCTGGAGGATCTCGTCTCCGCCTCCAGCCTCTGAGTCCTGGACTCGGTCCTTCGACCCAGCGGCTCCACCCCGGCTCTCAGTTCCCTCGTCTCCACCATCGCCCGTCCGTCCACCAGCTCCACCGGGCTCCATCGTCCCTCCGGCTCCGCCCTGGTCGGTTGTCGTTCCTCTATCGCCTCTGGACTCCACTACTACGGCTGCGCCTTGTCCGGCTCCGTTGTGGCCCTCTGGAGCTCTGCCTCCACCTCTGTTGCCAGAGCCTTGGGCGACGCCTTGGCCCTCCGGATCCTCTGTGTCGACCTGGAACTTCGGCTCTCCATCTCCGCCTCGAGCTCCACCTCCACCTGCTCCGCCGCCGTCGGTCGGCCCCCTGGAGTCGTCAGCCCTTCCTCCACCATGGCTCCTCCCTCCGTCGGCTCCACCATGGGCTACTATCATGGCTGCGTTCTGGGTCTCACATGGCTTCTCCTGCTCCTGGTCCCTTCTGTCTCCTCCCTGGCTCCTCCCTCCGTCGTCACCACCCTGGACTTTGTTTGTTGTCCTCCTCCTGGGAGTCCGTCTTCCACCTGAGCCTCCTCCTACACTGAACTTTGAACTTTTTGTTGCCTTTCCACGTCCACTCTTTTGTTTTTGTTTTCCTACAGCGTGAGGTCGCGCCTTCCGGGAGGGGGGAGTAATGTCAGACCCCTTGGACTGTTTGTGTTGGTTTTGCCCTTGTCACACCCCCGTTGGGCTGTCTTGTTGGTTCCTCCCTCTTGTGTCCATATATGGTCTTTCCTGTTCCGTTCCTTGTTAAGTCAGTATTGGTTAATCACTCACACCTGTCTTTGTATCCTTAGCACTCCCTTATAAGTTGGATTCTGTTCATTGTTTGTCGTCGGACGTTAGCGTTATGTTGGGGTGTGTGTGGGTGTGTGGGTGTGTGGGTGTGTGGGTGGGTGTGTGTGTGGGTGGGTGTGTGGGTGGGTGTGTGGGTGGGTGGGTGGGTGGGTGGCGGTGTGTGTGTGTGTGGTTTCCCCTGCCTTACCTGTCTGGATGTACCCTTTGTGGAGTTATTAAAGACTTTTTGTTATATTACGTCTTAGTTTGTCTCATTCCCACACAACCGTGACAACTGCAGTTTTAATGGGTTTCAATGAGGACATTTTTGTCCAAAAGGTCCTGAGAAGAATTAATTTTGGAACCTGATTTAAAATAGATTTATTAAAGGAAATGAGGGTGGAATATTAAAATTCCAATAAAAATACACACCTGTGCCCGGTTGCATAAAGCCCCTTAAGTGTAATCTTCCCTTAAGATCGCCCTTATGTTTCCCTTACACTTAAGGGCGTTGCATAAAATATCCCTTAAATGTTACTTAAGGGTTTCTTTAGTCGAAACGTCATAGACCCTTAGTATTTCTCTTAAGTATCCCTTAAAACCCTTTAAGTGTTGCATCCCCTTAGCTGTCATTTCCCTAAGTATAACATAAGGTATGGAAAATGCCACCTCAAGTGTTACACAGCGCGCTGATTCAATCCACGATCGTCCTCTTTATATGTTAAACAGATTTTAATTTAGTCATTTATTCACATATAATCATTGATTAAATTACATTTACACATAATACCTCAAACATGAGTCCGTCACACACGAGAACAAATTTATATTCTATATTTTATTTCTGTATTTTCCTACGTATTACCTGGAGATGACTTTAAAAAAACACACATGAACCGTATATTGTCGCAATCGTGTGTTTATTGTGTTTACATTTCAGCTTAGCTGCGGCGATTACTGCTGTGTTCCATCATAACACTTTTATGAGTCCGGATTGGACTTTCAGCGCAAGAGCGCCCTCCGGCTTCGAGTATGAATGAAACATGCACAGCATGAGAGTGTTCAGCGCTTCATAATGTTCACATCGCTTCAGAAACTCAATAAAAAAATGATTTTTCAGAATTTTTCGTTTTGAGTGAATTATCAGTTTGAGTTTCCATCTCGCTTGGTCCTTCTCGTTTATATTTGGTTTATATTTTGTTCTCCTTATCCGTGTCATATAGTTTTCTGTGAAAACTTACACCGCTATCTGCATTACAAAATAACGTGTCCATAGCAACAGTAGATTTTTTTAACGGCAAACTTTGAATCGCTGTCGTAAAACACTTAATGGTTTCCCTTTAGTAAGGGAAGTGTTTAAGGGATTATATGCAACACCCTTAAATCATCCCCTTAGGTAAGGGGAAATCATGCCTTAAATTATGCAACCGGGCACTGAGCCTAATGGTAAGACTATGGTAGAATCGTATACTGATGGAATTACAGTGGTATAAACTATAAAACATGACATCTATCTACCTAATCTGTCACGTTGTAAAGACTACGGCAAACCAGCTGTTCTCCCATAGTAGACCTCTACAGTAGAACGTCAAGAAATAGCAGTTAAAGTAACGAACGCGCAATATGACGACGGAATGTCGTTGCCTTCCATCCGTCACTGCTGCTTAAAGACCCTAGTGATCTGTTGAAGACGGAAGAGCTGCACGATGGCGTCTACCTTAGCAGTTCTTCTGCTCCTGTCTGCATGTTTATTCAGGGTAACAGTCGGTAAGTCAGCCAACCTGTTAATAAAATCTAAAGAGACACTTTAAACTTGTTTTTGGGCGGTTTACCGATCATATAATCGCAGTAAGCAGTAATAATGTGCCTAAATATATATAAATCCTGTGCCTATACCGGACTACTGGATGTGTTTTGAGACACTTTAACCCCCTAACTGTCATCGTCCCGTATACTGGACACCTACGTTTACTTCACCATAAATAAATCCTTATCTAATCATGACAAACTATCGTTGGAAAGGTCTATATATATATATTTTACCACTGTTTTGTGTTACAAATTATGTAGGAAAAGTAATAGATTAATTTATGACAAGAGTGCACATCAAAAAAATCTACATCATTAACAGGAGTTCTGACCTGTGTAACAAAATAACTTTCTTCGTTGCCCTTTTCCCTATTACCCTTTAGATATCATAAGAAATTATATAGCAGTTGAAAACTTAATCTCAAAATTCATCCTCTGAAAGCCATTTTAAAATCAGACATTGCATTACCATTGAAAATGTACATTAAAATCAGATTATAAAAAATTATAAAAAATAATTATAAAAATTTAAGTTTGAGTAGTGGATTTTCACATCTATGTTCAAAAATGGGAGTGACAGTTAAAGGGTCAAACTTGTTTTTGTGCGGTTTACGATCATATCGCAGTAAGCAGTAGGAACGTGCCTAATTCGATTATACAAGACTATTGGATGTGCTGTAGTCAGGGTTTTAGAGTTTTTTATTACTTTCGCTTTCTTTCAGTTTAGTTTTTGCTTATATAGATTATATTATATAGCCTACATCACTTAATGTAACAGCTGCGGTTTTTTGGAGCACTGCTGTGGAACCTGCAATAGCAGATCCTGCTGCTCGAATCTACATAATAAGTTATCTGAGAATGATCAAGATGTCTGCAATTTGTAAGTACTTTGAAGTCATTTCGTTATTAATACAATGTCTGTTAGACCCAAAGCGTCCTTTTATACACTCTCATATCATTTCAAACTCATATGATTAATTTTAACTTCCTGAACACAAAAAGAGAAAGTGAAGAGCAACGTGATTGCTTCAATCTTCAAAAAGTACATAATTTTCATATTTGGGTCAGTTATTTCTTTAATTTCCCTCATATTATCCATAACTGTGATCATGATAATTCTGTGAACTGTTAATATTTGTTAATATAGCTGTTTTTGTTTTCTCAAACTTGAAACCCTATGTTGAAATTTACTTTTCCAATGTTTCCGCTTTGTGTTAGTGTCCCACCCACCATTTCCTACAGAGGTTGTGGTCTTTTACACGGAAATGCAGCTTGCAAAATTCATCTCAGGGATTGGTTACGATTTGAATGGCCACTTATTTAAAGAACAAAGACTGAGTTGTTGATTTAAAAGCTGTGGCATTCATGTCAATTTAAAGACAAAGCAAGAGGGAAGTAGTATGATGCAACTAATATATTTTTGAGGGGGTTAACATGGTGGCATAGACAGGGCATGACCAATGGGGGAAATTATCCACAAGTTTCCTACGCCCCATGAAGCCTTGCGTCAAAGTGGGAGCGTCTTCCGGTTCGAAGTGAACAAGCGGGAGTAACACACATTCATTCAACAGTTGATAGTAGTGATGGGCAAATAAAGCCTCGTGAAGCACTGACACTTTCCTCTGACTGTTTCGGGAAAACATTCAAAGCTTCGAGTCTTAAACAGCGCGATCTTGTGGTTAGTAAAAAATAGAGCAGCCAAAAGCATGTGAAAGAAACACCGTCGGACGAAACATTCACCAAACATTACACAGATCGACTCATGTTACATGCACAAATATAAGTCTAACAGTGTGCTTGTGTTTGTTGAATTTTTGTCTTTGATAAATTAATTTACTAATTAAACCGTGGCATTAAATTCTAGTACGGATATCTAAATGATGTAATAGAAGAAGAATGTACACATATGAAGTACATAAGGCAAATATTAAATTTTCCAGAAATAATTTGTATTTTTTTCATATTACTTGTATAACGGAGTATTTAAAAATCTAAATGAATAAGATAGATCTGGGGGTTCGAACCGACTCACAAAGTGAATCGTACACATGACTGGACAGAAAGTGTGGCTTCGTTTGTCACTGGTTTCGTGATTTCTACGTTAACAACACAAGCCTCGAATCGAGGCTTCATCTGGCACATCCCTTAACACAAGCTCTGTCGCCTCGGTTCAAATCACTCAAGTCACATCACTAGTTACCAGTCATTCGAGATTTAGCGATGCAAACTTGCTAACGATGTGGGAGCACAGATTTGAACAGCACATGTTGTCCCTGAGCACCGTAACGACATCTCTCAAAGGTTTGCAACTTTACAAAGCAAACAATGACTCGAAAAACACTTGGATACAAACAAATGTTTTCCATTTTTTTAGTGGCAAAGTTTGCAATTAGGGGCCTGGTTTGAATCCTGCTTTGATATTGTAGGCTATATTTTTTTATAATCCAAGCACAAAGGAGGCTAATCAGTGTGTTTTCATTAAACCAGTGTGGTTTCATCAAATTAATGAATAATAACTATAGCATTAATATATTAGTGCAAAATCGAATCCACATCAGATGGGTGGGTTGCAGAAGTTACAGATTTATTCAGATGTTTTCAGAAATGCAAATCAGTATTAAAAATAAATATGATGGTAGGCTGTGGTTTGACACCTCTGGGGCTGGACATCCACTTCCTAAATAAATTTAGATGAGGATGCCATGAGAACTTGACACTTGCATCATTTAGTACTTTTTGTTCCTCAAACATTTATATATGTGTGTGAGCTAAGTTAAAGACTGCAACAGCATGTACGTGTTAAAATCAGAAAGACTGAGAACATAATAATAATGATGTAAAGAATAATTTATTAAATATTTCATAATCAATTTATAATGCATAACTTCTTATATGAATATTTAAATTCTTAATAATTCAAAAAGTCAACACACCATATATAAATAAGATTTTATAGATTAAATACACTACACTGTAAAAAATAAAAAAGCACAATTTGTTGAGTCAGCTTAAAATAATTTGTTACACTGCTGCCTTAAAATTTTAAGTTCAGTCGAGTAAAATATGTTTATTCAACTTGAAATGTTAAGTTGTACTAAGTAACAACTTAGATATTTGTGTTTGCTAAACTTAACAGATGGGTAAGTAACCCAGCTGCCTTAAAATTTTAAGTTGATTCAACTCAAATATCTAAGTTGTCACTTCGTATCATTTAACATTTCAAGTTGAATAAACTTTTTTTGAGTTGACTGAACTTAAAATTTTAAGGCAGCCAGGTTACAAACTATTTTAAGTTGACTCAACAAATTGTTTTTTACAGTGTAGAAGATGCTAAAGAGTGTTTCTAATGCTTATTGCTTCATGTTTTTATTTGTCCAACAGCGACAGTGCTGCTGCCATTGGCATGGCACTAGTGGGGGTTGTGATCTTCGTCACTGTGTTCATCACCTGCTGCTGCTGGCCCCGCTGCTATATCTATAAATTGTGTAGATTGGTTTTAGTGTTTTAGTGTTAAAGGAAAAGTTTACCCAAAACTGAAAATGTACTCACCCTCAGGCCATTCAAGGTGTAGATGAGTTTGAGGGTGAGTACTGAAAATGTACTCACCCTCAGGCCATTCAAGGTGTAGATGAGTTTGTTTCTTTAGTGTTAAAGGAAAAGTTTACCCAAAACTGAAAATGTACTCACCCTCAGGCCATTCAAGGTGTAGATGAGTTTGTTTCTTCATGGGAACAGATTTGGTGAAATTTAGCTTTACTCAAATTGCTCACCAACGGTCGGATCCCCTGCAGTAAATGACTGTGGTCAGAATGAGAGTCATAAAAACACTCCAATTCATCAGTTAACATCTTGTGAAGCAAAAAGCTGTGTTTGTAAGAAACAAATCCATCGTTATTAGGGATTATTTTATCCAGAAGCGACAGTTTAAAGTTAAAAACATTTCAATGATGGATTTGTTTCTTACAAACACACAGCTTTTCACTTTGTTAGACGTTAATTGATTGATTGGAGTAGTGTGGATAATTGTGATGTTTTTGTCAACAGTTTGGACTCTCATTCTAAGGGCACCCATTCACTGCAGAGGATCCACTGGTGAGCAAGTGATGTAATGTAGCATTTCTCCTGCTCTGATGAAAAAAACAAACCCATCTACAAGTAAATGTTCAGCCAATTTTATTTTATTTTATTTTTTTGTTTATGAACGGTTCCATTTTTGGAGATTATATGTTATTTAGGGGGTAATAAAAATCAAATTATAAATTGATTTCTGTCTTGTTTATCTCACAGCTGTGGTACCGACCAGTGCCAACTCAACCGGGTTACGGTGGTCAGCCAATGCAGATGGGACCATATCAGGGACAGCAATATGCACCAGGACCCCCACCCTCATATCAAATGGCCCGTAAGAACACCTAGTACTAGAACCATGTAGTAGTAATTTTTTCTGTGAAACTTTTTTTTTTATTCTTAAAAAACGCCATTATTTTATTTGAAAAAGTTAATCATTTTATTTTATTGACAAAATATTTCAGTTTGTCGTGTATTTTTTTTCATTCGATCAGATAACATTTTAAGCTGTCATATGGTCATGTTACAACGTGCCCCTCACATGTTACAATGTACCCCACATACGGGGCTTGTTATCACTTTTCACTTTCTTTTTTTTTTTTTTTTTTTTTTTTTTTGAGGTAAATAACGAAAAACGTATACACTGTAATTATGAAACATGACATATTTGTACTAGACAAGTGTGAAATTAATTAAGCCTCCATAACGTAACGTGAGGTAAATGATAGCTTTTCAAAATAAAAACGAAAAGAAAAGTGAAATTCTGTCAGTGACAGTGCTTGCATGTTTATTCGTCGTTTCCTCAATATTTGCGTCATTTTTGCGGCTAGCTGCGCGCACCATCGCGCTCGTGCTGACGCGGCTAGTGGTATAAACCAGGCTCCATATCAGAAGCGATTGCACTGTATCCATCTCTCTTCACGTGATCAGTGAATTCTGACTCCTGCTGCAACGCCGCTTTATAGAGCAGAAGCTTTTGGAGCAGTGCAGACGATGGACTCGCACAAATGCGACCACGTTAAATTTTAGCTAAATAAAACATATTTTGCATAAGGCATGAACCTTTGGTGGGTGATTGGCATACTAGACAATTAACAGTTTGATCATGCATTTCTAGTGTTGATCAAACAAGAATCCCCCAATAGCTTTTTTTTAGTGCAAACCATTAGCCCATATTATGTAACGTAACCACTAGAGCATTAGTTAAAGCCCAAATTATGCAAAAAAAAAAAGAAAAAAAAAAAAAAAAAAAACTGAGTTGAAATCATTTGCTGACAACTTGGTCCCCCCAGTTTAAAAATCCCATCTGCGCCCCTGCCATATTACAAATAAGTCCTTATCTAATCATGACAAACTATCATTGGAAAGGTCTAAACAGATATTTTACCACAGTTTTGTGTTACAAATTAGGTAGGAAAAGTAAGAGATTAATTTATGACAAGAGTGCACATCAAAAAAATTTACATCATTAACAGAAGTTCTGACCTGTGCAACAAAATAACTTTCTTCGTTGCCTTTTTCCCTATTACGCTTTAGATATCATAAGAAATTATATATCAGTTGAAAACTTAATCTCAAATTCATCCTTTGAAAGCCATTTTAAAATCAGACATTACATTGCCATTGAAAATGTACATTAAAATGTTTTCATTCATGAATTATAAACCATTGAAAATGTACATTAAAATCAGATTACAAAATGTTTTCGTTCATGAATTATAAAAAATTTTAAGTTGGAGTAGTGCATTTGCACGTCTATGTTCAAAAATGGGAGTGACAGTTAAAGGGTCAAACTTGTTTTTGTGCGGTTTACGATCGTATCATCGCAGTAAGCAGTAGGAACGTGCCTAATTCGATTATACAAGACTATTGGATGTGCTGTAGTCAGGGTTTTAGAGTTTTTATTACTTTCACTTTCTTTCAGTTTAGTTTTTGCTTATATAGCTTATATTATATAGCCTACATCACTTAATGTAACAGCTGCGTTTTTTTGGAGCACTGCTGTGGAACCTGCAATAGCAGATCCTGCTGCTCGAATCTACATAATAAGTTATCTGAGAATGATCAAGATGTCTACACTTTGTAAGTACTTTGAAGTCATTTCGTTATTAATACAATGTCTGTTAGACCCAAAGCTTCCTTTTATACACTCTCATATCATTCCAAACTCATATGATTAATTTTAACACAAAAAGAGAAAGTGAAGAGCAAAGTGATTGTTTGAATCTTCAAAAAGTACATAATTTTCATATTTGGGTCAGTTATTTCTTTAATTTCCCTCATATTATCCATAACTGTGATCATGATAATTCAGTGAACTGTTAATATCTGTTAACATAGCTGTTTTTGTTTTCTCAAACTTGAAACCCTATGTTGAAATTTACTTTTCCAATGTTTCCGCTTTGTGTTAGTGTCCCACCCACCATTTCCTACAGAGGTTGTGGTCTTTTACACGGAAATGCAGCTTGCAAAATTCATCTCAGGGATTGGTTACGCTTTGAATCGCCACTTATTATTTAAAGAACAAACACTTTAAGTTGTTGATTTAAAAAGCTGTGACATTCATGTCAATTTAAAGACAAAGCAAGAGGGAAGTAGTATGATGCAACTAATATATTTTTGAGGGGGTTAAGATGGTGGCATAGACAGGCCATGACCAATGGGGGAAATTATAAGAAGGGTCTGGCTGCAGACATCTGCACCTGCACTCTCAGACAACTGCACTTCCGGAAGTGACGTCACTTGCAGTCGATTTTATTTTTACTTTATTTTATTTGTTTTTTTAATTGAATCTTTCAACATTTTACAACAGTAGCCAGGTGGTGAAGACAAGAAAAAATAAACTAAATCACAATGCCACTCGCAATCGCCACCTGCACTCTCAGCTACCTGCGACGTCACTTGCAATCCACACAAATGGTGCGTGTTGCCAATGGAGACAAGACGCTGTGGTTGTTAACCAATAAAACTAATTTAATAGCATAACATACAGGGTCCTGCAAGTCATCTGTAAGAGATAAAAACAAGACCCGCAAATCCGTGGCCAAAGAACAGCAGAATATGAACGCAATGCGCAAAGTCTCTCGTTAAGCTTTTTCCTCTCGTAGTAAACCATTAACACTTGATATGGCTTAATGTATTAGGATACATTAAGTGCCATTAAACGATCAAATTTGTAATATAGTTTATTAATTTCATGTACTCCAAGGCAAGCATATGGCCATGAACACAGTGCGCAAACTTTCACTTTTATACTTGCCCAGCAAACACTTAATGTGGCAAAACGGACTAAGATGATAAAGACTAAATTCAATATAAGCTTTACTGTTGTCAAACGATATACCAGCAGATATGAACGCGCCATAAGAAAGGCATTATGTGATATTAAAAGAACCAACTCTGTATAGGCAAGCAGACGAGCCCAGAACGCAATGCGTTAAATAGACGTTTTCTTCCCATAGAAAATCAATATAAACAAAAGACAATGATATAAAAGAGCTGTAGAGATTATTCTTTATGGGAAAACGCGAATGTACGCGGCGTTGCGTTTTTTCTGGGCTCACCTGCTTGTGTGTAGTTGTTTTAATAATGAATAGGAGCATATTGAGTTTAGTCTTTATCATCTTAATCCGTTATGCCACATTATGTCACGTTTTGCGAAGGAAAACACTATATACACTGTAAAAAAAAAAAAAAAGTAATTTTACGGAAAATAACTGTGATTTTTTTCAGGTTGTTTTCTTTTATTTTGAATTGCAGTCAAAACTCTGTAAAACTATCTCTAAATTAAAAACTTGGCTGTTATTTTAAGGATTATGACATTAATGACAAATTACAGTAAATCACATTTTTATACAGAACAACTGCTGTTTTTGTATACAGTATGTTTTCTGTTTTCTTAAATTACAAACAAATAATGTAAAATTACAAAAAAAATCTGTAATTAATACAATAACAAATCCGTTAGATGATAAAACGGTCAAATGACTGGCAGTAAAATAAAATCTCCTTATTTAAATAAGCTGACAAACACTGTTATTTTACAGGTATTTCCTGAATTTAATGATCAAGCACCTTGACTGTAAAACAAAAGGCAAAAAAACGGTCAAATGACTGGCAGCACAGGGTGCCAAACAAAAACCTTAAAATTAAAGTCAAATGTCTTTATATAAATAAGTTAACAACACTGTTAATTTACAGGTATTTCCTAAATTATTACAAACAAACACCTTCACTGTGAAATTAACCAATTCATTAATTACTTAAACATCACATGGCTGACAGCAACAGAACATGCAACACTAACAGATCTCTCTAGATCTCAGCATCTAGTCTGACTTTATTTCTTTCATACAAAACTTATTGAGAATTAACAGAGGTTTAGATGTTAATGTTTTTATTGAAAATAAAGTTTGAAGTCACCATTGTGAAGATAAGCATTTGCTTTAGTTGGGCTCTTGACCCTTAACATTATAACTTCAAGTTTTCTTTGGATGCTGTAACTATGTATTTCTAAAGCACATTTGTTAAAGCAAAAGCCTGCAGAGGAAAACTGTTCAGACAAAGCTGGTTATTCATGGTTAACATTTTATTGATCATACTAACCAGGCTCACTGAACACATCAAGAATATTATTGCTGAATATGTTGGCTGTAAGTTTTGTAATTTTACAGCAGTTTTATGATGTTATGACAATCAATTTTTTTTTTAAGTATTATTATTATTATTTCTTCTTATAAATTAAGCGCATTGAACTGAGACTTTTTGATGCACACAAACATCAAGAATTAGCACATGGATCTCAACAATGGTGACAATCAACAAAAAGCTTGTTTTGTGATGATCAGGGCTTGAATATTTTGTCAGTTGTCACCATTGTTGAGATTCATATCCATATTCTTGACTAAATAACTTTCTCAAAAAAAGTAGCAAAAAAGTTTTCTCAAAGTAGCAACACAAGAGTGTATGACTACAACAAGAAACTAATTAACATGCTCTGATATTTGATTTCTGCTGAGGTCAGTGAATCAAGCCTCTCCATATGATGACAAGGTCATGCATAGTACAAAACCAACTTTGTCTGATCAGACACTATCTTGCTGGTTTTTCTAAAACAAATGTGCTTTAGAAATGCACCATTACAGAAAAAAAGAAAAGGTTATTAAGAAAATCAAGAGCACAACTAAAGCAAATGCTTATCTCCACAACAGTGACTTCAAACTTTATTAATTTCAATTAAACACCAACATCTAAACCTCAGTTAATTCTCAATAAGAAGTTTTGTATGAAAGAAACAAAGTCAGACTGGCTCGTATTAAGTGAAGATGCTGAGATCTAGACACATCTGTTAGTGTTTAATGTTCTTGTGGGATTTAAAGTGTTTCTGTTGTCTGATTTTAGTGGGTTACCATTGTGCTGATGAGTAGAGCATGTGCTTTAGTCCAGGAGAAGACAATAAACTGTTAATGTTATGCTGCATGTCATTTAGTTTAAAGGTTGTAGTTGTTGATGCAGTGATAGTTAGTTTTTGTGTGTGTATTATTGCTGGCTAGTGGTTGAAAAAAAAACTTAGTTTCACAGAGAATGTTTCATGATGATAATCCAGACAATACCTGTAAAATAATTTTATAAAAGAAAAAAATATTTAAGAAAATTTAGGATATTTGATCTTAATTTTACAGTTTTTCTTTGGAAGCTGCTTCTGCCAGTCATTGACAGTTTTTTAAAAAACGGTCTTTAACCATTATTTCCATTAATGGTAAACGTTTGGCACCCTGTGCTGCCATGCATTTCACTGTTTTTTTACGTTTAAATTTTTTACAGTGTAGCCTACATATACATTATATTAATAAACTTTATGGACGGACGGAACATTCACCAAACATTTCGCAGATCGACTCATGTTGCATGCAAATATAAGACTAACAGTGTGTGTGTGTTTGTTGAATTTTTGTCTCTGATAAATTCATTTACTAATTAAACTGTGGCATTAAATTCTAGTACGGATAACTAAATGATGTAATAGAATAATAATGTACACATATGAAGTGCATAAGGCAAATATTAAATTTTCATATAACATGTATAACTGAGTTTTTTAAAAATATAAATGAATAAGATAGATCTGGGGGTTCAAATAGACAAACACAGTGAATCGTACACATGACTGGACAGAAAGTCTGGCTTCATTTGTCACTGGTTTCGTGAATTCTACGTTAACAACACAAGCCTCGAATCGAAGCTTCATCTGGCACATCCCTTAACACAAGCTCTGATGCCTCTGTTTAAATGTCACATCACTAGTTACCAGTCATTCAAGATTTAGCGATGTAAACTTGCTAATGATGTGGGAGCACAGATTTGAACAGCACATGTTGTCCCTGAGCACCGTAACGACATCTCTCAAAGGTTTGCAACTTTACAAAGCAAACAATGATTCGAAAAACACTTGGATACAAACAAATGTTTTCCCTTTTTTTAGTGGCAGAGTTTGCAATTAGGGGCCTGGTTTGAATCCTGCTTTGATATTGTAGGCTATATTTTTTTATAATCCAAGCACAAAGGAGGCTAACCAGTGTGTTTTCATTAAACCAGTGTGGTTTCATCAAATTAATGAATAATAACTATAGCATTTTAATATATTGGTGCAAAATCGAATCCACGTCAGATGGGTGGGTTGCAGAAGTTACAGATTTATTCAGATGTTTTCAGAAATGCAAATCAGTATCAAAAATAAATATGATGGCAGGCTGTGGTTTGACACCTCTGGGGTGGGACATCCATTTCTTAAATAAATTTAGATGAGGATGCCATGAGAACTTGACACTTACGCATCATTTAGTATTTTTTGTTTCGCAAACATCTATATACAGTACTGTGCAAAAGTCTTAGGCCACTAGTGTTTTCACCAACAAAAAAATGGTTTTAAGTCAGTTATTTCTATCTTTTGCTGTAGTGTGTCAGTAGGAAATATCTGTTTACATTTCTCAACATTCATTTTGCCATTAATTGTAATAATCCAGTGAGATTTTTGTTTGCACAAGGAGTCTGACAACAGCCAGTGCTCCACGCAGAGATCTGATCTCACCATTATCCAGTCTGTCAGGAATGACATGAACAAACAGAATAAACTGAGACAGACTAAATCCAGAAGAACTGTGGCAACATCTCCAAGTTGCTTTAAGAAACCTACCTGCAAAGTACTGTTAAATGTTTTAGGCACTTGTGTAAAAATGCTGTAAAATGAGGATATTGTCAAAAATAATGCCATAAATAGATTTTATTTATCAATTAACTTCTATTAACTAAATTAAATCAACATTTGGTAAACCATATTTGCGTTTAAAACAGCTTTTGCCCTAGGTACATTTGCACGCAAGTTTTCAGGTAGCTTTGCATGTAGGTTTCTTAAAGCAACTTGGAGATGTTGCCACAGTTCTTCTGGATTTAGTCTGTCTCAGTTTTTCTGTTTCCTCATGTCATTCCAGACAGACTGGATGATGGTCAGATCAGATCTCTGTGTGGAGCACTGGCTGTTGTCAGACTCCCTGTGCAAACAAAAATCTCACTGGATTATTACAATTAATGGTAAAATGAATGTTTAAAAATGTAAACTGATATTTCCTACTGACACACTACAGCAAAAGATAGAAATAACTGACTTAAAACCATGTTTTTGTTGGTGAAAATACTAGTGGCCTAAGACTTTTGCACAGTACTGTATGTGTGTGAGCTAAGTTAGAGACTGCGACAGCATACAATGAACGTGTTAAAATCATAGAAGACTGAGTACATAATTAATAATGATGTAAAGAACAATTTATGAAATATTTCATAATTTATAATGCATAACTTCTTATATGAATATGTAAATTCGTAATAATTCAAAAAGTCAACACACCATATATAAATAAGGTTTTATAGATTAAATACACTAGAAGATGCTAAAGAGTGTTTCTAATGCTTATTGCTTCATGTTTTTATTTGTCCAACAGCGACAGTGCTGCTGCCATTGGCATGGCACTAGTGGGGGTTGTGATCTTCGTCACTGTGTTCATCACCTGCTGCTGCTGCCCCTGCTGCTATATCTATAAATTGTGTAGACAACCCAGACGTAAGTGTTTTAGTGTTAAAGGAAAAGTTTACCCAAAACTGAAAATGTACTCACCCTCAGGCCATTCAAGATGTAGATGAGTTTGTTTCTTCATGGGAACAGATTTGGTGAAATTTAGCTTTACTCAGATTGTTCACGGATCCCCTGCAGTAAATGACTGCGGTCAGAATGAGAGTCATAAAAACACTCCAATTCATCAGTTAACATCTTGTGAAGCAAAAAGCTGTGTTTGTAAGAAACAAATCCATCGTTATTAGGGATTATTTTATCCAGAATCGACAGTTCAAAGTTAAAAACATTTCAATGATGGATTTGTTTCTTACAAACACACAGCTTTTCACTTTGTTAGACGTTAATTGATTGATTGGAGTGGTGTGGATTACTTGTTGATTATTGTGATGTTTTTATCAAATCCATACATCTACAAGTAAATGTTCAGCCAATTTTTTTTTTTTTTTTTTTTTTTTTTTTTGTGAACGGTTCCATTATTGGAGATTACTGCTGGATTGTGGAGTTTTACACACTTTTTGCAAGGCAGTAAGAATGTGTCTAATTCAATTACAATTATTCAGTTATCCAAATCCAAGACTACTGGATGTGCTATTGTCAGGGTTTTTCGAGTTTTTATTACTTTCACTTTCTTTCAGCTTAGTTTTCGCTCTATAATACACTGGAAAAATGCTTTTGGAAATTGTAAATAAAACAAAGATTGCTACAGCACATTTTAGAAGAATATGCCATTTCAGTCTTTCTGCTTTCTACAAGCAGTGAGTGAAATTTTTTTCTATATATTATTTTTAAATGCATTTTTAGTTTTAGGGTTTTTTTACTTTTTTACTTTCAGTATTACTCTAGTATTGTTGTTTTAGTACTGAAGTGTACTAATGTTAATGTTCTTTAGTTTTGGTTTATGTGTATTTGTTACAGAGTTTTTGATATTTCATACAACAGTGTAATACTCACAGAAATATAAATGTATTGGTTTTTACATTTCATATAGCAGGAACTGGAATTCTATTTATAGAACGCGTCATCAAGTTTTCCATTTTGAGTCTTTGAATAACTATGAGTGTCACAATTATGTTATGACTTTGTACCAACTTTAAAGCACAGAATGGCTGTCAAGGTAGTAAAAAAGGTTATATTTTTGATAAAGCAACCTTTGTTAACCCATTTAAGCCCATCGGTTACTATAGTTGCCATAGTTTATAGTTGTCGTTTTCCTTTTGTAATTATTTTCTAGATGTTATCCATGTTTTATTTCTCAGTGGCATGCAAGCAAACAACCAAATAAAGGATTTCAAGAAAAAAAAAAAAAGGTGTTTGTTTCCTTTCTGTCACATGAGGCTGTCAACTTCCTACCCCTACTTCCAGGAAGGATGGCGAAGGCAAACCCTCCCAAAGAAAGATAATTTTCATGTTACTAATAAGTATCCTTTGTTGACGTATATATATGCAAATGACTTGTCAGTACATATATCATGGGCACAAATGGGGTATACTGTGCTAATAGGTTATTGAATCAAGGTTTTTGCTCTCGTTTAGTGCTTTTTGGGAGAAGAACGATAGAAAAGGGGAGTGGGGAGGACACGTATGACATAACTTCCCATTCTAAATGTCTTTTGAAAGAAATTGTCTGTATGCAATTTTTATTATTATTATTATTATTGTTAGATTTATTTTTTTGTTATATTGATATAATATTTTCTTTATTCTATTTATTTTTATTTATTTATTTTCATTCACCTTTTTGATACACATTGCCCTGTTGGGGCAACTTAATAGCTGCACTTTGTTCTGCACTATGTTCCACCACTTTAAAACAAATGGATATGTTGTTTGTTGTGTTTTCATATTCACAAAATTATAAGCTAGATTCAGCTTTTTTTGGGTTCCCATCGGAATATTCTTCAACTTTTATGCATAATAATCTTGCTTATGAATAAAGATTGATCTGTCGAAAGCAGTTATTTTCAGTTAGATGCCAAATGTTCTCCTCCTATTCAAATTTGACATTGAAGGGTTGCGTACAACATATTTGCCCACCAGCAACCATAGTTGCCGCACATTCAAATATGATTTTCAAGAAAAAAAAAAAGAAAAAAAACCTTGGGGAAAATAAATGCAGAACATGTTCACATAGGACACTATTAACACAACTAAATACATGAAACCATTCAAAAAAATTGGGCACAAATGGGTTAAGCATTAGGAAACCACTGTCTTCGCAGTTGTTGTTTCAGGTGACATTGTTTTTTGATTAAGGCTGTTTGTTTTGTGGCTAAATTTTGTACATTTTGTAAATGTTTAACTGGTGTTTTATTTATATTTATTTATAAATATATTTATAGTTTTTTTTATAAATATATTTATACTTATTTATAGTTTTATTTTTATTTTTTTATTTGTGTGTGTGTGTGTGTGTGTGTGTATGTGTAAGATGTCTTTTTTAATGTCTTTATTTAAAAACAAAACAAAACACACACACACACACACACACACACACACACACACACAGACACACACACAAAAGGGGAGCTAAAAAGGGCTTACAGGAGAACACCAAAGAGTTTGGACGGTCTTTTATGCAATGTTTGGTGAACTTGCAGCACTTGAATGTATATGGGGCCCCCTACTGGTGAAAAATAAATAAATAAAAGAAACAATGGTGTTTGTATTGTTACTTTATTTAACCTTAATTTAAACAGGCAATTCAATTAAGAACAAGTACAAGACAGTAAATATTTTACAATTCTGTGTACAGGCTTTTTACTCTTACTTTTATAGATTAGTAGAGATAGATTATTTTTATTGTTTTGAATATGATCCCGGAAGTCATGCTTTACTATATTGTAGTAATTTGACATACCTCACTGAATGATTACCATATTTTGCGCTTGAAATGGCTGACGAGGACGAGTCGTGCAACACCAGGTTTATCAAAAAAACTTATCACAACCCTTCATTTTTGGTCATTTTTGCATTTTACATTTATTTTTGGTCAGTATTACATGTAACAAGCTGCGCCTATGTCGTAAGTAGATTATCCGCACTTGATGAGCATCGGCTCTGCTTATTTGCGCTGCTTAGTATATTGCATTGGTCGAAATGTAAATGAGATGTTGCATTTGTGTTCTTTAATTTGCGTGTTGTCAGTAAATCACCCACAGGAATTTCCACACCCATCGGTGCTGCTCGGAATTGTGTTCTCGTGCTAATTTGTAAAGTAAATCTGGCGAACATTTTAAGTATATTAAATTTGTATTTAATATACTTAAAATGATTGTTCACCCAAAAATGAAAATTCTGTCATAATTTACTCACCCACAAGCACAAAAGACGACATTTTGAAGAATGATGGTATCCAGACGATAACCTCTGACTTCCATAGTATAGTCTTCCATAGTATAGGTAGTCAAATGGCTACCATCAACTATTAGCCTACCAACATTTTTCGATATACCCTCTTTTGTGTTCAGTAAAAGAAAGAAACTCGTTCCCCTCGGTAAAATAAATCGCGTTCCGCTTTCCCTCCTGCTTTCCTCTTGGTAGGAAGCCTCGGTAGAAATCTCGGCAGGCTAGAAATTGTGTACTGTGTTCCTCTTGGTAAAATAAATTGCGTGCCGTTTTCCCCTCTGTAGAAATCTCGGTAGAAATCAAGTTCTGCTTTTCCCTCCGTAGAAATCTCGGTGGAAATTGCGTTCCCTTCGGTGAAAGAAATCGTGTTCTGCTTTCCCCATCGGTAGAAATCTCCGTAGAAATCGCATTCCGTGTTCCCCCCTATTACTTTAAATAATATCTAGCTGACCCGTCTTCAAGTGTGTGTGCTCCGTTTCTAACAAGCAAGACAGCAACAAGAAACCAATTAAAATGTAAATGGAAACAGAGAGCCATAGTCTGTGAAAGCAGAAAATTGCCTTAACTTCTTCTTCTTCTTCTTTTTTCAAATCGCCCCTACATACATGAACTATTTGTTTATGTGCCAAGATTTGTTCAGTCTTGCTGAATTATCTGTGTGAGTTTTTGAGAGCAGGATTGTGGTGACAGTGGTCAAGGACAATGATTTCGCAATGCCATGATTTAGCATTTTCAATTCATGTAAGACTGTTACATTCTTCTTATTATTAGGTCTATTATTATGATTATTATTATTATTATTATTATTATTATTATTATTTCATTACAATTAATTTGCTCCACAATAATTTCATAGGGTATCACTGCATGACGAACTGTTAAGTTATTTACACATAACTACTGAAGAACTTCTGCCTCTCACCGGACTTGTGTGTGTATTGGTAAAGGGGGAAAGCAGGCAGTGGACCAAACCACCGTGAGGCAAGGGAGGGGGGACTCAAAACATTTCTGAACATAAAACGCTTTTTTGCGTTTGTATTGTTTTACTACTAATTATTTTAAGTATATCACCATTATATTATTTACAATATAATAATGATATTTTAGGGGGGCAACCCTCAGATTTATGCCTATGTATCATCCAAGATGTGTGTCTTTCTGTCTTCAGTTGTGAAGAAATTATGGTTTTTGAGGAAAGGATTTCAGGATTTTTCTCCATATAATGGACTTCATGGTGCCCCGATTTTGAACTTCCAAAATATAGTTTAAATGCAGCTTCAAAGGGCTCCAAAGGATCCCAGCCGAGGAAGAAGGGTCTTACTTAGTGAAACAATCGGCCATTTATTTTCGAAAAATAAAAATGTGTATACTTCTTAAGCACAAAAGCTTGTGTTGCACAGGCTCTGGGAAGCCCATACACTACGAATCACGTCTAAGTTCATCGTCTGTGTACTCTGGCTCAAAAAGGTGGAGTATGGCGAGAAACTCCATCTCATTTTCTCCTACAACTTCAGAATCGTCCGATATCATTGTACCTTTCGGTTTGTACACAGCATTTGACTTACTTGCACTTCCATAGTCTTTGCACGTTCACTTTGTAAATACTGGGTCTGTAGTTCCACCTCCGTTCCGCGTGACCTTTCGATGTGATTCAAACAGGTATATATGGACAAAACAAAAGAGCAATCCGAAACAGGCGAGGGTCGATCAAAACAGTCCGGCAGATCAGAATAATGTGCAACAGCTAGATACTCTTGAATGTAACAGTCTTGCAGTGTCCATACCTTGCCAGTGTCCGGGCGAAAAGCTGCTGAATCCTTTTGTGGCCGAGAATTCTGTTATGGAATGAGGGAGACGTGAAGCGGGCGGATCCAACTGCAATACTTTATTAAAGCGAGACAGAGGCATGGTGATAAAACAGGCAGGGTCAGACATCAGTAAAACAGGTATGTAAGAGCAAGACAAAAGAATAGTCTGTAAAGCAGGCGAGGGTCGTTGAACCGAACAACAGTTTGTGTAATGTGAACGTAATGAGAGGGCGACATCTGGTGGTGAGCGGACCGAAGGTCACCGGCCAAATACGTGACACCCAGAGCCTGTGCTACACCAGCTTTTGTGCTTAAAAAATAAACAAATTTTTATTTTCTGAAAAAAAAAATGACAGATAGTTTTGCTAGATAAGACCCTTCTTCCTTGGCTGGGATCGTTTAGAGCCCTTTGAAGCTGCATTTAAACTACATTTTGGAAGTTCAAAATCGGGGCACCAATGAACTCCATTATATGGAGAAAAATCCTGACATGCTTTCCTCAAAAACCATAATTTCTTCACAACTGAAGACAGAAATACATGAACATCTTGGATGGCAAGGGGGTGAGTACATTTTTTGTAAATTGTTCTGAAAGTGGAGTTCTTTAAAATCTGCACTTCAATTTCTTCTTGATTGTTTTATTGTAATTCTATTCTGGTGCCATACAGAGCCAAAATTTATGAAAATTGTGCCCGTGTCCAAATAAATAATCAACCTGACTGTATATTAATTATACATGTTTTTAAAAAAGATTTGTGATATATTTTAGGAACAAATCACGAACAAACTCTGATTGTATTGGTTAATGTTTAGATTTAGCATACATATTTAACAAGTTTGACTTCAACAATTGTTTTTTTCTTTTTGTTTCAGTGCATGCGGTTGATGACAGGAAAAAGGTGTCTTTGGTTATGTAATGGATGTACTATTGGGTATCATAGTTTGATAAGCCTGCCCCCAGGTTAGATGCACACGTGCTGATTTGGTAACAGTGTAGGCATCAAGAAAAGGTACTGAAGTACAAAGAGGAAGAGCTGCACGATGGCATCTACCTTAGAGGTCCTTCTGCTCCTTTCTGCAGGATTATTGACGGTAAATGCAAGTAATTTGTTCAACCTGTTACAAAAATCACAGAAACACTTTAAACTTGTTTTTGGGCAGCTTGCCAATGGCTAAAAATAAATTATTTAGCACTTGAGAGCATGTTAAAAAAATCACAATGTTCATGTTGTAAAGTCTGTTCTCTTGTATCATCAGATGGTCTTTTATTAAATGTGTTGCATTTCTACTGTTCTTTTAGGTTTAGTTGAGGACTGTGAGGGCTACTATACCATCAATAACAAGTACAAGCCTGGGTTTAAATGCTATTTGCAGTACTGCTGTGGAAACTGCGATGACAGATAATGCTGCCCTGATGAATCTTTTAAGTTATCTGAGAATCAGCTAAAATTCTGCACTATGTAAGAACTTTTATGTCATTTCTTTCGTAATACACATGTTGATTATCTTTCACTTCCTGAACACAAAAGGACAATTTTCAAAGAACAACATGACTGTTTGAATCTTCCAAAATAACATGATTTTCATAATTGGGTTAATGCTTCAATTTCCCTTAAAATCCATAAATGTGATCTACTGATAATTCTGTAAACTTTAGGTTTTACAGATTTAACTTAAATTTACATTTGAGTTTTCTGCTCATGGGAACAGATTTGATGAAACTTAGTATTACGTTATCTACTCACCAATGGATCCTCTGCAGTGAATGGGTGCCGTCAGAATGAAAGTCTAAACAGCTGATAACAACCACTGCAATAACCCACAAGTAATCCAAAACACTCTAATTGCTGTAACACCACTGCTTCTAGGAAGACACAGGCACAATAAAGATTATATAAACAAATATCACACAGGGTAAACATCAGTAATAACCAACAACCTAAGACTGAACAGACAGGACTTAAATGCACAGGCAAATGAAGATAATTTAATATAACACAGGTGAATCAAAGGTGAGTCCATAAGTGTGACAGTTTGCCCCCCTCCTGGAAGCCGCAACTTCGCACCACAGAGACAAAGGGAGGGACAGAGGGGGACTTGGGAGGAGGACAAAGGAGTGGATGTGGGATGATGACAGGGGATGGCAAAGGGCTGGCAGGAAGGCAGGCTGACAATACTGGTGGAGGTTTAGGCAGAGGATGGACACCCGGGAGGAGGAAGACGGACCGAGTCCAGGGTGGAGACGATGGAGGGAGGAGCCATTGAGGAATCAGAAAGAGCCAAGGTGGACCAGACAGAGGGGGGAGCCAGGGAGAAGACAGGAGGGACTTGGAGCAGGAGGAGCCAGGCAGGACCCAGGATGCAGCCATGAATGCGACCCACGGTGGAGCTGACGGAGGGAGGAACCATGGTGGAGGAAGGGCTGACGACACCAGAGAGCCGACCGGAGACGGAGAGCCGATGAGCCAGGATGACGCAGAGGATCCGGAGGGCCAAGGTGGAGCAGATGTCTCCTGGGACTGAAGTGGAAGTGGGGATCTGGAAGGCCGCAGTGGAGCTGGAGCAACAGAGGACCAAGGTGGAGCTGGAGGGAAGGAGGAGCCTGACAGAGCCAGGGGGGTGAGGTGTAGCTGGAGGAGTGGAGTCCTGAGGCGGCGGATGTTCAATGACTGACCAAGGTGTCAGAGGGATGAGGAAGCCCAGCAGAGCTGGTGGACTGATGTGCCACGGTGGAGATGAGGGAGCTAGGAGCTATGGTGGACCCGCTGGGTTGATGGGTCGAATCGGAGTCCGGGACTCAGAGGCCGAAGGCATAGACAAAGGATCCTCCAGCCACAACGCCAGTGGGGACTGGCAGACGTGTGGCGATCCCACCGCACAGATGGTGGGCTGAGGGTGAGCAGAGGGGCTGCCAGGAAAATAGCGGAGGCAATGGTGAGAACTGGTGCAGAGGTGGTGGGAGAGGGAGGCTGGGTGGGAGTTTAGGATGATCAGGGGGGTAAAGCATAAAGCCACTCCCAGCACCAGGAGCGCCAGTGACAGGGGAACGACCTCCATGGTCGTTGTAGTACAAGCAGACATTATGGGGCAGATTGGCAATTCACAAACAACCTCCTTGGCTGAAACAGGACAGACAAAGAGTGCTTCTCAATTTACCTCCTCGTTTTCTCACTCCTCCATCCCCCATCCTATGACCCGGAAACCGATCGAGCTCAGCCTTCTTGTAGGACCTCTCAATTCTTCAACTGCACCACGAGGAGGTGAGGATCGAGGAGTGAGAAGGCTTCCTGAGGAGTCTTGAGTTGTATGAGTCTTGATGTATCCTATGTGGAAGTCTTGAAAAACCTAACGCACATGTAAATTCACAGGCAGTTCTGAAGATGGTGATAAAAGAATGGGCATGTCAGCATATAAATCCAAATCAAAGTTAATTAGGTCCTCAGAGGCCCGTGGAAGCTCACCCTCAGCAGTGGTGCCGTGGGCAGCAACGCAAGTAACTACAGTCACAAACACAAATTTAATTCAGCAGCAGTCTGCAATGCAGGCGGCCCAGTACCCACAATACCAACCAGTGCCGACTCAACCAGGTTACGGTGGTCAGCCAATGTTTATGGAACCATACAACGGGCAGCCATGTGCACCAGGACCCCCACCCTCATATCAAGTGGCCCGTAAGAACACCTAGTACTCAACAGACTGAAACCATGTAGTAGTTTTTTTTGTGAAATTAACTAGTTTTTTCACCATTTCCAGCGAGTCCTGGATATCCCACTGGTCAGAGTGCAAATGATGGAGGCCAGGCTATGTACCCCATGCAACCGCCTGTCCAGCCATGTGTGGCTAATGTGCCATCAGAGACATCGAATCAGCCACCCTTCAACCCCGCCTACGTGCAGCCACCAAACACTGGTTAGTAAACCGCAACCATCTGTCAAATAAGTCACTGCTGGATTGTGGAAGTTGACGCACTTTCGCGAGGCAGTAAGAATGTGTCTAATTCAATTATTCAAGACTAGTGGATGTGCTATAGACTTTTAGAGTTTTTAGAGTTGTTATTACTTTCACTTTCTTTCAGTTTTGTTTTCGCTCTGTGACGCACAGGAACAATGCTTTTGGAAATTGTAAATAAAACAAAGATTGCTACAGTAAGTTTTAGAAGAAAATACCATTTCAGACTTTCGGCTTTCAACAAGCAGTGAGTGAAAATTGTTTCTATACAATATTTTTTAAAATGCAGTTTAGTTTTAGTGTTTTCTACTTTCAGTATTATTCTAGTATTGTCTAGTATTGGAAAGAGTTTTACAGGATTATAAAAATAACCTGAGAATAATCATTATGGAATGTGTAAGTTATTTTCAGATTATTTAAAAAAAAAAAATTAAATGTCCCTAATGGTTATTTTAAAATAACCCATAGGGAATGTTCTCTGTTATTTTAAGTTATTTTTGAAAGTTATTTTAGCTTATTTAATAATAACTACCATGCAACGTTCTGGGAATGTTATTTTATGCTTACAAAAAAATTTACCTAACTGAAAATGAACCGGAAAAAACAGAGCTCAGGCAGAGCGAGACAAGATGAGTGTTTGACATTAAAAAGTATATAAATCGTATTTTTATGAAAATAACAGATCGGTTTGCTAGATAAGACCCTTCTTCCTCGGCTGGGATCGTTTACAATCGCATTTGGGATCATTTGAAGCCGCATTTAAACTGCATTTAGGAAGTTCAAAATTGGGGCACCATATCAGTCCATTATATGGAGAAAAATCCTGAAATGTTTCCCTCAAAAAACATAATTTCTTTATGGCTGAAAAAAGAAAGACATGAACATTTTGGATGACAGGGGGCGAGTACATTATCTGTAAATTTTTGTTCTGGAAGTGGACTTCTCCTTTAAGGGAATAATTCAGACAGTTATACACCGTTATCAGCATATGTTGAAGTAGACTCGTTTCTGAGAAAACATGCACCGTTAATGCAGCGTTAGAAAGCTCTGTCAGTCTTTTTTTTTACTTTCACTTTCTGTATAGTGAATTGACTGAGGTTAAGACATTCACCGGCATAACTCTTGCATAAAGTTTGCACGTTGCTTGTGTGATATCCATTGGCTCACTTTAATGGTTTAAAACAGAAGTATGTCCAATATTGCAACATAGCTCCATGCTGTCACGTCATCATCACGATCCCAAAGCCAGAACACACGTAAACCGCCACCTGACTACTGATTACGAGCACCTGTTCACCCAATCACACCGCAGTATAAATACTTACCTGTTTGTGCTACTCACCGGCTGGTATCAAACATACATGGTTCCTTGTACCTGTGGGTGCACGCTTCTCCGTCTGAGTACTTTCTTCACGATGAACTCCAAGAGGATTTAGACTGGAATGTATCTGTGAAGGATGGACATTTAAAGACATTTAAGGGAAGTGACTGAACAGTTCTTTTGGAATGATTTGTTTATGTATTGGATACTTACCTGTGTTAACCGGAACTGTTGTGAATCACCTGCTTAAAGAGACTGAACTACTTACCTGTTTCCACCGTATCACCTTGTCGTGCACATCTGTACCAATAAACAATTCAAACGCTATCTCTGCTTCTGCCCTTCTGTGCCAGCGTGACACATACAACTACCCCGACACCCTTGCGGTTTGAGGTGTGATTTTCCACTACGCCACTACTTTCAGGTTGCATATGATGATGGTTAAACCATGTACCCACTACAACCACCAGTTCAATCAGCGCTTAACACAAACTACACCTCAAACAAAGTATTGTTGTTGTTAATGTGTATTTCCATTACTAAGTTTATAGTTGCTTTGTGAACTTGATTACACCTGTCATATGACTGCTTATTTGTTTCTCTACATTTTAACTAAATTTGCTTCAATAAATGTCATTTTGAACTGATTTTTTAAAATGGTCAAAAGCTCATTGTAGTTTCTTAATATTAAATATTATCATAATATCAAACAAACTTACTTCAAATTTAGACTTATGGTGAATAAATATAGCAGAAAACTTAAACTGAACTGCTTCCAATGTGTGAAAAAAATCTTACACCATCTTAGAGGAAAAGTTTGGATGTACGTATTTAACAAGTTAGATGTCAACAGCTGTTAATTTCTTTTTCGCTTTGGCTCCTCTCCCCAGTGTTTGCATGCGATTGATGTCCGAAAACAGGAAAAAGTTGTCTTTGGTTAGACGCACATGTGCCGATTTGATAACAGTGTAGGCATCAAGAGAAGGTAGTGAGGTACAAAGAGGAAGAGCTGCACGATGGCATCCACCTTAGAGGTTCTTCTGCTCCTTTCTGCAGGTTTATTGATGGTAAAAGCTGGTAAGTTGGGCAACCTTTTGCAAAAATCTAAAGAAACACTTTAAACTGGTTTTTGGGCAGTTTACCAATAGCTAAAAATCATTTCAGCACTTGAGGCTACGTTAAAAAATCATGATGTTCATGTTGTAAAGTTTGTCTTTTATGAAATGTGTCACATTTCTACTGTTCTTTTAGGTTTTGGTGAGGACTGTCCATTTGGGCAACATGTCTGCATTACGTAAGGAATTTTATGTAATTTCTTTCTTAATACAAATGTCTGTTAAACCTTTTTATACACATGTTGTATGATTATCTTTTACTTCCTGAACAAAAAGGATCATTTTCGATGGATGAGACTGTTTGAATCTTCCAAAATGACATAATTTTTATAGCAGGGTTAATGCTTTAATTTTCCTTCACATGCATAATAGTTGAACTACTGATAGTTCTGTAAACTGAGGCACTGCACAAAATTCAAAAAAAAAAAAAAAAAAACCATACATACATACATAAAACGTACAATTTACGGTAAAAACGGCCAGCTGTGGTAGCAACATTTTAAGGTTTATGGATTTAACTTAAATTTACATTTAAATACCGTAATTTCATTAACTAGTGTTATGTGAATATACCAACATACGGAAGTACTAAAATCAGTTTTTTACCCTTGTAATACACTGATAACCACCAAAATTTATTTAGAAAAACTATTTTAAAAAACATCAAATGTGAAACACAGCTAATTTTGGGAAGTCTGGAATTCCAAAAAACGGTATACTACTGTAAAATGACATGCAATGTCCAATTCAGTTTTTCACCATATGTAGTAGGGGATCTTACTATTAACTCATTAATAGCTTTTTTACTGTAGCCTTTTTATAGTCTTTTACCATTAAAATCACAGCCATTTTACAGTGTACCTACATGTTGTTGTTGTTGTTGTTGTTTTTTTTTTTTTTTATCTTAATCTGATTGTTGATATATATCTCAAACTTGAAAGCCTATCTTTTCTGATGTTCCGTGTGGTGTTTGCTGAGGTTCTGTCTTTCACTTTTTCTGCACCATGCACCATTTCCTAAAGAGCTAGGTTATTTTGGTGGTATTTTTCTCTGAAATGCATTTTGCAAAATGCATCCCCCCAAATGGTGCATGTGAAGGCTGGGACACGCCAAGCCGACTTCAGAGAGCTAGTAGTGACAACAGACTCGTGTCGGCAGCTTCTGAACCAAAAAGCTGTGCTTGAACACACCACACAGACTACTGCCGACTGCAAACTAACACACTTGCTTTTTGAATATCAGTTACATTTATAACTTTCTTTATTTTAAACGGCTCATGTTGTTATGAAAATATTTGCATCTTGGAATGCTTGGGATGAATCACGTAACATTAGAATAGTATTTTGTTTTGTGTAAGACATGACATATCTTGCTGCCAACATTTGGTGCTATGATTATATCTGAATATTAGCCTTTAGGTGTCTTCAGGCCAGGACTCTTACCAAACGTGTGAAGTTTGGGGCAGATCAGACATTGCATGGTTGAGTTGACCGCCACAGACACGCCCTTTAACGAAAACTCAAGATCTTCACAATTTCGACCAAATATAATGTTGATGTCATTACATCTCTAGTAGTCTCTTACAGAGTAAAACATATCACTTCCTGTTGCCAGCAGGTGACGCTATGACTATAACTGAATATGAGCATATAGATCTCTATATAGGAGTCTCCATATAGGAGTCTTATCAAACATGTGAATTTTGGGGCAGATCGGACATTGTATGCCTCAGTTATGGCAACTTCCTGTTTCATGGCGAAACATCAAAATTTGTCAGGCCGCCACGGACACGCCCTTTAATGAAAACTCAAGATCTTCACAATTTAACAGCGCCAAGGCCTTTAGATTAGACTGACCAAATATAATGTTGATTCGGGGTTGGAGAAAAAAATCGATTCTCTGATGCATCGCGATTCTCTTTTCAACGATTCTGGATATTTCAGAATCGATTCTGTAATAATTTGGAAATGTGATATTCCAAAGGAATTATTATTTTCGTTTTGATTAAAGAGTAAATCAACCAAATGTTTATTTAGTAGGTTATGTCTTTATGTTCATGAGTTGTAATTAGAACGAGGGTCCTGCGTGACGTGCAAATAAATATACCCGTATGCTCCCACAGTGTGTCTGGAGCGCAGTAAAGCTTGATGCGTTGTCTCAACCAGTCATCACGTCTCAGTCTGTTTACAGAAACAGGTTATTACAGATTCTGTGCTTGTTTTTTTTCCCCATGAGCGCTAAAGACGTGCAAAAGTAACTAGTTTTTTTTTTTATTTATTTATTTATTTATTTTTTTCATTTCCAGTGAGTCCTGGATATCCCACTAGTCAGAGAGCATATGACGGAGACCAGGCCATGTACCCCATGCAGCCACCTGACCAGCCAGGTGACGCTTATGTGCCTTCAAAGACATCGAGTTAGCCACCCTACAACCCCGCCTACGTGCAGCCACCAAACACTGGTTACTAAACCACAACCATCTTTCGCTAGGCAGTAAGAATGTGCCTATTTTAATTATACAAGACTACTGGATGTGCTATAGTCAAGGTTTTTAGAGTTTTTATTACTTTCACTTTCTTTCAGCTTAGTTTTCTGTGTCTACTGGTGAAATAATAGTAATAAAAATTAAAAAAAAAAATCTCTAGAGTTTGTATCCTTACTAATCATCTAATTGTAATAGAATCCTTTATATATTTTATTCTTTTTATTTATATATTTAAATATTTTTTTAATTCTATACTCCTATTTTTATAGATTAGTAGAGATACATTATTTTTATTGTTTTAAATATTAAGTTTTTTATATTTTTATATAATATTAAATATTATAAATCCTTTTAGGGTCTGGATAGGCTAATACAGGAGCCAGGTTTTTAACTCTACAAAAACCTTCTGACATACTTCATCCCATTTAAACTTCTTCCCTTTTTCTGTCAACTGGTGCAAAGGCCAAGCTATTTCAGCAAATCCCCGCACAAATCGACAGTAGTAAAAAGCCAACCCAAAGAAGCTCCTCACCTCTGTCTGATCACTTGGCACAGGCCAAGTCCTAACAGCCTCCACCTTCTTGGGGTCGGCCCTTACCCCCTCGGCTGAAATAACCTGACCTAAATATTGGACTTCTATAGAAAACAAATTACACTTTGATGGCTGAACTTTCAAATTGGCTGCCCGCAGTTTACTCAATACCTCCCCTTACCTACTCAAGTGCTCTCCAAAAGTTCGGCCAAATACAATAATATCATCAAGATAGACCAAACAAGTGGACCACTGTAAATCAGCCAGGACTAAATCTATTAGCCTTTGAAAAGTACTTGGTACATTAGTAAGGCCAAAAGCTAACACATTAAATTCAAATAGCCCTTGCACTATAATAAACGCAGTCTTAGCCTTATCCTTAGGTGCTACCTCAACCCGCCAATATCCACTTGCTAAATCAAGGGTACTGAACCATTTTGCATTAGCCAAACTATCCAGGGCATCTTCAGTTCAGGGAAGGGGGTATGCATCCTTGTGAGTGACGTCGTTCAATTTCCGATAATCAACGCAAAAACGTAAACCCCCATCCTTGTCCGTACAGGGACTATAGGTGCAGCCCATGGACTACATGAAGGCTGAATAATACCAGGATCTTGCATCTGTTTAAGATTTTCAGCCACCTTTTGTTGAAGATGAAGAGGAACCCTTCGGGGGGCCATTTTAATAGGCCTTGCATCCCCGGTATCGATCTCATGGAATGTCAGGTGAGTCCTCCCTAAATCAGCATCACTCACACTAAACACACTCAAATTCTGACTAAAAAGTTGTCTAATTGCTTGAAGCTGCCCTGATTCAAACCCCCTACTATCCAAATCTAATTCTCTGGGTTTGGATAGTATGGGGACACCTGACACTCCCCCAACCCTTCACCTCTCACTTCTACATCTGTAACCAGGGTCCCTAAGGTCATACCTTGTTTCAGTGTCAGTGGATCCTCGGCCACATTGATAACGCTCACCGGCAATTTCCCATTATCAACTTTACACACAATCCTAGCTACCAATGCATCCCCCTTGGTTAAAGTGCCCGGCTCCAACATCCCCTCTACATTTTGCGGCTCCCCTTCTACTACACCAGTAATGATTACTTCACTAGTAGGAGGAAGTGTGACATCACCAAAAATAGTCACTGATAACATTTGTCTTACATCATGAACAAAATATCAAGATACCCCAGATCAATAACCAGTAAAAAATCAGTACCCAGCAGAATCTCTTGCGTCATGATATTGGCTACTAAAAAAAATCTACAACCAAAACATGGTTATTGAACTGGCATGTGGTTTGCCACTTCCCTAAGACACTGACTCAACATCCTTCCCTCTGCTATCGCATTGCCAAACTCTCTAGTGGTTTCACCAGGAGAACGCTTTCATGACATAAAATTCACACGATTCCATTCATCACTATCACAAGGTTGTAAACATTTAGTCATGGCAGCTTTTAGACTCTGATAATTAGCCTTATCATTTGGAGTCAGACCACTGTATATGTCTCTTGCCGTGCATGATAACAATAAGGACATAAATTTAAGTTTTAATGTCTCATCCCTCCTATTTACTTCAGCTGCCATCTCGAACTGCTCAGACCAGTCTGCCCATTCACAGCCTGCTGCTGTAAATGTTTCAGGCATAAAAATTAGGGCGCTGAAACTGCGCGGTTTTAGAAGACATTGTTATCGGAAGGTAATAACTAGACATTGGTGTTGGTTCGTCAGACTCCATAATTCAAAAACAAATAAGGAAAAAAAATAAATCCCACCCCTGCCACCAATGTAATATCTATTGGGTTCTATCTTTTTTTAATAACACTGGCCTAAATAAGCTCACAGTTCACTTATCTTGCTGCCACAACCTTTATTTAACCTGGTTAAGGTCAACGGTAAAGAGTCTGAACGACCGCAACCAGAATAAGGAAATAGGAATATCTTTATTAACACATGACTAAATTTAAATCTGACTAGGCATCGAACATCCAGCAGCAGCATAAAAATACATCAAAAGCATACTATAAAAAAACCTTCATAAAACTCCACTAACAGTGCATGTATCACTTAATTTAGACACACGTTTATCAAAGGTAAAAGAGCACAACAAATGTGAAACATGGTTAATTTGTGGTTACCATGGTTACACTGAGCCACTTAAAAAAGTAGTAACATTACTATCACTACTGTTTTCTACTTCTTACAAACAAGAACTTGCTTGCTCTCACATTACTCTTAAAAAAAATCTGAGTATTTGTGAGTGTTTATCTTTTCTGCATCGTGCAAAGAAGAATTTGCATGCTTTCACATTACTTAAAAAAAAAAAAAAAAAGATATCTATTGTGACTGATCTATCATTTTCCTTTCTTTAAAGAATTTCCAGGGAATTGCTGCGGTAAACCAGATTCAGTCCCTGAATTGAGGGGACCCTTAAAAGAAAAAGAAAAAAAAAAAAAAAAACCTTTTTAGTAATGAACTAATTGATTAGATACAATGGTGGTCAAAATTGACAAAGAGTTATTTTGACTCATGTGGTTCTCTGAGTGTTTCAGTTTCTAGAAGAAACCAGAAGTTGGAGCTGTTGCCATCGAAGAAGCAGAAGAAGAAGTGGACAGACTGGACACTGTTCATCCAATGAGAGATAGAGACAAAGTGCAGCAACAGGGTGGATGGTGTTGCGGGTGGAGCAACAGAAAAAAAATACAGAACTGAATCTGCAGCTTTTAACCCTGTGTAAACCACAAAACAGGAAGATGTGGCATGCACAAGACATTGCCCTCCTCCCTACAGACTCACTGCAGCTGAGAAAGTGAAGATCCCTTCTTTCCCAATCCAGGATTAGGAAATGATTGAACCTGATGGCATTGACACAAAGACTGATGAGCTACTGGTCATGCTGTGGAAAGAGATAAACAAATTTGCTTCAACACACAAGAGAAAACGCATGTTTACTTTACCCCTGCCTTTCAGACAAAAAAAAAAGGATCACAGTCAGGCACCCTGAGGAGAAAGATAACAACAAGATCCAAGCCCAGACCAGGGAGTCAAGAAGCCCGCAACTTGCCGACGATCCAGTTTCCTGGAGAAGGAGGGCCCATCTGGGAGAACGACCTTGGCACGTAGAGGAACTTCAAAATGTGGCTGCTGCACTTCCAGACCCAGAAGTGCTGAGGCATTTCATAAGAGCAGTGGAAAACTTTGATGCCACATACAGACCCACAGGCCAAGACTGGGCAGCTTCATCTTCAGCAACAAGCTGCCTTTGAAATGGACTGAGGTACGTAGAGCTGAAGATGATGTTTTCAACCCAAACACTATGAGAATGAATGCTGATGCAGGTGCAGACTGAACTGACATTCCAGGATGGCAGACCTCTTGGAATAGGATGATTGCCAGAATGAGCAATGTCGCTTATGTGTCCTAACTGGGGAGCAGTCCCTAACACAAAACAGCTAAAGGAGGTGATGGTGAGTGCTTAACATGAATGCTTAAAAACAACTATTGATGAAAGTGCTGACCCTCCAGAGAGTCCTGACAACACAGGCACACTAAAACACCATTTTGTGAATGGACTCCTCCCTGATTTGCACAAAAAGCTGTAAGACTGACTTGCATTAGCTGGGTAACACAAACTGTGGAGTCTAGCAGCAGACCAGGTGTTAAAGGCCAAGGCAGAGGTTTATGGTCTGGGAAAAGAAGAAGAGATTACAATCATTGAGAAGACTGCCAGAGTGTGCCATTTTCAGGAGGCCATCAAGGGGCATCATATCAGTGGAAACTACTGCCAATCACTGTCACAATTATGGTGACTGGGCCAAGGACTGCCCAGGAGGGAGGAAACAATCTCACACATGAACCTCCTCCTCCTTCCATTTAACGACCCTTGGTATCCATCATCAATTGTAAGAGACCATGGACAGGATAAGGCGAGAGAGACTCAACCAAAAGAAATATTGCAAAAATCTGACAACCAAAGACACAACCCAATAATGACTATTCAAGTTGAAGGACTTTCTTTACCTTCTTTTTGGTGGACACAAGTGCCACATTTTCTATGATCATACTGTTGGTTGATTGGTTTTGAAACATGCAAATTATGCCTAACTGGTATTATAACTGGGCTTTAACCCTTTCTTTTGGCCCATACTCTACCTATCAACAAATGTTGCCAGGTTTAGAAAAAAGCACTTCATCTGCATTGTACCTTATGGTTTAGGCCAGGATAGGAACAATGTTTATGAGGAGGAATGATTTTATGGACCACCAGGGGGAATCTTGTATCTTGATTTTCCAATTGGTATCCCAGGAATTCTCTGCATTCTCTGTTAAACTAACACCTGCTCAGTCTGCTCTCTTTCATTAGACACCAGTCCAGCCCCAGATCTCAGTGGGAAAGAACAATGTTTCAGTGGCCAGTGTGGGATTTTGGCTCACTAACCAGTAAAAAAAAAACTGGGAACTGGACTTGGGATAGTAGTAGGAAACACTGCATCTATTAAGATGAGGTATGCTTTCATATCCTGTAATGCAGGCAAATCGAGGTTCACAGGCTGTGTAGTGAGAAGAGGACAAAACCCAAATTAAATTCTAAAAGTGATTGGTAGGCATTCCAGACACTCTTTGGTCAAATGATAAATTTGATTTTGTCCAAAATGCGGCACTTTTGAGGGTAATGCCACTGACTCAACGCAGTTGAAGGTAACTATTTAGGCCACAGTATTTCTGTAAATGGAACCATATAGCCACAATCTCCAATTGTACCACATCCTCCTAAAACTTTGTCTGAAGTGCTTAACAATGCTATATATCTCATTATAAGTACATCTCAGACATTGATTTAGCAAATGCAATTTTCTCTCAATTTCAGTCCACCCAGATGATCTGATGCTGTGTTCTCCTAACAAAACCACCTGTGAAATCAATCTGCGCAGATTAATGGAGTTTTTAGCAGAAAATGGTCACAAATTGTAAAAAAAAAAAAAAAAAAAAAAAAACTACAGCTAGTGCAGGAGGAAGTTAGGTACCTTGGTAAATGGGGGGCCAGGCTGGGGCACAGCCTCAAAATGAGCGGGGCAGCGGGGGATGGTGGGGTTCTGAGTTATTTCTACCTGTTTTAGCCTTTAAATTTCATTTCATCACTGTAACCCAATGTATAGATTAAGTTAATATTTTTGGGTTGAATAAAATCAAATAAATTATATGTTACCACATGAGAAATTGTACATATTCAATGACGAAAAACACTTTAAGGAGACTTCAAGGCTTTACTTAAGCGAAAATACTTTTATCATCCTCATGAATGTACACGCTGGATTTACTTCCTTCCTCACACAAAACTGGACGTGTACTTTTAAATATACATTGTTTTTTTTCGCTCAAACGTTGTCCTCGCATCACTGAAAACCAGAAGAATCGGACAGAACTCAAATTTGTATTACTCATTGGCTCAATCTGTTAGCAGACACTCTTACACTTGAGAAGTTAACTTCCTCACTCAGGAATAGAATGTCCATTTTTGAAAAAGTTCACTTCTGAAGTTCCTGGACAGTTGAATCTGATATAATAAGAAAACTGCATATAACCAAATGTATAGAAAAGTAAGTGTTTTGACATGCATTTTAGGCTCTGATTGATTATCACAATCATATGTAGTCTTTTGACATGGTTTGTGTGTACACGGTTGTCTGTCTTTCCTTTTTGCGACCGTTGCAAATCATATGAACTTTGTGTGGGCACGTCATAAATAGAACGCTGCAGCAGTTTACTGTCGCGAATATGTCGTGTTGCGCCGCGCCGCATCCTGTGTAGATCGCATCATTGATTCTATTGGTTTCTACCGCTCGCGTCCGGTGTAGATTCGGTGTGAGCCTCACAAGATTATCCTTTATGCGTGAGCATACATTATAAAACTAATGCAAAATCGAATCCACGTCAGACGGGTGGGTTGAAGAAGTAACAAATTTATTCAGAAAATTTAACATATGCAAAATAAGCAACTGAAATAATGATAATTTGAAACTGAGAAATTACAATCAAGTTTCAGTATGAATATTCAAAACCAATTCAAAAATTGCATAATTTAAGTTGATCAAAGTTATTCTTAATCAATCTGAAAATAAAGCAAGTTAGTTTCGAACCTCAAAAGTCCTACAAATCTGAGTAGGACAAGTCTAAAGAAGAGAATCAAGGGCTAGCCCAAAAGTGTCAGAGAAAAGAAGAAAAGCTACAGTTCCTTGTTTGCAAGTGCATTTATGCATATACATATGCAAATATATTTAAATTTCATGCAAAAATACTAGATATCAAAGCCCCGAGAGCGTGCATAGTTTGGGAATCAATAGCGGACTTGTACATGTCCAATGTACGACTCGCGCCATACATTAGGCACGCGCAAGTTCGTTACAACTCTGATTGTCTTTACCTTTAAATTAGCGGTTTGCTTCACGCAGCCAAGAGATGTAGTTTGCATGAAGCGGCTGGAAGTTTTGATTCGTCGTTCAGTCTGTATTTAACAGTGCGATGAGGCTTGCTGCACCAAGTCCGCAGCAATCAAACACAGAACACGAGAGAGGCCGTGCTTTGATCATTTTAATTCAACACATTAAATTAATTTTAAGCTATCTCGCGGCCCCCCTGGAGGATGACTGAGACCCCCTAGTTGGGAACCTCTGTCTTAGACGTTCTGAATTAAATAATTTGTGGAGACTGAATGATCAACACTGCATATTGCACGTGTGTTAATGATTGACTGGTGGTTCAAGAGAATCACTTCCATATGCACAAGTGTGGGGTGTTAAGAGTGTTTGAATTTTCTCTTTTGTGCTGTGTAAGAAGATTGTAATTTCTTTTGGGTTTATTGTATTTTCTTTTCTTTCTTTTTTTTTCATTATATTGGTTGGTATGATTTTGGAAGGATTGTACTCCCCTCTAAATTTCTGTATTTCCAGCTTATATGAGCAGTGTTTGGCCAGCTTGTGAGCAAAATCAGATACGACTATATTTACTGTATTTAATAAAGGTGAACTTATTTATAGTAATTCTGCCTTGAGTATATTCATTGAATTGAATAGCTGTGCGGGACCCCTCTTTTGGTGGCCTTGGGACCTCCTACCTAGAGTAAATTGGAGTGGCGTAGTCAAAGTTTCAACAAAGATAAGCATATTTACCAACCCATCATAAAAGTTTCTTGAAAAGAACATCTAGCAAGTGGTAAATTCTGAGAAACATTATCACCCAGGAGTTGAAAGATCTAATATCCAATATCTAACAAAACACTAGTAAAGAAAATATAACTTTCAAACACGAATATAATGTTACATTTGAACATAAATCCATGCATATAATGTAACATTTGAGCATAAATCAAACAAAAATAAAAGTTAAACATAAAGGAGAAGTAAATATTTGAATATGACAAGGATTAATAAATCAAATAAATACATGGAAAAAAAATCATGGAAAATATGACAACGTTAATTATTTGGATACATCACAGACATACTACATCATCATAACGCTTAGTTGTTTCAAAAGGCTCGTCTCAAAACCCACATTTGCGGTCTTTGCCCTTGAGAACTTGTCTATGTACCAGACGGATTTCCTGTTTTTGGCTCGTGTTTGAGTAAGTGTGAAATCTGCAAGTGTGTTTAAACTCTCTTTAAAATAATGTCTCTGTTCACAAGGAGGGCACGTCATTTTCAACGCCTCTGGGCACTTATTTTAGACATCCAAAACCAACTCATAGCTACTAGAATGGGGAAAGACTTGATAGATTCGTTCCTTACAAACACACTGCTTTTCATTTCACTAGCAGTTAATTGAGGGACTTGAGTGTGTGGATTAATTGTGAATTATTGTGATGTTTTTATCAGCTGTTTGGACTCTCATTCTGACAGCACCCATTCACTCCAAAGGATCCATTCCCGCACACACATGAGTCTCTTCCCGCCCGCACCCGCACTCGCCCATCAAGTCTTGTCCCGCGCCGCTCTCTGTTGCGTCGAGTCCAGTGCCAGTCTCGCACAAAACCGGACGCGCGATCTCAGATTCACGCTGCTCTCGCCCAGGGAGATTGCGCACTTAAAACATGTCTCTGCACTCTCTCAAAGTGTGCGTGAGCGCGCTCAAAATGTGTCTTGTGCAATCGCAAATGTCTGAAAATTATTCTTTTCGCAGCTGGATTAAACGTTTTTCAATAGTTCTCATTATCCACTTAAAAAAAAAAAAAAAAAAAAAAAACATTTCAAAACATATAAGCATATTTTAGAACCTTTCCTTATTTTTTATTGCTGTATTTTTCTTTTACACTGGTTATTGTAGTTCGTTTTACTTGATCTATTTTATGTATGTACAATCAAATATGGATCTTTAATAATTTCTAGTTTAATAATATTTAGCTATGTTAATCGAATGATATGAAATTGTTTGCTTTGATGATGTTTACATATAAATAACCTCTGTCCAACATATGTCATATGTTAGATTTATGAAAATAATTGCAATAAATTCTCAGTTGGTATGCTGGCAATAATAAGTAACAATTCCTATCAAATCAACATCAAACGCAAAAAAAAAAAAAAAGATGTAAATGATGAACGATATAATCATAACACAATAAATAGAATCTCTCTTTGGATATTTACTGGGATATTTTTTTTTAATCCAGTGTTTGGTTTCAGTTCTGATTTTAGCTTTTTTCATGAAAACCCACTAAACCCCACTTCTCTATAACAGTGAATATGCAGTTATATGACAGTTAAAGGTAACTGCATTGTCTGCAGATGCATTAAACCTATAGAATATAATGTAGTTATGTTATGACAAATATGAGAAGTTCATTAGTGTTATATTTGATCTCCACAACTTAAATATTTAGGAAACAGGGCACCTGACCCTGATCTAAAAAATTCTGATTTAAATCAGAAGATTTAAGTCAAAAGATTTATATTTTATATATTCATATTAATATATGAAGAGTTCAGATGCAAAACCAGCTAAAAGCCATTTCTGTCAAAAATTAGATGATGACACAGAGTGAATGCTCCTGACACATATACGTCCATCAAATACTTTTACTTCAAACTCGCTAAATTCCAGCCTCAGCCCAATCAGAAGTACCGGTACTTACATAGAAACCTATACAAAGTAGCCAGAATGAAATGCTTATTTTAAAGAAATACGTCTGAACTCTTACCCATATGACCGCATGAACTTAAACAATCATATTTTTTGTTTGTTTCGATAAATCGCTCCGAGGGGTTTGATCAAACAAATGAGGTTATTTACAAATCATGCAAGCACGCGATTCCTAGCTATTTCTTATATATATTTGATTAATATGACTACATATTATATTGTAAAGAAATTACAGATCCATCTTTGATTGTGGAAAGAATTTCAGGTTCATTTCCCTATAGCCAATAAGAGTTTTTATCTCTCAGTCGTAGAAGAATCTGATTGGTTGATAACTTTTGACAATGTATAAAATAATTATTTTTCTAGCGCATGAGCACGTAGAGATTTGCGAGTGCACAAGACACAGTTTGTGCACGCACGCACACTTTGCAGAGAGAGAGGAGAGCCACGTTTTATTTGCGCGCAATCTCTCTGGGTGAGAGCAGCGTGAATCTGAGAGCGCGTCCGGTTTTCTGTGAGAACAAAGAAAATCCACATGAGAGTGGAAAGATTCGCGCTGGCGCGTTGTATTAATCTACTTTCGCGCTACAATAATATGCTCTGGACATTTGTCATTAAAATAACGCCATACAACACTGCATGTAACAAGCTGCGCCTGTGTCGTAAATAGATCATCCGCACTTGATGGGCATCAGCTTAGTTGCGTTGGTCGAAATGTGAATGAGATGTTGCATCTGTGTTCTTTAATTTGCGTGTTGTTAGTAAATCACCCGCAGAAATTTCCACACCTATTGGTGCTGTTCTAGAATTGTGCTCTGGTATGGCAAACCGTTTTAGCTTAAAATATTCTAAGCGTTACACGTCGTTATTGCATTTTTACTAGTAATAATTGAATTAGAAAGCTCTGTAATTACATTTTTACTAGTAACAGTTATAACTAGAGAGCTCTCTAATTCAATTATTACTAGTAACAATTCCAATTAGAGAGCTCTACAAATGAATTTTTACTAGTCATGTTTCCATTGACCTCCATTCATTTTTAATTACAGAGCTCTACAACTGAATTTTTACTAGTAAGAATTACAATTATAGAGCTCTACAATTGAATTCTTACTAGTAACAATTCCAGTTAGAGAGCTCTCTAAATCAATTTTTACTAGTAATAATTCCAATTAGAGAGCTCTTCAACTACATTTTTACTAGTAACAATTCCAAATAGAGAGCTCGCGAATTTAATTCTTACTAGTGAAAATGCAATTACAGAGATCTATAATTCAATTTTTACAAGTAAAAAACAAATTAAAGATGTTTCATTGTAGAGCTCTGTAATTAAATGAAAGAGCTCTCTAAAACAGTTCCTAGTAACAACTGAATTAGAGAGCTCTCTAATTAGAATTCTTACTAGTAAAAACTGAATTAGAGAGCTCTCTAACTGAATTAAAGAGCTCTCTAATTCAGTTGTTACTAGAAAAAAATTGCACTAAAGAGCTCTCTAATTGTAATTATTACTAGTAAGAATTCAGTTGTAGAGCTCTCGATCTCAATTGTCACTAGTAAAAATGCAATTACAGAGCTCTGTAATTGAATTACAGACCTCTCTATTTCAATTGTTACTAGTACAAATTGCATTAAAGAGCTCTCTAACTTTAATTCTTACTAGTAAAATTTGAATTTAAAAATAAGAATGTAATTGCAGAGCTCTCTAATTCAATTAGAGAGCTCTATAATTCAATTGCTGCTAGTAAGAATTGAATTAGAGAGCTCTCTAATCCTAACTGTAACTAGTAAGAACTAAACTAAAGAGCTCTATAATTCAGATCTTACTAGTAAAAATACAATTGCAGAGCTCTCTAACTAAATTAGAGAGCTCTATAATTGTAATTGTAACTAGTAAAAATTGATTTAGAGAGCTCTCTAATTGGCATTGTTACTAGTAAGAATTTAATTGCATAGCTCTTTAATTAAACGCTTGGGATCTTTTAAGATAAAAGCTTGCCATACTCTCGTGCTAATTTGTAAAATAAATCTGACCCCTATTGTTTTAAGTCTGTGACCAAAAGTTGCAACAAATGTAATATACTTAAAATGATAGTTCACCCAAAAATGAAAATTCTGTCATCACTTACTCACTCACAAGCACAAAAGACGACATTTTGAAGAATGATGGTAACCAGACAGTTGACGATAGCCTTTGACTTGCATAGTATAGTTTTTTCCATGCTATGGAAGTCAATGGCTACCGCCATGGTTGTTTGATAAAAGGCATTAAATGAATTTCAGGGCTCTGTATAGACCATAACACAAAAGACATCTGCAACGTTTTCATTGGAAAGATAGTTTAACAGGAGTATAAAAATAACCTGAGAAGTTATTTTCAGTTTTTTTTTTTTTTTTTTTTTTTTTTAATACTTTTTAATAATTTTTAAAACGTTTCCTATAGTGGAGCACATTAATGAAAAATCGTTCACTTTGTGGTACAAGCGCCAAATTTGGTACACAAGTGCTTTTGGACCTACTATCTCATAAAAGTACGTTGCCCACTTGAACAAACAAAGTGGCCACCATTTTTCAAGATGGCCGCCATTGGAAGTGGTTTGAAACAGCGTTTGAACTATATTTTGATTGAATAGTCCTATTCTGATGGTTTATACATTGAAATATGTGTTTTTGCACATGAGAAATACAACTCTGCATTTAGAAAATCAAAATTATTGAATATTATGATGATACAATGCGAATTAAATGAAAAAAACACTCACAAACAAAGACATTAGTTTCACTTAAAGCTTTTGGACCTGTAAGCTACTTGTAGGGGAGGCCACGTAGAGGCTGTCTTTGTCTCCCCCATTTTTTTTTTTTTTTTTTTGTATAGGCTATTTTTTTTTTTTTTTTTTTTTTTTTTTTTTAGATAACGGTATAAAAACACAGAAAAGGTGTCAAAGCATAGGCTGCATGTTTTACAATCCAGAACTTGAATCAACATAACTTAAAAAATAATAATACAAATATCCAACTCAAACATTCAACTTAAACTTGGTTGTTCTATTTTCTTAGCCCTCACATGCACAGGCACACAACTGTGTGCACTTCAGGCCAAAGCGATAGCATTTGCATCGTCCTTGGCATTCAGTCTTGCAGCCACATTTTGTCAACTGCTCACAAGTCTGAGCAATGGGTGGAAGGGTTGTCCAGAGAACTTGCCAGATCTGACCATCTTTTTGCCAGCCCCAGTTGGCAGGACTTTCAGTTTGCATTTTGCACACTGTTGCTTGGCCCCATATGCAGGCAGCTTGGAAAGCAGACCGTTTCACATGCTGAACGAGGGATGCGCTTGTTGGTGGAATGGCATCATAAGACCTTTGCTTCCGAGCAAACAAGTCCAGTCTTGCCTCATCAACCTTGCATGTAGTACTTTGCTTGTCATACATGGTGATGACAAACTTCTCAAGGATGTTGAGGTCTGCATCTTCTATGATAGGTGGGTATTGGCTGAGCTTTTTGAAGACAGGACTAACTTCAGGGCAAACCTCCCATGCTTGCCATGCACTTTTCTTGCTTTTACCACGGAAAGCTGACACAACATCGCAGCCAGTGAAGGCATGGAAGAACAGCATGCCACTGGATTTCTCTGGGCCAAGATTCACCACCATATCATGAATTGGCAACCACCTAATGGACTGACCCTGGCAAAATTCTATCCAGATCTTTTCCAAGCCTGCATCCTGAAGAGTCGCAAAAACATTGACTGCAACCACAAGAATATCTGTGTCGCATGCCTTAATCAACACAGACTTTATCTGTTGCTTGGTTGCATGAAGAGCATGTGTGAAGATTCTGGAGTCAGCTTCTTCGTGGTTGCAAGGACTTAAACCTTCAAGGCTGATGGGTTTGTTTGAAAGAGCCTGCTCTCCTTTGGTCACAACTACGACATTGTCAGGACACAAGGTCACTATCTTCTCTGCTAGGAACCCAAAGAGTTCAGTCTTGTTTTCATTGTCTCGCAAGAAGCTTTTCCAGTTGGGCGGTAGTTTGGTTTTGTCGGTCACTCTACGTCGACCTCCCTTACCTCTGTTTGACCTTGTTTCAGCCTTCAGGCTTGAAGTCCAGTAGACATCAAAAATTATGTCTGTTCGCTCATACTTTGATGAGTATGCCTGGATCTTTGGAACTACATCTTGGACAGCATATTCCTCAAAAGTCTTTGATGTCTTTGGAGACAATGAATACACAAGAGAGGAACCATCAATGATAATAGCACCACATTCTGGTTGTTTGTCAGGAGGAGAAATGGTAGCTTCCAAAATGTTTGCAAGCTGAGACTTCTGGCCGTAGTAGAGTTTCCCTGTGTCGCTCAGTGCTGCAGGGAAAGACTGATTCTCATGCTTAAAGAACTCAAGCAGGTCACACTCTCGTGATTGGCAGGATATAAAGAGCTGTGAGAACAGGCGACAGTCATCTTTGAGTACCTGCTTCTTCATGTCACTGCAAGCTGAAGCTGCTTCTTGGCGAAAGAAGTCAACTTTGTTCTTTTTAATCGGCCTATAGAAGGAAGTCTCATCACCCAGACCATTGAAAAAGTCTCTGAAGGCAACTTGACCTTTCTCCAAGTGAGTTCTTACAAGCTCAGCAGCACTGGGATGTGCAATGTTTTTTGTGTCCAATGTGAGCAGATCTTTGGACTCTTCCTGAAAAGGATTACCCAGATCCTTCATCACAACAAACAACCTCTGGACCTTGTCAGTGAAGGACTTCTGAGACTGACGAGTCTGCTCATGATGCCTGATATCTTCAGTTGCTTCATTGACCTCAGATGCCAACTCATACTGGTTGACTAACTGGCTAACTTCTGGTCCAGACACCATCCACCGCCTCAGTGCAGATGGATCCTCAGTAACTCCAATGGCACCACCATCACCTTTAACAACTGCATTAGCCTGCTCGTGAGCTTGGTCAATGGCTATGCCTGAGAACTCCCTGTGAGTCTTGTGGACCACAAACTTTCCCAGCTGAAATTCACTGAAAATCTGAGGGTGAGTTTGCTCCAAAGAAACCATGTCTCTGAGGTGAATGGGGAGCCATCGAGCATAGTTCACATTGTTGTTTGCAAAGAAGAAGGGGATTAGAGCAGACAGTGCTTGACAATACAAGTTGAAGTTAGCCTCTCTGAAAGACCTGACCAGCGAGAAAATCACCAATTCCATTGACAACACAAGCTCCCAGAATTGAAACTGAGGACTCTCCTTCCTGCACTTCTCACACCAGTCATTGAAATTCAGCGCTCCATCATTCTGATCTGCACAATGGTACTCATATGCTTCCTTTCGGAGCATGTACAGACAGCATGCTGTAACTTGGTGCATGTGGCGTGTTCTTGTGACACTTGAGGCAGAAAGAAAGGAGTCAGCTGTTCCTGAAGAGGCCACCACAGCCTCCACAAGAGCACCTGTCCACCCACTACTCTGAAGCAGGGTCCCAAGTGATCTGAATGCAGCCATCTCTATGTGGAGACCGCCAAACATTACAACAAATTTGTCCTCACCATACAGGTCAGGCCAGTGCCACTGGACTTGTTTGGCAATAGAATAAATAGGCTGGTCTGCAGTTATCACAGGGACCTGACCAGGGTTGAGGTGTGCAATAGCATCCCTGACTTTGTTCATGGTATGCCTCACTGTGGCAATAGAATGGGCCTCATCGCGAAGAAGGGGGAAGAGTGAGGTAATGCTCACATCAAATGCAAGACCTCGCTTCTTCTCTGCATGGTGAGCTGACCAAGTGATGTTAACCTCATCATCTACATCTTGTGTTAGGCTAACCTTCTGCAGCCATTCATATTCATTTGTCAGGAGGAGAGTTGGCAGAGATGCATATGTGACATTGCCCTTTGGAGGAGATGGCTTCTTTTTTGTGAAGAAAGCAGGGTGGACATTTGTATAGGAATCAGGAAGTTCCGGGACTTTCTTTACACTGCTGTTCTTAATAAGAATTGGTTCTCGAACTTCGCCTTGATTTTCTGATGATGTATGTTGGAAGATGGAGATGCTGGTTCCATGAAATGATGAAGTCGCAGTTGTAGATGAAGGATTGTGATCGATGTTATCCATTGCACTTGTGCAGAAGAGGCCTTTTCTTAGTTTGGGGGGACAAACCAGACCTTCTTCAATGTATCTGTTTACAACTGCATCTCCCAACTGAGCTGATATGTCAAGTACTCGATTATATGGAATACTAAGACCATGGTCATGCAGCATTTCCACAAGGTGTCTCTTTCTGGTCTTAGCATAAATAGACATCCCTATATAGACCGGAAATGGGGTTTCCCTGTCTCTGGAATGCCTTTGTGTGGCAGCACCTTCTTTGCACTTGGCAAAGCAGTTGTATTGAAGGAGCTGAGCCATTGCCAGATCATTTGTAGTCGCTCCAAATTTCAGCTGAGATTTTATATCTGCCCCATGTTCAATCATACAGACAAACTGAAGTAGAGCTGGAGGAAAGGAATCGTGCACTGAACTCTCATAGAGATTGCCCTCAAACTTAGACTTGTGATTCACCATGTGCCTGCGCAATATCTGGGCAGCTTTGGCGAGAATAATGGCATCAGCATCGGATGACGCTTCTGACAAGACTGGACCAACATCTTTTTCAAATGCCAGAAGTATATCTCGCCCTTTCTTGTAGGCTACAAGTCCAGGTATCTCTGCCAAAAGCCTTTCTTTCAGTCGGGTCGCATTCACATCAGGTAGGTCTGTCCCAAACTGCTTAAGTCTCTCCCTGTAAAGATTAACCAATTCAGCAAGTCGGAACACAGAAGGCCCATCACTGTTTGTTTTTTTTGCCTCAATGACATAGGTCAGAAGTTCAGAGAACACCAAATGAAAGGCTTCCTTTTCTTGAGACGACTGGATTTTTTCTTGTTTTTCCGCTTTAATGTGTGCCCTCTCTCTGTGATACAGGTCCGTTAAGCAAGACCAGTGGTATTTAAGTTCTAGGGCCACCACATCTCCGCCACTCAATAATGCCAGAAGCTTTCCGTCATTAAGGTTACGAGCACATTCATTGAGCCTCTCATTCAGCTGCATGGTCATGGCTTGTCGCATCTCTGATGTTGGTTCCATCTTTTCGCATAAGAAACACTGCTGTACTTCAGTGCTAGCCCTTCGAATTTTTTGATGTCCTTCACCAGGATCATTTTGAGTTTCAGCTGCTCTTTTAGTGGCACGCTTGAGTTTGTAGTTGCTAAACATTTTGCGACAATTTTGGTGATACATTGCACCGTTTCGCCTCAATGTATCCTCAATGCCACCTCCATCATCCAATCTGGATGTGTCTAACCTGATGGGCAACAGGTTGATTGCCTGAAATAGAGGTATGTTTTTGGCTATCATGGAATAGCCGTCAGAACTACACTCATAACGGGTAGGGGGAGACTTCAACGCTGCTTTTGTATCTGTCTGACAGAGGCAACACTTGCTCCAGTCAGTTTTAGTAGCACAACTCAATGGATTATCGGCAGACATCTTATACAGTTGAAGGTCGAGGGATTATCCTTTTACCACCCAAACATACAAAATATCATAGCACATTGGAATATGGGATGCAACTAGGTTCAAGTATCTGGTGCCCTACACCTAGCCCGATCGTTCATCCAGTGCCATAAATCCCGTGCGATCTGTACACCATCCAGGTAACTAAAGCCCCGTTACCCTTGGCTCGGCTATCCCGCGCTGGCACATCCTGTCAATTCAGGTGCGGCTATCTAACTACAATACTACAACTAACTAAACTTCTAGTTGAGTCTATACAGGGGCTTATTAGATAGCATTTGGGACACTAAAGTATACTACAACTACAGTGAGTACACCACTACAACAGTTAGTAAACTACAACTACAGTTAGTACACTACAAGCTGACACTGAACCCCATGCTGAGTCTCACAGCAGTGATGTCACCAGTGTGCCCTGGTTGTGCTTTGACATCACTCCTATAAAAAATTACTAACCAATAAATCTTGACCACAGAATTTTAATGAATTATCATTTATATTGCTAAATTAGTACTTTTATTTCAGTAAAGAACGCTTGTGTTGCTGTATGTGTGTGTGTGTGCGTGTGTGTGTGGTGAGTGACAGTCAAAAGTTTGGACACATTTTCACAAATGATTCACACAAAAAACACATCCCTCAGAATTCTGCAGATTTTCACTTAAGATCATTGCAGAAAACTGAAGAAAAAACGCAAAAAACGCTACTTTTTAGTCATTTAATAGCCATTATCTTGAAAATTGGTGGCCATATTGGAATTCAATTGACACCATCGAGTTATTCCAGTCATAATACATTCATTTTGATGCTTGGATCATTAACATTCTTCTGTTAATTCAAGTTCTACCTCGAAAACCTTTTTTTGGCGTTTGACGAGGCGGCCATCTTGAAAACTGGCGGCCCTCTTGGATTTTCAGCTGGGCAACGTACTTTTATTAGAAGGTATGTCCTGGACATCATTTGTACCAAATTTGGTGCTTGTACCATGAAGTGAACGATTCGGCTCAAAAATGGACTTAAGCAGCCCCACTACTAATGGTCATTTTAAAATAACCATTAGGGAACGTTCTCTGTAAGTTATTTTAGGGTTTTTAATAATAACTACCATGCAATGTTCTGGGAACGTTATTTTATGGTGACAAAAAAATATAACCTAAAAAGAACGTTCCCCTAAAGTTAGTATTTGGTTCTCAAAAAAGTAACCAAACGGGAACCAAAAACTAACGTTAGGGGAACATTCTGTGTTTGCTGGGTGTCAACTATTAACAACATTCTTCAATACATCAATATATTTTGCGTTCAACAGAAGAAAGAAACTCCGCGTTTGACGTTCCTTGTGCCCTCTGTAGAAATCGTCCTGACCTCGCTACCCCGATTTTCAAAAACAACTTGTTTACTTTTCTTCTAATGCTTTTCACTATATACGGTAATGTAACACAAGAGAAATATTAAGGAAATAATTCGGACAGTTATACACCGTTATCAGCATATGTAGATTCGACTCTGAGAAAATATGCGCCGTTATGCAGCGTTATAAAGCTCCGTCAGTTTTTTACTTTAACTTTCTGTACAGTGAATCGATTGAGGTTAAGACATTCACCGGCGTAACTCTTGCGCAAAGTTTGCACGTTGCATGTGTGATATTCACCAGTTCAACCAGCGCTTAACACAAACTACACCTCAAACAAAGTATTGTTGTTAATGTGCATTTGCCATCACTAGGTTTATAGTTGCTTTGTGAACTTGATTACACTGGTCATATCACGGTTTATTTGTTTCTCTACATTTTAACTAAATTTGCTTCAATAAATGTCATTTTGAACTAAAACTTTTTTTAAATGGTCAAAAGCTTATTGTAGTTTCTTAATTAATATTAGTCTATCAAACAAAGTAACTCCAAATTTAGACTTATGGTGAATAAATATAGCGGAAAACTTAAACTGAACTGTTTTCAGTGTGTGAAAACCATCTTGCACCATCACTTTGGCTTCTTTTCCCAGGGTCTGCGTGCAGTTGGTGACTGAAAACAGGAAACAGGCGTCTGGTTCTTTACATGCACACAACCCAATTTGATAACAGTATAGGCATCAAGAGAAGGTAGTGAGGTACAAAGAGGAAGAGCTGCACGATGGCATCCACCTTAAAGGTTCTTCTGCTACTTTCTGCAGGTTTATTGACCGTAAAAGCTGGTAAGTTTGGCAATCTGTTGCAAAAATCTGAAGAAACACTTTAATCTGTTTTTTGGGCAGTTTACCAGCTATTATATGGCTAAATATAATTTATTCAGCATTTATTCAGCACTTGAGAGTACGTTAAAAAAAAATCATGATGTTCATGTTGTAAAACCTGTTCTCTTGTATCATTGGATGGTCTTTTATGAAATGTATTGCATTTCTACTGTTCTTTTAGGTTTTGATGAGGACTGTCCGTTTGGGAAACATGCCTGCGCTATGTAAGGAATTTTATGTAATTTCTTTCTTAATACAAATGTCCGTCAGACCTTTTTATACATTTGTTGTATGATTATCTTTTACTTCCTGAACAAAAAGGATCATTTTCGATGAATGAGACTGTTTGAATCTTCCAAAATGACATAATTTTCATAACTGGGTTAATGCTTTAATTGTCCTTTACATGCATAACTGTGATCTACTGATAGTTCTGTAAACTGAGGCACCGCACTGCACATAAACAAAAACAACAACAACAAAAAAACACAACAATAAATAAATAAATACATAAATAAAACATCATTCACGGTAAATACGGCCAGCTGTGGTAGCAACATTTTAAGGTTTGCGGATTTAACTTAAATTTACATTTAAATACCGTAATTTCATTAACTAGTATTATGTGAATATACCAACATACGGAAGTACTAAAATCTGTTTTTTACCTTTGTAATACGCTGATAACCACCAAAATGTATTTAGAAAAAAAAAAAAAAAAAAAAAAACATCAAATGTGAAATTTAATACAGCTGGATTTCTGGAAAATTCTGGAATTCCAAAAAACGGTATACTACTGTAAAATTACATGCAATGTCCAATACAGTTTTTCACCATATGTAGTAGGGGATCTTACTATTAACCAATTAATAGCTTTTTTACTGTAGCCTTTTTACAGTCTTTTAAAATTAAAATCACAGCCATTTTTTACAGTGTACCTAAATGTTTTGTAGATCTTAATCTAATTGATGACTTAAATCTTGAAATGTAAAACATGAAACCCTATCTTTTCTGACGTTTCCGTTTTGTGTTTGTTGAGGTTTCCTTTTTTTGCACCACCCACAATTTCCTAAAGAGCTAGGTTGTGGTATTTTCGTCTGAAATGCATCATCCAGACTGGTGTGTGTGAAGGCTGAGAGACACTAAGCCAACTTTAAAGAACTAGTGGCGACAAAAGCTGACGTGTCTTTACCAAAAAGCTGTGCTTGAACACACCGCACAGACTACCACTGACTGCAAACTAACACACTTGCTTTTTGAATATCAGTTACATTTGATAACCCAGCAAACATATGGACGTGTAAGGACCGTTGAAAAGACGTCCCTCCGACACGTCCCGTCATGGTTGAAAAATAGTTCCAAAATGAAAATTGAACCGACGTCTTTGACGTTATCTGGATGTGAACTGCACGTCTTTTTCTGTGCGTCCCTGGACGTCTAAATGGGTCTTCTTCTGTATCTCTATACTATGTGTTAATTTAATGTGTTAATATAATTTTAGTATATAAGCCTCTATATAAAATAATCACACACCCATTCTGTAACATCGTGAAAAGGCAATCAGTTATGTCGTGATGTTTAGACACCTTAACTTACTACAAGTTCAAAAACGGTCCAAAGTCGGTCCAGTCAGACCTGAACGTCTACAAAACGTTTTAATCACGTGTACATTACAAACAATAAAACATTTTGTGTACTTAAGCAAGATTTAGACCGTTCTAATTTACTACAACCTATTTTGTGCATATTACATTTTTTTCAAGGTCTTCCATTTGTTAAACAGCTACTATTTAAACATGAAAATAGAAATAGTATAATGTAGTTAATTCTAAGCATGCACCAATTTTCTCAAAGCTTTACATTAATTTTAAGTAGCCATTATTCAAACAAGAACATAACCAAGGTAACGGATAAAAGTGAACACATATGTATATTTATAATCTTTTATTTATCATTATTCCAAAATGTTTACTATCATTTTGTTGCTCCACAAGCACCTGCTCTTCCAGAAGCATTATTATTGTGGCAGTACTCAATTTTTTTTAATTGAAACAGTTTTGCATTAATTTTAAACAGCTATAAATCAAACAAGTACAAAACAAAAATACTGAATTAATGTAAACACACATGTAAATGTCGCTCAAAACAGCTTATTTCTTATAACCACCGCCCCCAGCTCTTCCTGGAGCGTGTTTTAGGTGTTCCGCCATTGACGCATCAATTTCGGAGTCTGTGGCAGTTGGACTCCACCTCTTCAGAGCATCTGAGGGAAGAGAGCATGAATGTTTTAAGATATTTAAGAAACAAAATGGCAAAATTTAGTTAAATGACATGCACTTATTTTGAAAATGCCTTTAAGGTTATACAAATACATTTAAAATACAATGGAACGAGACTTTTTTCGTTTCAATAAAGAAGCATTAGTAACAAGTAAACAATAAATATTATATGTTATTTTAGTCTAGAATAATCTTATGTCTATAAAAGATTTTCTGCATTAGATGTGTGCTAGAGTACATAAAAAACAGCATTAGTCCACTGCCTCTTCAATATCTCTATGGTGCTCTTGAAATAAAGTAGATGTGTAACTGTGTGAACTTGAACAGGACATTTCTAATAAAGACAGGTGGTCTTTTGAATAAATAACGGACAAGGAACATGAGATTTTTTTTTAAATGTCATAAGGCCAAAATTACCTTAAATTACATAGTACAAAGCTGTAGCTTTGAAAGGCTTTGAAAGTTGGCCACCACCCCTCATACATTCATTTGGCCATTAAGCATTTGACATGACTCTGTGAAAAAAATGATTCAGTATTACTTCACTTCATGAACATTTTAACATATGGTCAATATTACAAATTAACAGTAGTGTGCATCATGGCAATGTCAAAATACAAGAGCCACTGACCTGCTTGTTTACCAACTATCCATGCCTTACTTACTGCTGATTAGTAATGGATCAGGTGTGTTGTCAGTCAGAAGCTGGAAGGGCAGGGACAGCTGGAAAACAAGCAGGGCAGTGGCTCTCGAGGACCAGGGTTGGCTATAAGTGAAGGTAAAGTAATAAGGCTGCTGTGCAATTTTACTGCATTAGTTACTGTCAAATTAGCTGGCTGTACTTTAGCTCTTGTTGAGCAATGACAGACATTGTAGCCTCTATATTCTATACTCTATATTTTTAACTGTATGAATTCTGATTCAGAGAAATGTATGTATTTATACATTAGGCTGTGTTGGTATTAAGGTATAATGTGTATAAAATAAGATGCGACAGCAAAGTTCTCACATACACTGGGGGGGTCCTCTGGGACTGGGATGGCAATAAAGCATTTGGGACTGGAGACAATACTATATAGACATTAAAAAGAATAGTGTGAAAAGTAAGGATTTGAAAGTAGTTACATTTTTTTTTTTTTTTAAAAAAAAGGACATCCTCTTTATGTGAATGATATGACAAAAATTGCAATACCTTGTTCGGTTGTGGCACATGGCCTGACAGATGGCTGTTCGTTATGTGACCCTGCAAGACAAATCGCACTCTAATGTAAATTAATGAAGCACAAAAGACATAAAAATGTGTTTAAAATTTCACAGAAGTTAATCTTTTGAAATGTCTTCTAATGTTAATCTTACATTGTGGTTAGAGACTTTAACAAAGCAAATCTTTAACCAAAACTGTTTCTACTGCTCAGTAGGGCTGGGCGATAAAACGATAACGATATGTATCGCGATAGACACGTGATCGATATCAATAAAAATTTGTTCTATAAAACGTTCGATATTTTTTATTCTTCGTCGGAAGAAAACAGAGGTTGTTAAGCAAGTTTGGTTGCGTTAACAAAGGCACTCGCTCTATAACCTAGCAACGTGGGAGTGACAAAATTATTAAATTAATATCTTGTATTGTAGAATGGACGCTCAGCACCGCCGAGAGTTTAGCGCCATCGTTAAAACGAAACCGAAAGTAAAACGCGCGCGCGCATTCAAAAGCAGTTTTAATACCCCACGTTTAGAGAGCGACTCCCCAATGTGCGCAAATTAGACTACATAACATATCTAGGCTGTAGGCTCTAGGTTGTGTAGTTGTATTTAATGCAACCTTAATATTCATTTAGTGCTCCTAAATTTAGTTTTGGTGCTCCTAACTATTTGAAGTTGGGAACACCAGTGCTACCAAGTAAAAAAGTTAATTTCGATCCCTGAACACAAGCAGCAGACCACCATGGAGAGGTACTCTGCATCAGTGCCTTATGACAAAGAATCTAAATGGTACAAAGATATAACGGAGGCAGTGGCATATTTCTCTGTTTATATTTAACACTGCACTATTTTATTACACTTTATTAAGCATTTGTTACATTTTCTTTCATTTTGCACCTTAAATGTTAAGAGATAATTGTTAAGTGTTCATTGTGACTTTAGAATTATGTTTACATTTTAATTATTTGAGTTTTCCATGGTTGTTGACATTTCTGTCTTAATAACTGGGGGGGTTATGATCAGAGGAAGGTTAAGTTTAAAATAAAAATATTGAAATGTAATATATTTTTCTCCTGTTCCTTATTTTAAATGGGTCATAAAAAATATCAATAATTATCGATATCGACCGATATGAAACGCTGATATCGTGATACAGTTTTCAGCCATATCGCCCAGCCCTACTGCCCAGTGTTTGTTTTCTCTACAATGTCGAGGGGAACGATCATCTGAAAGTTTACTTAAGGTCTGATGTACTACTTACAATGACAATGGAGTCGTGACCTGAATTGCACCCTTGGAGTGTCAATAAAGTGTCATTAACCATGTAATCTTTTGATTAGTATTACAACATCTTAAAAGTGTCACTTGGACTTTCAAAATCATAACATATTCTTCAAATTTTTCTAGATGCTGTAGCTGTTATTTCAGGGCAACATGGAGTTCTTTTAACATTTATTCTGTAATTGACAGGACTGCGTTTGTCTTGCCCTGTAACAGGGCAAAAAAGCAACCTCGTGGTTGTACACATTCGGATCATTAATTTTTTTAAACATTAGCACTTAACATGTGTCCATGGGTCCACGAGTGTTGTTGACGTTGATAGTGTCATGTTGTGCATCCACTGTTGGAAAAAATAAAAGCAATGGAAATAAAGGACCACTTTATGGAATTTTGAAGATGTTTATAAAGAGCTTTGCAATCCCTTAAAGTTATATACACATTACCACACTGTGAAAATTAAAAGAAATTAGTAAACAATGTGTTATCTCCTAAGTTTATCTGAAATATTAGTTGGAGTAAAGTTTGGGTATTACCTAACACATATCTCATAACAAACAAAATAAAATAAAATAAATTTAATTTAAGTTACTGCACAAATTTTACCCTGATAAGCATTTGTAAACAGATTTATTGAAAATATAGATGTAAATTGTTCATTATGTACATTATATCCAGAAACGGTACCTCATATTTTCTGGCACTGTCAATATACAAAGAGGTTACTGTGGGAGGTTTCTGGATTTATAAATGACAAAGTGGTGTGTAACTTTCTTTTACTATACGGACATGTAATATGTGGCTCAGCCGTCGAAAAATGAGGCTTACATTATCAATCACTTGATTAATTTACTTATTTACTTACTAATCGTTGTAAAATTCAGCAATTAGAAAACTATTTTTTTTTTCTGTGGCACTTAAGGAGTTAGATATTTATAAGAGGACCATAAAGGAGATTACAAACAAAAAAAGCTATAAAATCGATGTATTTATTCGGTACTTTTAAGTTATTGTGGATTAGGAAGTCCTTTCATTTCATTGTGTTATTCTATACAAACATTTTGTGCATACCCTTGGCACTTTAGATATGTATTTGTTGTTCAAGCATTATTTAAAAAAATACTTTTAGCACACTAGCTACCCAGCAAACATTTGGACGTGTAAGGATCGTTGAAAAGACGTCCCTCCGACACGTCCCGTCATGGTTGAAAAATAGTTCCAAAATGAAAATTGAACCGACGTCTTTGACGTTATCTGGACGTGAACTGCACGTCTTTTTCTGTGCGTCCCTGGACGTCTAAATGGGTCTTCTTCTGTATCTCTATACTATGTGTTAATTTAATGTGTTAATATAATTTTAGTATATAAGCCTCTATATAAAATAGTCACACACCCATTCTGTAACATCGTGAAAAGGCAATCAGTTATGTCGTGATGTTTAGACACCTTAACTTACAAGTTCAAAAACGGTCCAAAGTCGGTCCAGTCAGACCTGAACGTCTACAAAACGTTTTAATCACGTGTACATTACAAACAATAAAACATTTTGTGGACTTAAGCAAGAAGTAGACCGTTCTAATTTACTACAACATATTTTGTGCATATTACATTTTTTTCAAGGTCTTCCATTTGTTAAACAGCTACTATTTAAACATGAAAATAGAAATAGTATAATGTAGTTAATTCTAAGCATGCACCAATTTTCTCAAAGCTTTACATTAATTTTAAGTAGCCATTATTCAAACAAGAACATAACCAAGGTAACGGATAAAAGTGAACACATATGTATATTTATAATCTTTTATTTATTTATCATTATTCCAAAATGTTTACTATCATTTTGTTGCTCCACAAGCACCTGCTCTTCCAGAAGCATTATTATTGTGGCAGTACTCATTTTTTTTAATTGAAACAGTTTTGCATTAATTTTAAACAGCTATAAATCAAACAAGTACAAAACAAAAATACTGGATTAATGTAAACACACATGTAAATGTCTCTCAAAACAGCTTATTTCTTATAACCACCGCCCCCAGCTCTTCCTGGAGCGTGCTTTAGGTGTTCCACCATTGATGCATCAATTTTGGAGTCTGTGGCAGTTGGACTCCACCTCTTCAGAGCATCTGAGGGAAGAGAGCATGAATATTTTAAGATATTTAAGAAACAAAATGGCAAAATTGAGTTAAATGACATGCACTTATTTTGAAAATGCCTTCAAGGTTATACAAATACATTTAAAATACAATGGAACAAGACTTTTTCAGTTTCATGAAAGAAGCATTAGTAACAAGTAAACAATAAGTATATGTTATTTTAGTCTAGAATAATCTTATGTCAATAAAATATTTTCTGCATTAGATGTGTGCTAGTGTACATAAAAACAGCATTAGTCCACTGCCGCTTCAATATCTCTATGGTGCTCTTGAAATAAAGTAGATGTGTAACTGTGTGAACATGAACAGGACATTTCTGATAAAGACAGGTGGCCCTTAAATAAATAACGGACAAGGAACATGAAATTTTTTTTTTAATGTCATAAGGCCAAAATTACCTTAAATTACATAGTACAAAGCTGTAGCTTTGAAAGTTGGCCACCTGCATTTGGCCTTTAAGTATTTGACAGGACTAAAAAAAAATACTAAAAAAAATAATTCAGTATTACTTCACTTCATGAACATTTTAACATATGGTCAATATTACAAATTAACAGTAGTGTGCATCATGGCAATGTTAAAATACGAGAGCCACTGACCTGCTTGTTTTCCAACTATCCATGCCTTACTCACTGCTGATTAGTAATGGATCAGGTGTGTTGTCAATCAGAAGCTGGAAGGGCAGGGACAGCTGGAAAACAAGCAGTGCAGTGGCTCTCGAGGACCAGGATTGGCTATAAGTGAAGGTAAAGTAATAAGGCTGCTGTGCAATTTTACTGCATTAGTTACTGTCAAATTAGCTGGCTGTACTTTAGCTCTTGTTGAGCAATGACAGACATTGTAGCCTCTATATTTTTAACTGTATGAATTCTGATTCAGAGAAATGTATGTATTTATACATTAGGCTGTGTTGGTATTAAGGTATAATGTGTATAAAATAAGATGCGACAGCAAAGTTCTCACATACACTGGGGGGTCCTCTGGGACTGGGATGGCAATGAAGCATTTGGGACTGGAGACAATACTATATAGACATTAAAAAGAAAAGTGTGAAAAGTAAGAATTTGAATGCAGTTACATTTTTTTTTTTTTTTTTTTTTTTTTTTTTTAAAAAGGACATCCTCTTTATGTGAAAGACACGACAAAAATTGCAATACCTTGTTCGGTTGTGGCACATGGCCTGACAGATGGCTGTTCGTTATGTGACCCTGCAAGACAAATCGCACTCTAATGTAAATTAATGAAGCACAAAAGACATAAAAATGCATTTAAAAATTTCACAGAAGTTAATCTTTTGAAATGTCTTCTAATGTTAATCTTACATTGTGGTTAGAGACTTTAACAGAGCAAATCTGAGCCAGAGCAAACTGCCTACCAAAACTGTTTCTACTGCCCAGTGTTTGTTTTCTCTACAATGACGAGGGGAACGATCATCTGAAAGTTTACTTAAGGTCTGATGTACTACTTACAATGACAACGGAATCGTGACCTGAACTGCACCCTTGGAGTGTCAATAAAGTGTCATTAACCTGTAATCATTTGATTAGTACTACAACATCTTAGAAGTGTCACTTGGACATTCAAATTCATAACATATTCTTCAAATTTTTCTAGATGCTGTAGCTGTTATTTCAGGGCAACATGGAGTTCTTTTAACATTTATTCTGTAATTGACAGGACTGCTTTTGTCTTGCCCTGTAACAGGGCAAAAAAGCAACTTTGTGGTTGTACACATTCGGATCATAAATTTTTTTAAACATTAGCACTTACACCTCAACATGTGTCCTCGGGTCCACGAGTGTTGTTGACGTTGATGGTGTCATGTTGTGCATACACTGTTGGAAAAAATAAAAGCAATAGAAATAAAGGACCACTTTATGGAATTTTGAAGATGTTTATAAAGATCCCTTAATCCCTTAAAGTTATATACACATTACCACACTGTGAAAATTAAAAGAAATTAGTAAACAATGTGTTATCTCCTAAGTTTATCTGAAATATTAGTTGGAGTAAAGTTTGGGTATTACCTAACAAATATCTCATTACAAACAAAATAAAATAAAATAAGTTTCATTTAAGATACTGCACAAATTTTACCCTGATAATTTGTAAACAGATTTATTGAAAATATAGATGTAAATTGTTCATTATGTACATTATACCCAGAAACGGTACCTCATATTTTCTGGCACTGTCAATACACAAAGAGGTTACAGTGGGAGGTTTCTGGATTTATAAATGACAAAGTGGTGTGTAACTTTCTTTTACAATACGAACATGTAATATGTGGCTCAGCCGTTGAAAAATGAGGCTTACATTATCAATCACTTGATTAATTTACTTATTTACTTACTAATCGTTGCAAAATTCAGCAATTAGAATTTTTTTTTTTTTTTTTTCTGTGGCACTTAAGGAATTAGATATTTCTAAGAGGACCATAAAGGAGATTACAAACAAAAAAGCTATAAAATCGATGTATTTATTCGGTACATTCAAGTTATTGTGGATTAGGAAGTCCTTTCATTTGATTGTGTTATTCTTTACAAACATTTTGTGCATACCCTTGGCACTTAAGTTATGTATTTGTTGTTCAAGCATTATTTAAAAAAAAACTTAGCACACTAGCTAATTTTAGCCAAACTCAAACTACGTTTCAGTTGACAATGTGCGCATTATTTCTTCCTTTTCCTTCGTGTCAAACAAGTACAATTCGACCACATTAATAAAAAACTACAAAATGTACTTACCCACCAGTAGATTTTTAATAATTCGTAAAGCTTTGCAACACAAGGACGCGCTCTCCTCCTGGTTATGGAACGACAACAACGTGTTAAAGTTTTCTCGCGAGATAATGTATTGTATTGCCAGCTAATCTATCCCATCGCGAGATAATCTATCCTATCGCGAGATAATCCATCCTATCGCGAGATTTGTTACAACATCTTGGCAGCACAGTTTTGGCAATCTACACCCAACTCAGACTTCAAATGGTGACTGGAGATATTTGTTTTATATGTATATGCATAAACTTAAAATAATAAAATCGTATTGCAATTTCAGGAAAACGGGCAGAATTATGACTAAAATTCAGTGGCTTTGTAATCACCTTAACCACACAGCACTTTGTGAATATTCATTAAACAAGATGTAAATACAAATTACTTGTATTTCATTACGATTTCCTATTTTTATTTATTTACTTACTTACTCATTTTATTTTTAATTTTTATTTTTAATGGGTAATGCTTGACTAGACGAGGTCGTCTATTCGCAGCCTCTTAAAACTACTTGGGCCACTTAAATAAATTATTACAGTAATAATCAAGATGTAAGCACAATTTCTTTAGCATATTTCATACTGATTTCATATAGGGTCATGATGGACTATAAATGCACGTGTAAAGGACGTCACCTTGTGGACGTCCTCTCACAACTGGTTCACAACAGTGTATATACACGAAGCTAAAACATAAAAGTAACAATTATACATGCAACCACAGAGAATTGTAGATATGTACAAACGTATCTGAATGCATTTTTAGGAAGTATTCTGTGTTACATATTTGTACGGATTTATGCCGTCCTACCGCAACTATTTTTGGCCAGGGACACGACGTTGCCGTCGGACCAATGTTAGCTGGGTAATTTTAGCCAAACTCAAACTACGTTTCATTTGACAATGTGCGCATTATTTCTTTCTTTTCCTTCGTGTACAAGTACAGCTCGACCACATTCATAAAAAACTACAAAATGTACTTACCCACCAGTAGATTTTTTTAATAATTCGTAAAGCTTTGCAACACAACAACGCACTCTCCTCGTAGTTATGGAAAAATAAAAACCTGTTAAAGCTTCCTCGCGAGATAATGTATTGTATTGCGCGATAATCTATACCATCGCGAGATAATCTATCCTATCGCGAGATGATCTATCCTATCGCGAGATTTGTTACAACATCTTGGCAGCACAGTTTTTGTAATCTACACCCAACTCAGACTTCAAATGGTGACTGGAGATATTTGTTTTATATGTATATGCATAAACTTAAAATAATAAAATCGTATTGCAATTTAAGGAAAACGGGCAGAATTATGACTAAAATTCAGTGGCTTTGCAATCACTTAACCACACATCACTTTGTGAATATTCATTGAACAAGATGTAAATACAAATTACTTGTATTTCATTACGATTTCCTGTTTTTATTTATTTACTTACTTTTTTAATTTTATTTTTAATTTTTATTTTTAATGGGTAATGCTTGACTAGACGAGGTCGTCTATTCACAGCCTCTTAAAACTACTTGGGGCACTTAAATAAATTATTACAGTAATAATTAAGGTGTAAGCACAATTGCTTTAGCATATTTCATACTGATTTTATATAGGGTCATGATGGACTATAAATGCACGTGTAAAGGACGTCACCTTGTGGACGTCCTCTCACAACTGGTTCACAACAGTGTATATACTGAACTACACGAAGCTAAAACTTAAAAGTAACAATTATACATGCAACCCCAGAGAACTGTAGATATGTACAAACGTATCTGAATGCATTTTTAGGAAGTATTCTGAGTAACATATTTGTACGGATTTATGCCGTCCTACCGCGACTATTTTTGGCCAGGGACACGACGTTGCCGTCGGACCAATGTTAGCTGGGTAGTGTAAAACAAGTCATTTCCGGTTGCCAGCAGGTGGCGCTATGATTGTAATGGAATATTGGTTTTTAGATGCATTCAGGCCAGGACTCTTATCAAATATGTGAAGTTTGGCGCAGGCCGCCATTGAAATTTGTCAGGCCGCCACGAACACACCCTTTAATGAAAACTCAAGATCTTCACAATTTAACACCACAAAGGCCTTTAGATTAGACCAGGGGTGCCCAACCCTGTTCCTGGAGATCTACCTTCCTGCAGAGTTTAGCTCCAACCCTGATCAATCACACCTGTCTGTAATTATCAAGTGCTCTTTCAGATCCTAATTAGTTGGTTCAGGTGTCTTTGACCAGGGTTGGAGCTGAACTCTGCAAGAAGGTAGAAAATTCAAAATAACAGACTTCCTGTTGGGGTTTGGACTTCATACAGACTTTTTTGTAGGTATTGGTGTGTTACATGTGTCTACCGAATTTTGTACATGTGCGTGAAATGTAGGTCGAGGAGCACTTCGTTGAAATTTTATAGGTGGCGCTATCGAGCCATTTTGACACACTCACTTCTGAAACCCATATCAGATATAAACTTTCACCACTTTTGCCACGTGTGCAAGGTTTCATGAGTTTTTGAGCATTTTTGGGCCCTCAAAAATGCGATTATTCTGGAGAAGAAAAAGAACAAACCAAGCAACTCCAATAGGCTTCTCGTATCATCGGTGCTCAAGCCCTAATAAATGAGAAGTGCCATAAGCTGAATCCCACTTGTCGCAAGAAAGTTCTCTTATAAAACAACGTTTTTTCGGCGTAAACTCTAAAAATAGTTCAATCCAAAATTATTGTTTAGTGTAAAACATGCTGAAGACTAGCCGATATGTTGTCGATTCAATAAATGATAAGCTTTTTCCTCAAAAAAAGCTGTTTATCCAGCGTAGTAAACCCCAGTCCCGGCGCCAGGACACGCGTCCTGGAGGGTCTTGGATGATTCTCAGGGGGGACTAATGGGGGGAATAACATATGTCGTCAGATTTTAAATGAATGGATTATTATTACTATTGTTATTGCCGCTTTCCTTACACACCAGTGCATTAACAAACTCACAAACCTCAGTGTGTATTTAACAAATGGGTATTTTTAAATGTCCGAAACATTATTTTTATGTGGTTGAAAACACTGAATCGTCGTGATATGGGCTAAAAGCGCAGAGCGTGTCTATTTGGCTCAGCGCCAGGCAAGGCGCAAAAGCACGTTGGAATTTAGCAGTGAAAGTTTAAATACATGGTGATTGTCCGCATCGAATGGTTAAAATCGATCAGTTTTAGGGAGCTGGAGTGGGTGAAATAGAATCTGAGGTGGCACAAATCAGATCGGAAAGGGGTACCCCTCGGCTGAAATCGCATTCGGTTTAGCTTTTCGCGTTTAAAATCCTATTCCAGTGGGTGAAGGGGTCGGCCCTTCAGATCATTGCAGGGGGGGCTTCAGGACGTCATGGGGGGGGGGCTAAGCCCTGTTGTTTGCTTAATTTCTGTCTCTAATATTCAGAGATTTACCCATTAAACTGTGGCATTTAATGCCAGCATGAATATCAATATGATGTAGTAGCAGAATAATGTACACACATGAATTGCATATGGCAACTATTTAATTTCCCTGAAATAATTTGTATTCTTCATATTACTTGTATGACTGGGTACTTTAAAATATAATTGAAAAAGTCTGAATGTAAACTACTAGTAAAGCAAGATCTGAAGGTTCGAACATTCAAACACGCAAATCGCTCATGAGATTTACAGAAAGTGAGGCTTCGTTTGGTCGTGTGATTTACGTTAACAATACAAGCCTCGAATCAAGGCTTCATTTGTTCTCAACACAAGCTCAGATGCTTTGGTTCAAATGTCACATAACTATTTTGGTATGATGCAACTTTTACATGTTGAGGGGGTTGTGATGGCCTAGACAGGACAGGGCATGACCAAACGGGGAGAAATGTAACAAATATTTTATAAATGTTTTCCATTTTTTAGTGGCACACAAGCTTAAAAATAAACGTGCTTCAGGATGCCACAGGAGAGCCTTTTTGGCTAAATCATTCCATTAAAAAAACTGTTTTCATTAAAGTAGTACGGTTTCATTAAATTTATAAATAAAAATAATTGAATAAATGAAGTGGACATTTTAATATAAGATGTTATATATACTAGAAGATGCTAAAGAGTGTTTCTAATGCTTGTTGCTTCATGTTTTTATCTGTCCTACAGCACAAAAAGTGCACTTATCATTATCTTGGTAGTACTGGGGGTTGCGTTCAACATTGTTCTGTTCGCCATCTGCTGCTGCTGCCCCTGCTGCTGTATCTATAAAATGTGCAGAAGACCCAGACGTAAGTGTTTTAGTTTACCAAAAACTGAAAATGTACTCACCCTCAGGGCATCCAAAATATAGATTAATTTGTTTCTTCATGGGAACAGATTTGATGAAATTTAGTATTGCATCATCTACTCGCCAGTGGATCCTCTGCAGTGAATGGGTGCCATCAGAGTCCAAACAGCTGATAAAACCATTGCAATAACCCACAAGTAATCCTCACTACTCCAAATTGTGTTTGTAAGAAACAAATCCATCATTAAAGGAGAAGTCCACTTCCAAAACAAAGATTCACATATAATGTACTCAACCGCTTGTCATTCAAGATGTTCACGTCTTTCTTCAGTCGTGCAGAAATTATGTTCGAGGAAAACATTTCAGCATTTTTCTCCATATAATGGACTTGTATGGTGACCTGATTTTGAACTTCCAAAATGCAGTTTAAATGCGGCTTTAAACGATCCCAAACATACTGCTTTTTGCTTCACTAGATGTTAATTGAGGGAGTGGAGTGGTGTGGATTACTTGTCAATTATTGTGATGTTTTTATCAGCTGTTTGGACTCTCATTCTGACGGCACCCATTCACTCCAGAGGATCCACTGTTGAGCAAGTGATGCTAAATTTCTCCAAATCTGTTCTGATGAAGAAACAAATTAATCTACATCTTGGACAACCCGATGATGAATAAATCTTCAGCACATTTCAATTTTTTGGGTGAACTGTTGGTGATTATACGTTATAAAGAGGGTTATTAAATTGAATTATAAATTGATTTCTGTCTTGTTTTTTTCTTGCAGGAACGCACGTTGTCACAGTTGTCACGAGGTAGTAAGACGTGCCTATTTTGATTATACAAGACTATTGGACGTTCTATAGTCTTTTCGAGTTTTTAGAGTTTTTATTACTTTCACTTTCTTTCAGTTTAGTTTTCACTCTGTGACACTGGAAAAATGCTTTTATTAACTGTAAATAAAACAAAGATTACTATAGTAAGTTCTAGAAGAAAATACCATTTCAGTCTTTCTACTTTCTACAAGCAATGAGTCAAAATCTTTACTTTTTTTTAATGTAGTTTTAGTTTTTGTTAGTGTTTGTTAGTAAACTTTCAGCATATTATTGTACTATTATTATTTTAGTACTAAACTGTATTGATATGCAATGTAACTGTACTATGTACTGAAAATGTACTAAAAAAATGTTTTTTTTTTTTGAAATGTCAACAGTTTTTGCATTTTGAGTGTTTTTCCTTCGAGGGTCTAAAATGAAACCACATTTGAATAACAATGAGTGTAACTAAATTCCACAATAATGTCATGAGTCCCACTGACTTTCTGTAGCAAGTTTAAACGCACATGCTCGCTTTTAAGCACAGAATGGCTGTCAAGATATCAAAGAAATTTAAACATTTTTTCTAAAGCAACCTTTGTTAAAACATTATGAATAAGCATTCACAGTTCCTTTTCAGTTTGCATTATATTTTTTCTGGTGACTTTTTTGAGATGCAGCATATGTTTTATGATTTTATGTGTGTAAGATGTCTTTTTTTTTTTTTTTTTTTTTTTTTTTTCCACTAGTTTTTTTTTTGTTTGTTTGTTTTTGTTTTTTAAAAAGAGAGAAAAAGGGGAGCTAAAAAGGGTTTACAGGAGAACATAAAGGCCCAGTTTCACAGACAGGGCTTAGACTAAGCCAGGATTAGGCCATAGTTCAATTAGGACATTTAAGTAATTCTTGTAAACAATCTTAGAAAAAAAACATTACAGGTGTGCATCTTAAGACAAAACAAAGGCACTGATATATTTTAAGATCAGTCAGTGCAAGTTTCTTTTAGTTAAAACAGCACAGACAGGGGCGGATTGGCCATCTGGCAATTCTGGCAAATGCCAGAAGGGCCGGACCATTTTTTAAATGTGGGCCGGTCAGTTTTTCTTTCTTTTTTTTTAAGTATGTATTGTTTTTACATGCAGGCAGCTTTTATCTCTTGCATATTATGATGATGATGATGATGATGATGATAATGATGATGATAATAGTAATAATAATAATAATAATAATAATAATAATAATAATAATAATAATAAATGTTAAGCATTTGGCTCAATCGGCGACGGCCGGCTGGTTTCGAGATGGGCCGACCCAATCCGACCCAATCAGAGGTTACGCGGACGTAATCAAAATCTGGCAAGAATGTCAAACAGTAAGTGCAACACAAGCTAATTGTCAGAGATGGACCGTAAAAAAAGGAAAGGCGGTGCCGAAAAGCCCCAAGAAAGCAAAAAAGGGCTCTAAAATCAGACGCTGCCAAATGCATAAAATTAACTGAAATATTCTCGAAAGGTTTAAATTCGGCTGCTGCATCGGAGGACAGCAGCGCGGTAGAGGAGGTAAGAAGAAAACAGAAAATATACTTCTAAGTCATTATACTAAAATATGCTAAGTAATTTTCACGCCATTCACGCTACTTCTGACAGTTTTTGAAAGTAACCTACACTGTGTTTAACAGTTGTAAGCTTAGCGTAAAACTCCCGTACATTTTAAAATGTCATTATCAGCAGATAACGTGGGATTTAGGGTATACAGACTGCTGTATGCTACTAGCAATATAGTCTAACATGCAAAAGAACCTATAGCTATAGCCATAGTACTGTATTTGTAGTGAACTCTGAATACATAGCTAGTCTAATACATGCATAGGTTACAGTATGTAATTAATCCTTAGGTAGGGTGGAACATAGACTTCTATTACAGGCAATAGTGTAATATATCTATGCAATAGTTAGACAATGTAAAATGAGACATTGGCTTGCTTATGTTCTCCCTTGACTGAATCGTGTGTTCATCTATTCAAAACTAGAGTGTTTCTGGACCCAGTGCAGATAGCTCAGCTGCTGCAGCAGAGTCAAGTACCATGGAGGTAGGAAGACAACAATGAGAGAGACACACCCTGACACAAATGCTGACAGTTTCTTAATACTGTGTATAGAAAACTGATATAGAAACCAGTTAGGGGTTGCCAGTGGGGGACTAGTTCAACACAGATGTCCGGTCAGAGACAATGAGATGCAATCAGTCCAGAATTCTTTTGATTCTTTATTCTTTCCACAAAGTTTCCAACAAGTACTGAGCATGCAAGTGCTAACAATCACTTTGGGGTATCCATGTGGGTTGGTGTGTATGTGTGGTCTACAACAAATTAGAATAAACAAATTAAGGAATCAGAAAAACTTATACAAATAAAGATACTAAAACACTTCCATGTACAATCAACTTGAGTATGAGATCACTGGCTGATTGCCAGAAACACTTCAAAATAAAAGCTCATGTGAACCTTTTTAACACCGTGGCTCTAATTAACGATAAATTAACCCTTATGATAGGAGTAACCTGTGAATGTGTATCACACACTGTGTGATACACATTCACAGGTTACTCCTATCATAAGTAATAGCAGACAAACGGCATAAACAGACAGCACACAGACTCTACAAGATTCACAGATTATTTTTTATTTAGTTTTTACTGTATGTATAAATTTGTTATAAACGGGTTGTTTTTGTTCCAGTCACATACATTAAATGTTTAAATATCTATTAGATATGGTACTGCTTATATTATTTCACCATCTGTACACCAATATAAGTAGTGAATGTGCGTGTCCGTGGGTGGGGCTGTGTCGGTGTGGTAATGTGGGCTGGTGTGGCTACAGTGCCAGGGCTGAATTTTTGTCCCAGTCCGCCCCTGAGCACAGACTTACATTTTAGTCTAGGACTAGGCTTAAGCCTTGTCTGTGAAGCCGGGGGAATATGTGTCAAACTCAACAAAGTCGCCCAAACTTGCTAAAGAGTTTGGACTGACTTTTATGCAGTGTTTGGTGAACTTGCAGCACTGATGTATATGTATATGTATATGTATGTATACGGGGCCCCCTACTGGTGGAATAAAATAAAAAACAACAACCACTAGGCGTTTGTATCGTTACTAATCATCTAATTGTAATAGAATCCTTTTTATATTTTATTCTTCTCATTTAAGTATTCCTATTTTTATAGATTAGTAGAGATTATTTTTGTTTTAAATATGATCCCGAAAGTCACATTTTACTACAGTAATTTGATATATGTAGTGTACCATTCCAGCAAACTTTAATTTTTCCAAGAATTATATTCTTTACTTTATTTATTTTCATGTTTCATCATGCATAAAACTGTATGTACGCTGTGTATCTTTTGTTTCAAAATAATATATTTGTATTTTTTCTCGGTGTGATGTCATTTCCTATTTGAATTATCCAATCGCGTCCCGCTCTCGTCAGAACGGTTTTCTGCCCGCACCAATTTTAGCCCGCACCAATTTTAGAGGTGGGGTTTTTCCTTCTTTTCCCGGTTACTTTGGTTCTTAAATAAAATGAAAGAGGTGGATTATGTTCCTAAATCATCATGCAGTTAAGTTTTGTCGAGAGTATGTTGTCTTTTTATGTCTTAAATTGTATATTCGTGACCATGTATTATCTTTGAGTTGTTAATCAGCTGCAGTTAGAGTGTTAATGGGGACAGCGGTTCACTTTTCTCTCTTCTCACATTCCCCGCAGACCACAGAGCCGAGAGTGTGTGTTTGCGTGGCTTTAATTACTGTCCTGTCTTTAATAAACTGCAGGTATGTCATTGAACAAAATAATTACCACTATACGATCAAAATTCATTGTAATGTTAGACTGAAACAATTTTCTGTAATTAAGTATGAAATTTTATGCATATATTGAACTATTATACTGAGGATATCTTTACGTTATTGAATTTGTGTCTAAGGTTGTATGTAATGTCTGATACTTGTGTTCAAAGAAAATAAGTGAAACAAGACACCATTTTATTTGGAAAGTTTTATTGTTAAACGTGTCAGAACGGTTTTGGACTTGAGCGAGACAGACCACAGAGCCGAGAGTGTGTGTTTGCGTGGCTTTAATTACTGTCCTGTCTTTAATAAACTGCAGAGGTGGTCCACCGAAGCCAGTGGTGTCGTGGAGTTCTTTGTGGTGCGAGACGAAATACGCTACATATACCTACCGAATGATTACCATATTAATTTACCATGGTATTGATACTCCAACCCTTACAAAAATGAACCATGGTTTTATTATAGTAAAAATGTAGTAACAAAGTTTTGTGGCGTATTGACTACCGTTTGTACAACCACACCATAGTATGGTTAGTGTAGTGTAGTGGTTAGTTAATTTTTGGTTTTATTTGTAGTAAAACCATGGTTAATCTTAGTAGGGAAGGTAATCCAAAGTTCAAAACGCTAGACAAACATCAGCCTTCTTGCATCATTTGTTACATTTACTGTGAAGAAAACTAGTCTGTGTTGAAGTTGTGGAGAATTTTATGTAGGGCAAAAGCGTTTTTACGATTTATGATTCACACTAGAACATTTCTAAATATTAAGTTGTAGTTTTTCCCTACTTAACTGTTAAAGTTATATTTTAATTGTATGTTAAATTATACCTTTTCAAATTCACACTGGTATGGCAGGCCGTTTTTGCTTAAAATATTCTAAGCGTTACTCGTAGTAATTGCATTTTTACTAGTAAGAATTGAATTAGAGAGCTCTATAAATACATTTTTACTAGTAAAAATGTCAGTGCCAAGCTTTAGCCACACCCTCAGTCAAGCGTTGACGCCGACGCCTCCTGTGAATGTACCGGGTTTAAGGCTAGAAGGAATACAGCTCTAGCTACTGCGCATGCGCACATCAATCTAACATTATTTTTTGTCACACTGTAAAGCAATAAAACTGTTTTTGTATTATAGTAAGGGCTAAGTTTAGGGTTGGGGTAGGTGTAGAATAATTACAATTCATTTCATTGTTAGTTTCAGGTCGGAGCTTTATCCCTGTACCGGTGCATGGTCATTTGTAAATGTATAGGTCTGGCTTCCGGTCTCATCTGTGTCCAGCGATTTTTAGCTGTACAAAACAGCTAAACAGTTTTGCTGCTTAGTATTGCAAATTTATGTGTCTTATTTTTTTTTTTTTTTCCACACACATGAATTTATTCGGAATGCCAAAAGAAGACATTTTCCAGACATTTCGTTTGTGAAGCCATGTTATTTTTAATTTGTAATTTTTTTAAAAAATACATTTTTTACATTTTACATTCATTTTTGGTCATTATTACATGTAACAAGCTGTGCCTGTGTCATAAGTAGATCATCCGCACTTAATGAGCATCAGCTCATGTTGCATCTGTGTTCTTTAATTTGCGCGTTGTCAGTAAATCACCCACAGAAATTTCCACACCCATCAGTGCTGTTCTAGAATTGTGCTCTCATGCTAATTTGTAAATCAAATCTGGCCTGTTTAGTAAATCTGGCCCTTATTGTTTTAAGCCTGTGACAGAAAGTTGCAACAAATGTAATATGCTCACCCAAAAATGAAAATTCTGTCATCACTTACTCACAAGCACAAAAAACGACATTTTGAAGAATGATGGTAACCAGACAGTTGACGATAGCCTTTGACTTCCATAGTACAGTTTTTTTCCATACTATGGAAGTCAATGGCTACCGCCCAGCTAACAATTTATGGTTCCCAGAACATTATTTTTTTATGGTTTGTTTTTGGCTAGCCATGAAAGTTTTCTTAACATTCCCAGAACATTAGATTTTGGTTTGTAGAACGTTCCCAGTTAGTTTTTTTATTGGAACGTTATTCTAATGTTCCCAGAATGTTTTTGGTTTGCAGAACATTATTTTATTTAATTCCGAGAGTGCGCGGCTCTGTGGAAGGCAGGTGAAAGGCAATAAATGAATTTCAGGGCTCTGTATAGATCATTACACAAAAACATCTGCAACGTTTCCATTGGAAAGATAGTTTTACAGGATTATAAAAATAACCTGAGAATAATCATTGAGTTATTTTCAGGTTATTTTAAAATTATTTTTAAAACGTTCCCTAATGGTCATTTTAAAATAACCATTAGGGAACGTTCTTTATAAGTTATTTTAGGTTTTTTAATAATAACTACCATGCAATGTTCGGGGAATTTTATTTTATGGTGACAAACAAAAAATATAACCTAAAAAGAACATTCCCTTAACGTTAGTATTTTGTTCTTAAAAAAAGTAACCAAATGGGAACCAAAAACTAACGTTAGGGGAACATTCTGTGTTTGTTGGGTGTCAACTATTACCAACATTCTTCAATACATACTCTTTTGCGTTCAACAGAAGAAAGAAACTCTGCGTTCCCTTTGGTAAAAGAAATCACGGTCCGCTTTCCCCTCGGTAGAAATCACGTTCTGTGTCCCCTCTGTAGAAATCGTCCTGACCCCCCACCCCTGATTTTCAAAAACAACCTGTTTACATTTCTTCTAATGTTTTTCACTTGAAAGATGTGTAATTTTACACAGATGCATTTACATTGTGACTGTGCCCCAGATGCAATCAACAGGAGCTGTCTCTGTAAAGGTGTGAACCAAATGGTCCATACATTTAGAATAACAAAGGAACAGCATTTCTCAGGAACTTCTTGTAGATTACAGGATCTCCAGCGGGAGGTCCTGACAGTATCTATTGTTTCTAGCTATTTATCTTTAGGTATAAATTTCTGTCTGTAAGTTCTTCTTCTATAGGAAGAAGCTTCGGACCCTTACACGGGTTAAGATCTAGAAGACGGCTGTGCTACATGTCTTTCTTCAATAAATTCTTTTCCCCACAAGATCTCTGGTCAAGCTTCCCTTACGAAAAAGAGGTTTATTCAAGTTTACTATTAGTATACTTCTATTAAACTAAAAATAGGAAAGTGTATCATGTTTTAGTGTAAGTTTTAATGTTAATTTCCTAACACGTAAAAATATAAATATAAGAATATAATAATAATATCAAAACACTGAAACTGTATCAGTTTTGGAAATAATGTTTAATTTTCTGTTATTAACAAAGGTGGAAATGTCTGTAATCACTCATAACACACTATCAACCATATAATATAGCAACACCCCAGCAACTGCATAGCTAGAGCTTAGCAACCACCTGGAATATCCTAGCAACCAACTAGCAACACTTTAGCAAACATCTTGAACATGTAACTGACCAAACTATTTATGTTTTTAAACAAGACTTTAAGACAAGCCAGCATAAATTTGTCTTTCAAACGTTTCAATCTAGTTATTACAGGTGTTTTTACACACAGTTCAAATACAACAGTGACTTTCCTGCCCAGTGAACACTCATGAGATCAATAACACAACAAAAAAACTCTTATTAGGAATTATTTTGCAACTTAATGTCTATTACAGTATACAACATAATTTAAATTGCTAATTCAACAATGAACTTTTGGGAAAAAATAATTTTCATTTTACTACTGTAAAGTAATCTTGCAGCAGATAAAAATCACTAGAAAAGTTCAAATACCAAAGAACTGTATGGTATGCACCACAATACAGTACAGTAAAAAATAAAAGTAAAAAGTAAATTCAGCATCCTCTGCACATTTGGCCATATTTCATTACAGTATACAGTACTATAGCAGTTTCTTGGTCTCCTGACACAAGACCATATATTTTTTTTCTCTGTTTCTCATTTCTGCAAAAATGCAGTAGGCTACACATAAAAAAAATGGGTACAAATAAATGTTGACAGTCACACTATTGAAGGTGTACAACATGTGCTACAGTTTACTGTAAATACAGAATAGTGACATTTCCATCATCTAATGTACTTTCACTGTACTATTTAATTATACTGTATGTGTAAGTATAATACCCTTGTAGATGCTGTGTTCATTTCTCTGCTCTCCGTTGTTGGATGCAGGATATCCGGACAGGATTTGATGTCTCAGCCCAGCTAACATTGGTCCGACGGCAACGTCGTGTCCCTGGCCAAAAATAGTTGCGGTAGGACGGCATAAATCCGTACAAATATGTAACACAGAATACTTCCTAAAAATGCATTCAGATACGTTTGTACATATCTACAATTCTCTGTGGTTGCATGTATAATTGTTACTTTTATGTTTTAGCTTCGTGTATATACACTGTTGTGAACCAGTTGTGAGAGGACGTCCACAAGGTGACGTCCTTTACACGTGCATTTATAGTCCATCATGACCCTATATGAAATCAGTATGAAATATGCTAAAGAAATTGTGCTTACATCTTGATTATTACTGTAATAATTTATTTAAGTGGCCCAAGTAGTTTTAAGAGGCTGCGAATAGACGACCTCGTCTAGTCAAGCATTACCCATTAAAAATAAAAATTAAAAATAAAATGAGTAAGTAAGTAAATAAATAAAAATAGGAAATCGTAATGAAATACAAGTAATTTGTATTTACATCTTGTTTAATGAATATTCACAAAGTGCTGTGTGGTTAAGGTGATTACAAAGCCACTGAATTTTAGTCATAATTCTGCCCGTTTTCCTGAAATTGCAATACGATTTTATTATTTTAAGTTTATGCATATACATATAAAACAAATATCTCCAGTCACCATTTGAAGTCTGAGTTGGGTGTAGATTGCCAAAACTGTGCTGCCAAGATGTTGTAACAAATCTCGCGATAGGATGGATTATCTCGCGATAGGATAGATTATCTCGCGATGGGATAGATTAGCTGGCAATACAATACATTATCTCGCGAGAAAACTTTAACACGTTGTTGTCGTTCCATAACCAGGAGGAGAGCGCGTCCTTGTGTTGCAAAGCTTTACGAATTATTAAAAATCTACTGGTGGGTAAGTACATTTTGTAGTTTTTTATTAATGTGGTCGAATTGTACTTGTTTGACACGAAGGAAAAGGAAGAAATAATGCGCACATTGTCAACTGAAACGTAGTTTGAGTTTGGCTAAAATTAGCTAGTGTGCTAAGTTTTTTTTTAAATAATGCTTGAACAACAAATACATAACTTAAGTGCCAAGGGTATGCACAAAATGTTTGTAAAGAATAACACAATCAAATGAAAGGACTTCCTAATCCACAATAACTTGAATGTACCGAATAAATACATCGATTTTATAGCTTTTTTGTTTGTAATCTCCTTTATGGTCCTCTTAGAAATATCTAATTCCTTAAGTGCCACAGAAAAAAAAAAAAAAAAGTTTTCTAATTGCTGAATTTTGCAACGATTAGTAAGTAAATAAGTAAATTAATCAAGTGATTGATAATGTAAGCCTCATTTTTCAACGGCTGAGCCACATATTACATGTTCGTATTGTAAAAGAAAGTTACACACCACTTTGTCATTTATAAATCCAGAAACCTCCCACTGTAACCTCTTTGTGTATTGACAGTGCCAGAAAATATGAGGTACCGTTTCTGGGTATAATGTACATAATGAACAATTTACATCTATATTTTCAATAAATCTGTTTACAAATTATCAGGGTAAAATTTGTGCAGTATCTTAAATGAAACTTATTTTATTTTATTTTGTTTGTAATGAGATATTTGTTAGGTAATACCCAAACTTTACTCCAACTAATATTTCAGATAAACTTAGGAGATAACACATTGTTTACTAATTTCTTTTAATTTTCACAGTGTGGTAATGTGTATATAACTTTAAGGGATTAAGGGATCTTTATAAACATCTTCAAAATTCCATAAAGTGGTCCTTTATTTCTATTGCTTTTATTTTTTCCAACAGTGTATGCACAACATGACACCATCAACGTCAACAACACTCGTGGACCCGAGGACACATGTTGAGGTGTAAGTGCTAATGTTTAAAAAAATTAATGATCCGAATGTGTACAACCACAAAGTTGCTTTTTTGCCCTGTTACAGGGCAAGACAAAAGCAGTCCTGTCAATTACAGAATAAATGTTAAAAGAACTCCATGTTGCCCTGAAATAACAGCTACAGCATCTAGAAAAATTTGAAGAATATGTTATGAATTTGAATGTCCAAGTGACACTTCTAAGATGTTGTAGTACTAATCAAATGATTACAGGTTAATGACACTTTATTGACACTCCAAGGGTGCAGTTCAGGTCACGATTCCGTTGTCATTGTAAGTAGTACATCAGACCTTAAGTAAACTTTCAGATGATCGTTCCCCTCGTCATTGTAGAGAAAACAAACACTGGGCAGTAGAAACAGTTTTGGTAGGCAGTTTGCTCTGGCTCAGATTTGCTCTGTTAAAGTCTCTAACCACAATGTAAGATTAACATTAGAAGACATTTCAAAAGATTAACTTCTGTGAAATTTTTAAATGCATTTTTATGTCTTTTGTGCTTCATTAATTTACATTAGAGTGCGATTTGTCTTGCAGGGTCACATAACGAACAGCCATCTGTCAGGCCATGTGCCACAACCGAACAAGGTATTGCAATTTTTGTCGTGTCTTTCACATAAAGAGGATGTCCTTTTTAAAAAAAAAAAAAAAAAAAATGTAACTGCATTCAAATTCTTACTTTTCACACTTTTCTTTTTAATGTCTATATAGTATTGTCTCCAGTCCCAAATGCTTCATTGCCATCCCAGTCCCAGAGGACCCCCCAGTGTATGTGAGAACTTTGCTGTCGCATCTTATTTTATACACATTATACCTTAATACCAACACAGCCTAATGTATAAATACATACATTTCTCTGAATCAGAATTCATACAGTTAAAAATATAGAGGCTACAATGTCTGTCATTGCTCAACAAGAGCTAAAGTACAGCCAGCTAATTTGACAGTAACTAATGCAGTAAAATTGCACAGCAGCCTTATTACTTTACCTTCACTTATAGCCAATCCTGGTCCTCGAGAGCCACTGCACTGCTTGTTTTCCAGCTGTCCCTGCCCTTCCAGCTTCTGATTGACAACACACCTGATCCATTACTAATCAGCAGTGAGTAAGGCATGGATAGTTGGAAAACAAGCAGGTCAGTGGCTCTCGTATTTTAACATTGCCATGATGCACACTACTGTTAATTTGTAATATTGACCATATGTTAAAATGTTCATGAAGTGAAGTAATACTGAATTATTTTTTTTAGTATTTTTTTTTAGTCCTGTCAAATACTTAAAGGCCAAATGCAGGTGGCCAACTTTCAAAGCTACAGCTTTGTACTATGTAATTTAAGGTAATTTTGGCCTTATGACATTAAAAAAAAAATTTCATGTTCCTTGTCCGTTATTTATTTAAGGGCCACCTGTCTTTATCAGAAATGTCCTGTTCATGTTCACACAGTTACACATCTACTTTATTTCAAGAGCACCATAGAGATATTGAAGCGGCAGTGGACTAATGCTGTTTTTATGTACACTAGCACACATCTAATGCAGAAAATATTTTATTGACATAAGATTATTCTAGACTAAAATAACATATACTTATTGTTTACTTGTTACTAATGCTTCTTTCATGAAACTGAAAAAGTCTTGTTCCATTGTATTTTAAATGTATTTGTATAACCTTGAAGGCATTTTCAAAATAAGTGCATGTCATTTAACTCAATTTTGCCATTTTGTTTCTTAAATATCTTAAAATATTCATGCTCTCTTCCCTCAGATGCTCTGAAGAGGTGGAGTCCAACTGCCACAGACTCCAAAATTGATGCATCAATGGTGGAACACCTAAAGCACGCTCCAGGAAGAGCTGGGGGCGGTGGTTATAAGAAATAAGCTGTTTTGAGAGACATTTACATGTGTGTTTACATTAATCCAGTATTTTTGTTTTGTACTTGTTTGATTTATAGCTGTTTAAAATTAATGCAAAACTGTTTCAATTAAAAAAAAATGAGTACTGCCACAATAATAATGCTTCTGGAAGAGCAGGTGCTTGTGGAGCAACAAAATGATAGTAAACATTTTGGAATAATGATAAATAAATAAAAGATTATAAATATACATATGTGTTCACTTTTATCCGTTACCTTGGTTATGTTCTTGTTTGAATAATGGCTACTTAAAATTAATGTAAAGCTTTGAGAAAATTGGTGCATGCTTAGAATTAACTACATTATACTATTTCTATTTTCATGTTTAAATAGTAGCTGTTTAACAAGGACTTCTAAATTAGCCGAGAAGCAGTAGTTATCTGATTCACGAACAAATGTAAAACAATTCGTTAGTGAACTGGGCCGCGCTTTGTGTTTTTGACTGAAAAAGGTCCGGTTCATAAGAGTCATTTGTTAGTGAAGCCGACTAGACTGGGCGCGCTGCGTGCACAGTTTATTGAAAGACGTGCTTTTTGCTATTATTTTGCGTTACGCTGTCATCGCTGCGGCTCAAAAGTAGCACATGAAACACTGCTTACATTTATATTTTATTCTGTGATAATTCTGGGGTGGCAGGCGGGGTAGCACAGCTTTTTCTTAGGGTGGCAGTTGCCACCCCGTGCCATCCCGGTAGATCCGCCTCTGGTTGTCAGCCAATCACCTGCAGAAATTTGCACACCCATCGGTGCTGCTTCTGGAATTGCGCTCTCGTGCTCATTTGTACAGTAAATCTGACCAGGGCCGTTTCTAGCCATTTTGATGCTCTAGGCGAAATCCCTGTTGGTGCCCCCCATTCTTTTCAGACACCAGTTTCTTATCACATTTACATTGGTTGTCATAGTAACAACTCTAATTTGTGGAGATTCAGCACATTGTGAGTTCTGCAAATCTGAATGCATTATTTCTAAATTGACTGTTAAGATACAAATTTTGCACAATTTATATCTGTAATACCATTGTGTAGCCACTAGATGCCTGTATAGCCCTATGTAACAATCCCTAGTAGCTAAGAAATTTTCATCACACATAAGTTAATGCTATTATATTTGCATTTGGATACATTACATATTATGGCTACTTTTTGTCTTTTTCAGTTTTTTGTTTATTGTTTTGTTGTTGTTATTGTTTAAAACATTGATTTGCAGGTATTGCATTATTATTTTAGTCAAACTTATAAAAAACAACTGAACAACTGAAAATAAAATTACTAAATAATAATACATTTACTAAACTTATTAAAAATAATAAAATCTTTAACTACTGAACAACTAAATAAAGTTGTTTGCTGGTTTTCATTTTCCAGCCGGTCAGTTTCTTGCTCCCTTCAGTCAGGCTGCATATGACGGTGGTCAGATCATGTACCCTCTACAACCACTGGTTCAGCCAACGCTTCCCACAGACTACACCTCACCTCAACCCTGTACAACCCCACTTACGTAGAATCACCAAAGACCAGTTAACTACCCAAAAAAGGATTGTGGAGAATTTCAAATTTCTATGGTTCTTTGCCTTTGAAGATGGCACAACTACTACAAACTCCAGTAAGATTGTGTTGAGAATAAAAGCGCATTTGACATGACTAAGTTTATACTTGCTTTGTAAACTTTGTAAACAATATTTATACAGTCATGACCCACTGTTTGTCTCTCTTCATTTTAATCAACATTGCTTTTATTGTACAGCCTTTTGTTTAATGGTCAATAAACCTCTTTATTAAGTGGTCAAAAATTTCAAAATGTCAAGGTCACTGCCAAGTCCTATTTGAAGTTATCCTATAATAATAATAATAATAATAATAATAATAATATGTACACTGACCAAAATTATAAATGCAACCCTTTTGTTTTTGTCCCCATTTTTCATGAGCTGAACTCAAAGATCTAAGACTTTTCCTATATACACAAAAGGCCTATTGCTCTCAAATATTGTTCACAAATCTGTCTAAATCTGTGTTAGTGAGCACCGATCCAGAGCATCCCAAACATGCTCAATGGGTGACATGTCTGGTAAGTATGCTGGCCATGCAAGAACTGGGATGTTTTCAACTTCCAGGAATTGTGTACAGATCCTTGCAACATGGGGCCGTGCATTATCATGCTGCAACATAAGGTGATGGTCGTGGATGAATGGCACAACAATGGGCCTCAGGATCTCGTCACGGTATCTCTGTGCATTCAAAATGCCATTAATACAACGCACCTGTGTTAGCTGTCCATAACATACGCCTGCCCATACCATAACCCCACCGCCACCATGGGCCACTCGATCCACAACATTGACATCAGCAAACCGCTCACCCACACAACGCCATACAGGCTGTCTGCCATCTGCCCTGTACAGTGAAAACCGGGATTCATCCGTGAAGAGAACACCTCTCCAAAGTGCCAGATGCCATCGAATATGAGCATTTGCTAACTCAAGTCAGTTACTACGACGAACTGCAGTTTGTGCAGAATTCTTTCGTTATGGAAACCGATTGTTGGAGCAGCTGTCCGGGTGGCTGGTCCGAGACGATCTTGGAGGTGAAGATGCTCGATGTGGAGGTCCTGGGCTGGTGTGGTTACACGTGGTCTGCGGTTGCGGGGCCGGTACTGCCAAATTCTCTGAAACGCCTTTGGAGACGGCTTATGGTAGAGAAATGAACATTCAGTTCACAGCAACAGCTCTGATGGACATTCCTGCAGTCAGCATGCCAAATGCACGCAACATCTGTGGCATTGTGCTGTGTGATAAAACTGCACATTTTAGAGTGGCCTTTTATTGTGGCCAGCCTAAGGCACACCTGTGCAATAATCATGCTGTCTAATCAGCATCTTGATATGCCACACCTGTGAGGTGGGTGGATTATCTTGGCATAGGAGAAGTGCTCACTAACACAGATTTAAACAGTTCTGTGAACAATATTTGAGAGAAATAGGCCTTTTATGTACATAGAAAAAGTCTTAGATCTTTGAATTCAGCTCATGAAAAATGGGGGCAAAAACGAAAGTGTTGCGTTTATAATTTTGGTCAGTGTATGTGTCAAGAGAAGACAGTGAGATGTTAAAGAGGAAGAGCTGCACGATGGCGTCTACCTTAGTGGTTATTCTTCCCCATGTTTACTTTTCTAAATTGAAATTTACTTTTCTAATGTTTCCGCTTTGTGTTAGTGTCAGTGTTAGTGTAGAAAGTCAACATTATGGCCTAAACAAGACAGGGCATGACCAATGGGAAAAAAAAAAAAAAATTTCCACAAGTTTCATACGCCCCATGAAGCCTTGCGTTAAAAGTTAAAAAACAGCTGACAGTAGTGATGGGCAAATGAAGCCTCGTGAAGCACTGACACTTTCCTGTGACTGTTTCAGGAAAAGATTCTAAGCTTCAAGTGTGTCGTAAGCGCGATCTAGTGGTTAGTAAAAAATAGAGCAGCCAAGAGTATGTGAAAGAAACACCGTCGAAAGAATCATTTACCACACATTTCACAGATCGACTCATGAATTTTTGTCTGATAAATTCATTTACTAATTAGGCTAAACTGTGGCATTAAATGCTAGTACGAATATCTAAAATCATGTAGTAGAAAAATAATGTACACATATGAAGTGCATAAGGCAAATATTTAATTTTCCTGAAATAATTTGTATTTTTTCATATTACTTCATCGAGGCTTCATGTGATACCCCTTAACACAATCTCCGATGCCTCAGTTCAAATGTCACATCACTAGTTAACAGTCCTTCAAGATTTAGTGATCCAAACTTGCTAACGGTGTGGGAGGACAGCTTTGAATAGCACATGTTGTCCCTGAGCACCATAAGGACATCTCTCATAAAGGTTTGCAACTTTACAAAGCAAACAAGGATTCAAAAAACACTTGGATACAAGGTGGATACAAACCAATGTTTTCCATTTTTTTAGTGGCAAAGTTTGCAATTAGGGGCCTGGTTTGAATCCTGCTTTGATATTGTAGGCTATTTTTTTTAAACAAGCACAAAGCAAGCTAACCAGTGTGTTTTCATTAAACCAGTGTGGTTTTGTGATGGTCGCAACCACTATAGTTTTTACGGTAGCCTGGTTTGATAGGGTGTGTACGGTAACTTCCTGTCTCGCGTCCTTTATGAACAGCATGGCATTGGATGTAGAGTAATGGCGGCGTGCACGCTGAACAGATAACGCCAGATGGGTTATTGTGACTGTTTTCCTGGAAGGCTGTGAAGACGGCGACGATGGTTTGTGCCAGATTTGGAATGCAGTTGTTATAGCTGCTGTTAAACGGCAATGATGGTTTGTGCCAGCGTTGAAAAACTGTTGTCGTAACTGGTGCTAGGAACTGGCCTTTGTCACTGACAAAGTATTGCACTTTTGCACATGATATATTTAGGGTTACTGAACCCTTTTAGTTTCAACTTGCGACCATTGGAGCCTATTTATGTATTTGTTTAAGACCTTTTTTCTGGAGACGTTAATAAATGATAACAATAAGGATTATTGAGGTAGAAACATTTATTATTTATTTATTTACTGAGGGGGTTGCAACTGATCCTGAGAAAACTCGGGTGGTAGCCCAATGGCCACGACCAAGCACAGTAACAGAACTTAGATCTTTTTTGGGTTTTGCCGGATATTACAGGTGATTTGTGAACATTTTTTCTCAGTTGGCAGCCCCCCTGCATGCCCTTGCCTCATTGGCTATGCCAAAGGCAGGTAAGCTAAAGACCACGAGAGTACCCTTTGGTGAATTGTGGGGTTCTGAGTGTGAATCTGCTTTCCAGGTATTAAAAGAGAAGTTAGTCACTGCCCCAATACTTGGCTATCTGTATTTTACAAAGCCCTTCTATTTAGAAATTGATGCTAGTCATCACGGCTTGGGAGCAATTCTGTCCCAAGAAGGGAAAGAGGGAAGAAGACCGATTGCATATGCAAGTCGTGGGCTGAGACCATCGGAGCGGAACATGGAGAATTACAGTGCCATGAAGTTAAAGCTGTTGGCATTGAAATGGGCAGTTACCGATAAGTTTTGTGACTATTTGTTGGGTCACAAATTTATTGTGTTTACAAATAATAATCCGTTGAGCCATTTGCAGACTGCCAAGTTTGGCGTTGTGGAGCAGAGATGGGTTTCAGAGTTGGCTAGATTTGATTTTGAAATTTTCTATAGGCCAGGGCGTCAAAATGGGGGGGGCAGACGCATTATCACGACAAACCCAAGTAATGGTTAAACCTTCATTTGGGGGGAGCATGTTTAATCAAATTTCAGATATGGGCCACACAGTGATGGTTAATGAGCAGACAACCACATGCTCAACAGCAGATCGATCCTATTATTGGAAGATTTCTGGTATATTGGAGTCAGTTAAACCTGGCAGATTGGCGAGGGCTAAAGAGGATGGTAAGATCTTGGAACTCTTGCGGCAATGGGAGAAGTTGGTAGAGGAGGAAGGAGTGTTGTATCGCCAGTTTGTGGATGGCAGACATGGTCAAATTAAACAGGTGCTTCTGCCCTAAAGTTTGAAGGAGGAGGTTCTTCGTGGGTTACATGATGAACATGGGCATCAGGGGGTAGAACGCACTTTTAAGTTGGTCAGGGCTAGATGTTATTGGCCAGGAATGTTCCAGAATATTGAAACTTACTGTAGGCAATGTGAGAGATGTATTGTGGCAAAAGCCCCGGTCCGAAAGTTAGTAACTGAAATGGGTAGATTATTAGCTGGAAGACCTTTTGAAGTGGTAGTTATGGATTTTACCATTCTAGAACCATCTAGTGATGGTAAGGAGAATGTTTTGATTTTTACTGATGTGTTTTCAAAATTTGTGGTTGCAGTACCTACCCGGGACCAAAAGGCAGTGACGGTGACAAAATCTCTTGTTAGGGAGTGGATTCATCAGTATGGAGTCCCCCAACGAATTCATTCGGATCAGGGAAGGTGTTTTGAGGCAGACGTTGTTCGTAATTTATGTAAGATGTATGGGATTAAGCAGAGTCGAACTACCCCCTATCACCCCCAGGGAAATGGGCAATGCGAGAGGTTCAGTCGAACCCTGCATAATCTGTTAAGAACTCTCTCACCATCGAAGAAACTAAGATGGGTTGATTATTTGCCAGAAGTAGTTTTTGCTTATAATACAACAGAACATGCAAGTACTGGTTGTAGTCCATATTTTTTGGTTTTTGGGTAGTCGCCAAAGTTACCAGTTGACATTTTGTTTGGGGTAAACCAGACGGATCTTACAGAGACGGTCGATGAGTGGGTGGTGGGGCATCAGGAGTGATTTAAAGAGGCTGATCAAAAAGCAAGGGAGCAGATGGAGTACGCTGCTGAGGTTAGGAAGAGACGGATTGGGCCACCTTCACTACAGAGCTCTTTGCAGGTGGGTCAATTGGTTTATCGTAGGAATCACAGTTTTTCAGGAAGGCATACGATTCAGGATTTGTGGATGCCTACGCCTTTTAAAGTGATAGCTCAGCCAGATAACACTAAAGCTGTGTATACACAGGTGAATGTGATGGTCGCAACCACTATAGTTTTTACGGTAGCCTGGTTTGATAGGGTGTGTACGGTAACTTCCTGTTTCCCGTCCTTTATGAATGGCATGGCATTGGATTTAGAGTAATGGCGGCGTGCACGCTGAACAGATAACGCCTGTAACGCTTGTTACGACGACGATGGTTTGTGCTAGATTTGGAATGCAGTTGTTATAGCTGCTGTTAGACGGCAATGGTGGTTTGTGCCAGCGTTGAGAAACTGTTGTCGTAGCTGGTGCTAGAAAACTGGCCTTTGTAACTGTTTTGAATTACGCTTTTGTAAAGTATTGCACTTTTGCACATGATATATTTAGGGTTACTGAACCCTTTTAGTTTCAGCTCGCGACCATTGGAGCCTATTTATGTATTTGTTTAAGACCTTTTCTGGAGGTGTTAATAAATGATAACAATAAGGATTATTGAGGTGGAAACATTTATTATTTATTTATTTATTTAAATCTTCGTCGTAAATGGGCTTTACAGTTTCATCAAATTAATGAATAATAACTATAGCATTTTAATATATTGGTGCAAAATCGAATCCACGTCAGATGGGTGGGGTGCAGAAGTTACAGATTTATGCAGATGTTTTCAGAAATGCAAATGAAATGCATAATGATGTAAAGAATAATTCATGAAATATTTCAGAATCAATTCATAATGCATAACTTCTTATAGAAATATAGGGCTGGGCGATATGGGTAAAAAAAGTAACATGATCATTTTTTTCATATCAGTCAATGACGATAATTATCACGATAAATGTCAAATCTTTATTTCTTTCAAGTTTAAAGTGATAGTTGTAGAAACCAGACCATTAATTTTTCGAATCGAATCGAATCCATGTCAGATGGGTGGGTTGCAGAAGTTCCTAAAACACAAATGAGTAACAAAAATAAATATGACGGTATACTGTGGTTTGACACCTCTGGGGCTGGACATCCATTTCTTAAATAAATTTAGATGAGGATGCCGTGAGAACTTGACACCTACGCATCATTTAGTACTTTTTGTTCCATAAACATCTATATATGTGTGTGAGCTAAGTTAGAGACTGTGACAGCATACAATGTACGTGTTAAAATCATAAAAGGACTGAGTACATTATTAATCATTATTATTAATTAATAATGATGTAAAGAACAAGTCATGAAATATTTCAGAATCAATTCATAATGCATAACTTCTTATATGAATATAGGGCTGGGCGATATGGGCATAAAAAGTAACATGATCATTTTTTTTCATATCAGTCAATATCGATAATTATCACGATAAATGTCAAATCTTTATTTCTTTCCAGTTTAAAGGCAGATTTTTGCTCCAAAGTGATTGTAGTTGTAGAAACCAGACCATTAATTTTCCAAAATAAATATCTAAATAGAACAATCAATTTCTGCATGTTCTACTGAGTTACATTGTTTCAAATCAGGTTTGGGGTGTCTGATAATGATAATAATAATGATAATAATAATAATATTACTTTTTTGTCTTTTAGAAAGGCACATTTGATAGTAGCTTGAGGATGCAGAGGTAAATTTTTGTTTATTATCAATCCGTAACATCTTTAAAAATTGTAGCAATCTTAGATTTATATGGTTACATTTATTCTGACCCAGTTTTTTTTTTTTTTTTTTTAAATTAAGCATTGGTCTCTTAAATCATGATAAACACAGTTAAAACCACACATAATGGTACCTCAATACCATGGTAAAAATATAACTACATGGTTTTATAGGTAGCCTATTTGTATGAAAAACGGTAGTCTAAAAACATTCAGTATAAATGCACACATGCTATACCTTTATCACAAATACATAAATACATGCTATAATTATATACCATTACTCCTGTAATAAAATTCAATGTGAATATCCTGCCACAATACCATGGTGCAGTGGTAAACGATGGATTTTTGTGTAGAAAAGCCTTCTAAGGGGCCGTTCACATATCGCGTCTTTTGCGCGCTCAAGTTCGTTACTTCAAATGTAGACGCGCGATAGCCGCGCTCATAACGGAAGCGACGCGGTCGCGACTCATACGCGGTGCAACGCGCTCGGTTTTTCCAGGCGCGTCCGCGACGCATCGAGATAAAATCATCTCAATTTTTCAGAATGCAGCAAGCGCACCGCGGGTCGTGTGACAAGAGCCAACCAAGTAGCTTCATCCTTTCCCGTAACAACATTGAAAGCTCAGCCAAGATAAAGAAACAGCTCATCATAGCTGTACAGGGATAGCCATTTTTAAATAAATTTAGTAGCAGAGCTACAGCAGGCAATTTTTAGTGCTGGAAATCCATTTGTCCTTTGATGAAACTTCCGCGTCTTCACTGAGAGTGCGGGTCATGGTTGCTTAGCAACGGCAGAGGCCATGGAAGCGCAAGCTACAGAGCGCTTTGGAAAGAAGGAGAAATCGGCGCGCCTAGCGTTTTCCACGCGTTTCTAGGCGCGATATGCGAACGGCTCCTAACTGTCTCATTGCACACAGCTTTGAACTAGTTTGAATCACAGAGTCATTCGTGTTCATCGCTGAATTCAAGTGTTTCACACTGGATCTCACAGGGCTGTTTAGTGCTCGCCTACGGAGCCGTTCACATATCGCGTCTTTTGCGCGCTCAAGTTCGTTATTTCAAATGTAAGCGCTCGGCAGCTACGCTCATAACGGAAGCGATGCGGTCGCGACGCGCATGCGACGCTTGGTCTTTCCAGGCGCGTCCGCGCCGCATCGAGATAATAAATGCATCTTCTCTAGTGAGCTCGCGCAGCGGGCAGTCTGAACTTTGGTCAGAGCGGATAAACGGTCCGTGTGGCGCGATTTAAATGAGTCGCGCTGTTTGAGCCCTATATGAATATGAAAAAATGTGTAGACAACCAAGACGTAAGTGTTTTAATGTTAAAGGAAATGTTTACCAATAACTGAAAATTGACTCATCCTCAGGCCATTCAAGTTGTAGACACTCGTTCTGACGGCACCCATTTACTGCAGAGGATCCATTGGCGAACAAGTCATGTAATGTAAAATTTCTCTGATGAAAAAACTAACCCATCTACAAATAAACGTTCAGCTGATTTTAATTTTAACAGTTCTATTATTGGAGATTATGTGTTATTTAGAGGGTAATAAAACTTAATTATAAATTGATTTCTGTCTTGTTTATCTCTTAGCTGTGGTAGGAACGCAAGTAACCACAGTCATGAAAAAGCAATACATTCAGCAGGGGGTCCAGTACCTGCAAGACCAACCAGTGCCGACTCAACCGTGCCAATGCTCATATCAAGCGGCCCGTAAGAACATCTAGTACTACAACCATGTAGTAGTATTTTTTTTTTTTTTTCTGTGAAAGTAACCCATTTGTTCCATAAACATCTATATATGTGAACATTAAGTGAAACTTGTTTCTATATAATATTTTTAAATGAATGCAGTTTTAGTTTTTGTGTTTTTTACTTTCAGTATTATTCTAGTTAATTGTTATTTGTTTGTTATTCTAGTAATTGTTATTGTAGTACTGAACTGCACTGATGCATAACAAAAAAAAAAAATGTAATAAAAGTGCTCCATCTGAAAAAAAATGTGCATGACAGTCGCCTTCGATTAATCTTGCAGCCCTACAAACGATTACTATATTTTGCAAAGGGCTGCAATTGTTGTTGCTGAGGATGCACCGCAGAGAACAGAGTGGTAGAAGGGAGAGATTTTTTTTTTTCCACACACATGAACTTATTTGGAATGCCAAAAAAAACCCACATTTTCCGTCGGCGCCAATACCCTTGTGGTTAGCGCGCTGATATCTGGCACTGTTGCGCTGCAGACGTCCGGAGTTAGAATCCTGGCTCGTGGACCTTTCCTGATCCCACTCCCTCCTCTCTCTCCCACTTCGCTTCCTGTCTTACCTACACTGTCCTATCTAAATAAAGGCATAAAAAAGACACATTTTCTGAACATATCGTTTGTCAAGCCATGTTATTTTTAAATGGAATTGCGCGCTTGTGCTAATTTGTAAAGTAAATCTGCCACTTAGTGTTTTAAGTCTGTGACAAAATGTTGCGACAATTTTAATGTACTTAATGGGATAGCTCACCCAAAAATGAAAATTCTGTGATCATTTACTCACCCACAAGCACAAAAGAGGACATTTTGAAGGATGATGTAACCAAGGATGTTGACTATAGCTTTTGACTTCCATAATATAGTTTTTCCACACTATGGAAGTCAATGGCTACTGCTCAGCTAACAATTTTTGGTTACCAGAATGTTAGTTTTTGGTTAGCCAAGAAAGTTGTCTTAACATTCCCAGAATGTTAGTTTTTGGTTTGTAGAATGTTCCCAGAATGTTTTTATTAGAACGTTATTCTAATGTTTCCAGAATGTTAGTTTTTGGTTTCCAGAACTGTATTTTGTTAAGGGTTGTTTTTGGTTAGCCAGGAACGTTTTCTTACATCAGTAATCATCCAGCAAAATCACAACCTAGTATACAGGGTGGGCCATTTATATGGATACACCTTAATAAAATGGGAATGGTTGGTGATATTAACGTCCTGTTTGTGGCACATTATAAGTGTTTAGAAACTTGTAAATAACTCATGAAAGAATAAAGTTAAAGTTAAAACCAAGCACACCATTGTTTTTCTTGTGAAATTCCCAATAAGTTTAATGTGTGATGTATCCATATAAATGGCCCACCCTGTAGAATAAGTGGCATTTAAATGATCTGTATGGATGCCTAATCAGTATTATAAAAACCATATCTTGTTTTTTTTATCTATTGTTCCATTAATAAAAATCTAAGCACATTAACCATCAAAAGAAAAAGGAGGTGAGTGTGGCCAAGTATGGTGACCCAGTGTTGGTGCCTGCCTGTATTCTAGTAGTTTATACTTGCTTTGTGAACTTGATTTTTCATTTACTACAGTCTATGTTTGTTTGTTTCTCTTCATTTTAACCATATTTGCTTTTATTGTATGGCCTTTTGTTTTATGGTCAATAAACACCATCTTTATTTAATGGTCAAAAGTTATTGTATCATTTCTATGTGTGAAAACGATCCTTTGCTTTCAACAACTTATAATTTTCTTAAATTTCAAGGTTACTGCTAAATCCTATTTGAAGTTATCCTCACAGGAGTAGAAAGGAGATTTTAAGCATATTTCATTAATTAATTGTATTCTAAAACACAGTATAGAAAAAATTGGGATGAGATAAATGATGTATTTGAAAAAGAACTCTGTGCACCTGGTGCTAATTTCCTTTATTATATGACAAACCCAACCTGATGTTGTGACAAAAATGTACCTGTGGGAATGTTTTCGCAAAACACGAAATACCAATGGCCATCCTGCAAGTACATTAGGCCCAGGTTGAATCAGCTGCACGAGGGTAGGCCTGACAGAGGGTTAATGCAGGAGCTGTGCACAGCGACCGACGGGTGACTAAGGTCACGGTGCGGTCCCTCGGTCTGGCTGTACTATTGCTGAAGAGCAGTTTTATCTATCTCTGGGTCTTTTAACCTCAGGCTCAAGTCCTAAGCGATGCTCTGCCTCCTCAGACTCGGACTTGGAGCATGCATTTGCCACCACCGCGGGATCAGGAACGGAAGGTAAGTGCTGCCCATCACATTGGTTGATCCGGACGGTTTGACTCGGCTATGCAATTCAGTTCGCAAGGTGTCCGCCCAGGTACAAGGGCGTCCTGTTCACATGGCCCAGTCTCCCCGTGTCTCTACCAAACTCGTGGAGGATGCCCTCGCCCCACTCTTGGAGCAGGGCATCCACATTCTCGATCTTGATGACTGGCTGATAATAACTCACTTGCAAGATCTGTAGGGGACTTGGTGCTTCGGCACCTTAGCCATCTAGGATTTCAGGTCAACTGGGAAAAGAGCAAGCTCTCCCCAGTGCAGAGCATTTCTTTCCTCTGTATGGAGTTGGATACGATCAACATGGCGGTGCATCTCACGGAGGATGGCAGCTGCAGCCGCAGTTACACCACTTGGCTTGCTTCATATGAGACCGCTCCAGCACTGGCTCCACAGCTGGATCCCGAGATGGGCATGGCACCATGGCACGTTCTGGGTCGGCATTACCCCGGAATGTCACCGCCTTTTCAGCCTCCAAGACGGGCTGGGTTGCTGTATGCATCGGGCATGCAGTGGCACATCAATTGCCTCGAGTTGCTCTTCGCCGCTTTCAACCGATGCTGCAGGGGAAACACGTGCTAGTCCGGATGGACAACATAGCGATGGTCGCTTACATAAATTGCCAAGGCGGATTGCGTTCCCGTCACATGTCGCAACTCACCCGCCATCTCCTCCTTTGGAGTCAGACGTGGCTCAAATCGCTGTGTGCCATATATATCCCCAGAGAGCTGAATCATGCAGCCGATGCACTCTCACGACAGCTCACCCTCTCCAGAGAATGGACACTCTATCCCCAGGTGGTCTAGCTCATTTGGAGTCGATTCAAGAAAGCTCAGGTAGACCTGTTCACTTCTCCAGAATCCTCCAGCTGCCGGCTGTTTTACTCTCTGACCAAGGCTCCCCTCGGCATGGACACGCTGGCACACAGCTGGCCCGGGGGACTGATCAAGTAAGTGGGCCTTTCCCCCAGTGAGCCTCCTTGCACAGACCCTGTGCAAGATCAGGGAAGACGGGGAGCAGGTCATGTTGGTTGCGCCCTACTGGCCCACCCGGACTTGGTTCGCGGACCTCATGCTCCTCAGCCCCTCCCTGGAAGATTCCCCTGAGGAAGGACGTGGCAGACCTCACTGGCTTTCCCCAGGCCATGATAGATACTATCACTCAGGGGTGCGTTTCCCGTACAACGACGTAACTCGCTGATTAACCTCCATAGTACGATGCGTTGATGTGGAAACAAACTAGCTCGTCAAGACTGTTTCCCAAACACGGTTGCATCTCCGTTGTTTGTACCACATTAGTTCAACAATGTAGGGCCGTTGTTGATGTCACTGAGTAAAAATTTATGCTATTTAACTTATTAGAGATCTCTAAAATGTAGCTATATTAAACATGGCACCTGATGACTAATTTACTATTTTTGTTCAATGTTATTTCGTTTTATTTGATGCTTCATTCATCACGGGTTCCCTCTTACGTCATGGTTCCCGTAGGCATTTATGCGCATGCGCACTATTCAAAAATGTGGTTTGCAGAGGAAGCTTAAAAATACATAGATTAAAATGCATTTATATTTAGATCGAGTGAAAGATATAGATTGTACTGCATGTTAGCTTGCTTACTGTGAGCCCAAGAGCATAATTTATTGAGCCCATATGTCTTACTAACAAGGAACTATGCTTCTAACCACAGGTCGAGAGCTGTAGTTCCAACCACGTAAGTTTGTGACGCTGTTTGCGAATGTTCTTTCAACTATGATTTCGGGAAACACAGAATCGTTGAACTATGTTGGTAACGACGGAACTTGCGACCATAGCTGGCTAACGATGCTTTTGGGAAACGCACCCCAGGCTAGATCCCCCTCTATGACACAGGCCTACGCTCTGAAGTGGGGTCTGTTCGTTGAATGGTGTTTCTTTCACCGAGAGGACCCTCAGAGATGCTCGGTTGGAGTGGTGCTTTCCTTACTTCAGGAAAAGTTGGAGCGGAGGCTGTCCCCCTCCACTTTGAAAGTCTACATGGCAGCTATCGCTGTGTACCACGACGCAGTAGATGTTCTGTCCCTAGGGAAGCATCACCTGATCATCAGGTTCCTGAGAGATGCCAGGAGGCTAAATCTGCCTCGTCCGCACCTCACCCCTTCTTGGGATCTCTCCGTGGTCCTTGAGGGCCTTCAAAGAGATCCCTTTGAGCCGCTTGATTCAGTTGAGCTTAAAATACCTGTCGCTTAAGACTTCGCTCCTGATCGTGATCACTTCCATCAAGAGGGTGGGGGACCTGCATGCGTTCTCAGTCAACAAATCATGCCTTTAGTTTGTCCTTTGTGGGAGAACGGCTCAGTGTTGGCTTGCTGCGCCATTCCATTATGGATCCGTGCGCTTTTTCACAGTGGTTCCCCATGGTCCTCCATGCACTCCAGTTCGAACTAGGAGGAGTAGTTCGCTACTGTGCTGGTAAGTGGTTTCCTTCGCCCCCTCCAGACATGGCATTATTTCTCAGTGGCCTTGTCCATGTATTTTCCCCACTGTGTTTCCCTTACAAATTAAAAAAAAAAAAAAAGAGAATTTTCTATTCCACATGACTTGCGTCCTGTCATTGGGCTCCGCCCCCCAATGGTTTGCTTTAGAAAATCTGGCACCCCTGGTAGTCCCCCTTTTAGTCTGGGTCTCAGGGCTTTGAGCAGGTTATGTATTGAGTCCATTTGTTCTGACACGCTTGCCGGTCAGCATTTGTCCTCAATTACATAACATAGTTCAGGTTTGTGGCGTTTTCCAGAGGGACCCCATGACGTCAGTCGACGTAACGTCGAACGTGACTGACTGAGGGGGAACGTCTAGGTTACTCCCATAACCCTCATTCCCTGAAGGAGGGAACGGAGACGTTACGTCCCTCATGGCACAATCCTGGAATACGTGTGAAAATTATATAGGCCAAACAAAACCTATTATAGACCTACATAAAATTATTTTTATTACCAAGTGTCATGAATTTATTTTTATTACTTTTTTAAATACTTTGTTATAGACTATTTACTTGATCATCAAGCAATAATCATAAACAGGAGCAGTTGTATTATTATCATTTTTCTGATTAACTTTTATTAGTCCAGGAATACTCATTTCGGTTATTTTATTTCTCCTACAGCCTAACCGACAACCGAGGGTCGTAAGCCATTATTACCCGTTAATCGTTAACTGACAAGATGTTCAAATACAAATAAATTAAATTTGAATTAATACGTGGCTGTGACCCATTAAAATACCTAAATTTGTTTTCCATTGATTAATTATAAAAATATAACATAAACATACATACGCAAAAAGCAACATAAACAACATAATGTACGGACTGACAAGTTCACGCACCTGCAGCGCTTCTGTGAACATTATAAAGCTATATATGAAAGAAATAAATAGGCTTATTTATATTTTTTTCTAAATAAAAAATGAATTAACAAAACGAAAGAAAAAACTGTGAAACAATTAGCAGCCTAAATGCAGAATTTCGTTTCATTTTTCTGATGCGCTCTTGAGAAAGTGGCGTCCTGTTTGTTTCCTTTTTACAAAGCCACACTGTTTTTAGTGTGAATGTACACAAATGAAATAAATATTTAGAATAGTTTTGAATAATGTCTTACAAAATCCACGTAAAATAAGATCTTCAGAACAAAATGAATACATTTTATCTTGCAACATAGCCTACTAAAGGAACATCAAATTAAGACATCTATGTTTGAGAGGTAACTTGTCAATTTAATAATATGAATATGATTTATGCGCCTTTGAACCGGGAAACGGTGCTTTGAGCGTCACAAAGTCATGTGACAAAACAATTATTTGGCCTAAAACCCCTTTTCACGACAAAGGAAAAAAAGAAGAAAAATATAGAATTTATGCGCTAAAGTTAAACGGAAAAACTGTCGACACATGAGAAATTTTATTTATAAATGGCATTTCCATCAGCTATATCGGTAAAATTTTTGAAGCGCTAAATATACTTTTTTTTTTTTTTTTTTTAACAAAAAAACTTTTGGATGGAAACCTGGCTACTGATATACATGGCCTTTGCCTCATTTATTGCCTGTCTGCTCGCTCCCGCCATCAGCCCCTTTCCTGGACTGATTTATTTTTTAAATTGGACCGCGAAAATAAAACGAATCTATCCTTCAGGCACAGAAAGGGGAAAAATGACCATGAAAAGAGACAAGCACAAGGTAATTTTTAATAACATAATTTTTAAGTGGTAACGGCATTGACGTTAAAGACCTAAGCTGATCTTTATTGACGATAGGTATTAACTATTAAATATGAAATATTTAATATCTTTAAATTGCCCGGTTTTACAGAGTAGTCTTAAGCTATAGTTCCAATCTAAAATGCATTATTGAGTTGCTTTAACTGAAAGCATCTTGCACTAGGATATCTATGTGTAAAATGGGTTGCTGGATTGTGATGGCAATACTCCATTATTCATAAAATGTTCATTTTAAAGCCTTGCCAACTAGCCTATTAACAATTTTTGCATCATTTTATAGTTAAATGGCCCTGGGATTAAAAATTGCAGTTTTAATGTAAAATAGATTTATAAAAGGAATGGGAGTGGAATATTAATATTCCAATAAAAAATACACACCTGTGCCAAATGGTAAGACTAATGGTAAAATCGTATACTGATGGAATTACAGTGGTATAAACTATAAAACATAACATTTATCTGTCATGTTGTAAAGACTAAGGCAAACCAGCTGTTCTCCCATAGTAGACCTCCACAGTAGAACGTCAAGAAGTAGCAGTTAAAGTCGCGAACACGCAAAATGACGTCGGAATGCCGTTGCCTTCCATCCGTCACTGCTGCTTAAAGACCCCAGTGATGTGTTGAAGACGGAAGAGTTGCACGATGGCGTCTACCTTTGCGGTTCTTCTGCTCTTGTCTGCGTGTTTATTCACGGCACCAGTCGGTAAGTCAGCCAACCTGTTACTAAAATCTAAAGAGACACTTTAAACTTGTTTTTGGGCGGTTTACCGATCATATCATCGCAGTAAGCAGTAAGAATGTGTCTAATTCCATTATACAAGAGTATTGGATGTGAGACACTTTAACCCCCTAACTGTCACCGTCCAGTATATGGGACGCCTACGTTTACTTCACCATATTACAAATAAATCCTTATCTAATCACGACAAACTATATATCGTTGGAAATGTCTAAGACTTCTAAATAGATATTTTACCACTGTTTTGTGTTACAAATTATGTAGGAAAAGTAATAGATTAATTTATGACAAGAGTGCACATAAAAAAAAAAAATCTAGTCAAGTCAAGTCAAGTCACCTTTATTTATATACCGCCTTTAACAATACAGAATTGTGACAAGGCGGCTGTACAGTATTAAATAGGAAACAGTACATCAACAATGCCAAAGGCAACAGTAAGCACTCACATTTTAGGTAAAGGTAGTTAATCAAAAACAATAAAATAAAATGCAATATTGTGTTAAGAGAAAGTGTCCCCAACTAAGCAAGCCAGAGGCGACAGCGGCAAGGAACCAAAACTCCATCGGTGACAAATGGAGAAAAAAACCTTGGGAGAAACCAGGCTCAGTCGGGGGGCCAGTTCTCCTCTGGCCAAAGTTCCCGTGGTCCCGTGATCTACATCATTAACAGGAGTTCTGACCTTTGTAACAAAATAACTTTCTTCGTTGCCTTTTTCCATATTACGCTTTAGATCAGGGGTGTTCAACGCTGTTCCTGGAGATCTGCCTTCCTGCAGAGTTCAGCTCCAGCCCTGATCGAACACACACGAACCAATTAATTAGGATCTGAAGGAGCACTTGATAATTACAGACAGGTGTGTTTGATCAGGGTTGTAACTAAACTCTAAACAGGGTTGAGCACCCCTGCTCTAGATATCATAAGAAACTAGATAGTAAAGTTCATAGACAAACTTTAAGTTGGCTTGAAAAAGCCTAGCCAGAAAGTTTTAAAATTTTCAGAAAGTTTCAAGTTTGACTGTTTTCAGTTTGAAATAGTTTGAAAGATTAAAGTCTGAATGTTTTGAAGGCAATACAATCTATTAGAAAAACAGATAGATAGGGTGTTGGTAGGTTGCTATGTGGTTGCTAGGTTACTCAGGGTGGTTGCTAGGGCAGTTGCTAGGGTACCTGGGGTGATTGCTAGGGTGTTGCTATGCGGTTGCTAAGGTGTTGCCAGGCGGTTGCTAGGGCGGTTGCTAAGGTGTTGCTAGGCAGTTGCTAGGGTACTCAGGGTGGTTGCTAAGGTGTTTCTAGGTGGTTGCTAAGGTACTCAGGGTGGTTGCTATGTAAGTTGCTAGGTGGTTGCTATGCTACCTGGGGTGATTGCTAAGGTGTTGCCAGGCGGTTGCAAGGGTACCCGGGGTGGTTGCTAAGGTATTGCTAGGTGGTTGCTAGGGTACTTGGGGTGATTGCTAAGGTGTTGCTAGCTGGTTGCTAGGGTTCTCAGGGTGATTGCTGTGGTGTTACTATCATGTTGTTACCATGATTAGCAAGTTACTAGCATGTTGCTAGCATGTTTAACATGTGGCTAACATGTTACTAGTATGTTTCTAGCATGATTAGCAAGATACTAGCATGATCCTAGCTTGATTAGCATGTTACTAACATTATTTTAGCATTATTCTAGCATGATTAGCAAGTTACTAGCATGTTTATAGCATGATTAGCATGTTACTAGCATGTTTATAGCATGATTAACATGTTACTGGCATGCTTCTAGCATTAATTAGCATGTTACTAGCATGATTCTAGCATGATTAACAAGTTACTAGCTGTCACGAACCTGGTCGGTGTCCCGTTGTCTACTCACCACCAGATGTCACTCTCGCTCCACCCACTCACTCGAACTGTTGCTTTGCATTTTGGACTGCATCTCCCATCCTCCACCGCGCTGATTGCGTCAGCCCCCATGACCAATCAGGCGCTCTATAAAACCCCGGACTTCCTTGTACACTGCACGGAGTGTTCTGTTACCGTGAGAGTGAGAGGAGAGGCGAGCGGATCCACGTGCAAGCTTTTATTAGAAGGACTAGACAGATACATGGTCAGGCAGGCAGGGTCAAAACAGGAGCGAGCATTATCCATAGGGCGATCCGAGAGAGAATATACCAATAACCAGAGCGAGAGTCCAAAAGGCAGGCGGCGATGAGTCGTACACGATAAACCAGGCGCGAATACAAACTAGGGAACTAGGAACACGGGGACTAGGAAACTAGGAAACATAAACAAGATAACAACCAAACAACACTCCGTGCAGTGTACAAGGAAGTCCGGGGTTTTATAGAGCGCCTGATTGGTCATGGGGGCTGACGCAATCAGCGCGGTGGAGGATGGGAGATGCAGTCCAAAATGCAAAGCAACAGTTCGAGTGAGTGGGTGGAGCGAGAGTGACATCTGGTGGTGAGTAGACAACGGGACACCGACCAGGTTCGTGACACTAGCATGTTTATAGCATGATTAGGATGTTACTAGCATGTTGCTAGCATGATTAGCATGTTGCTAACATGATTTAAATAGATTAGAAATATAAGAAATATTAGATGAGTTTAAATGAGTTTAAATGGATTAGAAATAGTACATAGAAGGGAAGCTTGATTTAGTCTTGATTTAGAAAAACCGTAAGCCAGATCAGTTACAAAAATATAGCAACAGAAGAAGAAGAAGAAGAAGAAGAAGAAAAGTTTAAATAGAATATCAGTAAGTTGGCTTTTTCAAACCAACTTAATTATATATCCTTCACGAATCTGGCCGGTGAGCTTCGGTCTGCTCACCACCAGATGTCGCTCTCTCATTACATTGACATTCACATTACACAGATTGTTGCACCACACCCCGGACTAGGTTCACCATCAGTCATTGCACTAATCACCTGCGTCACCTGTATACGTTTCTCGTTATTTACCTCAAAAGAAAGGAAGTGAAAGGTTACAACATGACCCGTATGTGGGGGTACATTGTAACATCTGAAGGGGCACCTTGTAACATGACCATATGACAGCTTAAAATGTTATCTGACTGAATGAAAAAATATACACGACAAACTAAAATATTTTGTCAATAAAATAAAATGAAATAATGGCGTTTTTTAAGAATGAAAAAAAAAATCACATTTTTGAGGTTCACAATGAGCACATCGCAACCATGCATGGGACGGCCCTGATCGCAAACCACAGCTACAATATAGTTCAAACAATGTGCGCAAAAAGATGAAACACATTCAGACATCCAGAAAAACGCTTCCCTCCTTCCAAACACAGCTCTCATAGAATACGAGACACATAAACGAGGCAAAATGCTTTACATTTCTTGAAATAATAATTTCTCAACGTTAAACATCGATTGTCAGTGTTTATTCACCTGTTTCTTTTTAAAATCCATAAAAGTAAATACTGAAAATTACATTGCTAATGTCATAGAATAGCATAGTTTAATATAGCGGGGCACATTGTAACGCAGTGTTACGACGTTCCCCATCAGCCCGACTGGAATATAGTGGTCAGTGTCTTCTGCTGCTTGCCAAGAATTAATAAACTATCTAAACTGATAAATAACAGATCGGCGATTAAAATAATAGCATATTTGTCTTATTTTAAATGAATGCTAAAAATTTACTTAAGACAGAAATGTACCTTTACTATGGTAAAATAGCAAATTTAGTTATGCTGGCGTGTGTGGAAATATTTAAACCACGTGTGTTACAATTAATCCCGCCTTAGTTTGTGCCCCGCGCACCCCTATGTGCCTAATTCGATTTTGCAAGACTATTGCACGTGCTGTAGTCGGGGTTTTAGAGTTTTTATTACTTTTTATTAGTTTTTATTCTTTCAGTTTAGTTTTCGCTTATATAGCTTATATTAGAGTTGGGGTACTCGGACTCAAGTCCGGTCTCGAGTACAATTTCTAGGCGACTCGGACTTGTCACGGACTCGAATGCATTTTTACTCGGACTCGAGCCTTTCGGACTGAAAATATTCCGAGTCCAGAGACAGTTGACGGAAACGTCACTGACTTGATGCATTATCACGAAAGTGATATTCAGTATTTGCATGTGTTTTTAAGTCTTGTCCAGAAGGCTACTCGAAAGCCTACGGGTTTATGTGCGCACACACACTCAAAGCGCGCTCACAGAACGCGCCTCTCATTCAGTGTGCGAATGCGGAGTTCTCTTTCGCTTCTAATAGGGTCTGTTATTGCTACACATATGCTCGTCTTAGAGACTATTCATGTAAATGAAGTCGGTTTCGTTTTAAGTAAACCTGAACAGTTGGGAGAAATACTGATGCGCCAAAATATTTGATCTGTGCGTCAGATCTTAAAGCGACAGCAGCGTTAAACCTGCAGCCGCCAACCGCGTCATAAATATTAATCAAACAACAAAAGAAAAAGAGAATCACTCACTTTTCTTGACTGAATCACTTATTAACATTAATAAGAATCGTCTTTAATGTATACAGTGAAGATTTTGCAGTGTTTTATTTTATCATTTAGTAAGAAATGTCTGCAGTAGTCTATTTCTGTAACAGCCTTTAGATAGACCTACCTAAAATAATAATAATATATATATATATATATATATATATATATATATATATATATATATATATATATATATATTATTATTATTATTTTATTTTATTTTTTTTTTAAGATTCTGTTTTTTAAAAATATTATTTCATTTGTTATTTTGATTAATATATTTACTTATCCTTTTGTTTGTAAGTAATAGGCCTACTTGGAGTGTTTACTTGCCTTCAGTAAGCTTGAGAATGTTTTACTTACATTAGTTGATTAGTTTTTGCTGTATTGAAATTATTATAAATATTATAAATTATTATTAAATAAATTTAAACATGGTGGCAGTTTCCAGCTTCCAAGAAAAATAATTTGTCTATCATCTTTGCAGCAATAGTTTTAATGGGTCCAAAACCACTTTGGATGTGCATGAATTTCTAATAAATCAATGGCACATCATCAAATTTTCTTTTATAATGTAATTTATTGTAATTAATGTAACTATAAATGCATTTAAAAATAAAACATGTGTGAGTTTGCTGTAATTTATGGAAAGTATATGTAGGGCTTTATACACAGTGTGTGCGATTGTAAAGACTAGGTTTATCCCTCACAACCTCATTTTCATCCAAGAAAAAAAAAAAAAGTCATATAAAACCCAAAACACACACAGCCACAATCAGAAATAAAAGAGGTGCATTTTCTGCTCTTAAGGTCCCATTCACCAAGATACGTACTCCTTTACCCCCACCCTTGAATTTATACATTTACTATATCAATGAATAAAGTCAAGTACCGCCCTATAATTTATCACATTCTAAAACCTGTTTCACTCTGAAATATGTCACAAGACATAAGTCAGCTATAACTTCTCTTACATGACTTTAAGTTTGCTAAGCAGAGCATGGACACTAATTATGAGATGTTGTGAAATCAAAATGGCAAGATCCACTAGAGGTTTGCTTTTCTTTGCTTTTTGCTTTTCAATTGACATTGCGTTTTAGTTGTAAAGGTTAAAAACAAGGGTGCCCAAACTCAGTCCTGGTCCTTGGTTTAGCTCCAACTTGCCTCAACACACCTGCCAGGGGTTTCTATGCCTAGTAAGAGCTTGATTAGCTGGTTCAGGTGTGTCTGATTGAGGCTGGAGCTAAACTCTGTAGGACGGTACTTTTTGAAAATTCACGATGTTCATGTCAAAGTCAGTTCTCTTGATTCTCTTAGAATTTATAAAGTCTTTTATAAAATGGGTTGCATTTCTACTGTTCTTTTAGGTGGTTATGGCTGTGAAGATGAGGTCTGCTATTTGTAAGTATTTTAAAGTCATTTTGTTATTAATAAAATGTCCGTTAGACCCAAAGCTACGCTTTTTACACTCTCATATCATTCCAAATTTCAAAAAGTACATAATTTTCATATTTGGGTCAGTTGTTTCTTTAATTTCCCTCATATTATCCATAACTGGGATCATGATAATTCTGTGAACTGTTAATATCTGTTTTGTTTTTTAGTGGCAAAGTTTGCAATTAGGGGCCTGGTTTGAATCCAGCTTTGATGTTTTAGGCTATATTTTTTATTATCCAAACACAAAGCAAGTTAACCATTCATTAAACCAGTATGGTTTCATCAAATTAATAAGTAATAGCTATATCATTTTAATATATTGGTGCAAAATCGAATCCATTTCAGATGGGTGGGTTGCAGAAGTTACAGATTTATTGTTTTCAGAAATACAAATGAATAACAAAAATAAATATGACGGTATACTGTGGTTTGACACCGCTGGGGCTGGACATCAATTTCTTAAATAAATTTAGATCAGGGTGCCGTGAGATCTTGACACTTATGCATCATTTACTGTTTGTTCCATAAACATCTCTATTTGTGTCTGAGCTAAGTTAGAGACTGCAACAGCATACAATGTACGAATGTTAAAATCACAGGGACTGAGTACATAATTAATAATGATGTAGAGAATAATTCATTAATTATTTCATAATCAATTCATAATGCACAACTTAATTCAAAAAGTCAACACACCACTATAAATAAGATTTTATAGATTAAATATACTAGAAGTTGCTAGAGAGTGTTTCTAATGCTTGTTGCTTCATGTTTTTATTTCTCCAACGGCAACAGTGGTGTGGCAGTTAGCATGGGAGTTGTGGGTTCTGTGATCTTCGTCACTGTGTTCATCACCTGCTGCTGCTGCCCCTGCTGCTGTATTTATAAATTGTGTAGACAACCCAGACGTAAGTGTTTTAGTGTTAAAAGAAAAATTTACCAATAACTGAAAATGTACTCACCCTCAGGCCATTCAAGGTGAGTTTGTTTCTTCATGGGAACAGTTTAGTGAAATTTAGCTTTACTCAAATTGCTCACCAACGGTCTGATCCCCTGCAGTAAATGACTGCGGTCAGAATGAGAGTCATAAAAACACTCCAATTCATCAGTTAACATCTTGTGAAGCAAAAAGCTGTGTTTGTAAGAAACAAATCCATCGTTTTCAGGGATTATTTTGTCAAGAAGCGACAGTTTAAAGTTGGATCAATGATGGATTTGTTTCTTACAAACACAACTTTTTGCTAAACTAGACATTAATTAATTGACTGGAGTGGTGTGGATTACTTTTGTGGACTGCAGAGGATCCATTGGTGAGCAAGTGATGTAATGTAACATTTCTCCCGCTCTGATGAAAAAACAAACCCATCTGTTCAGCCAATTTAATTTTTTTTTTTTTTTTGTGAACAGTTCCATTATTGGAGATTATATGTTATTTAGGGAATAATAACATTTTATTATAAATTGATTTCTGTCTTGTTTATCTCACAGCTGTGGTAACAACGCAAGTAACCACAGTCATGAATACGCAAAACATTCAGCAGCAGCCCGCAATGCAGGCGGTCCTGTACCCACAATACCAACCAATGCTGACTCAACCGGGTTACGGTGGTCAGCCAATGCAGATGGGACCGCAATATGCAACAGGAAACGCCATCCTCATATCAAGCAGCCAGTAAGAACACCTATAGTACTACAACCATGTAGTAGTAATTTTTTTCTGCAAAAGTAACTTTTTCCCCCCTCTGTTTCCAGCAAAGCCTAAATATCCCACTGGTCAGAATGCATATGATGGAGGCCAGGCTATGCACCCCATGTAACCGCCTGCGCAGCCAGCTTATATGCATTCAGAGACATCAACTCAGCCAGCCTACAACCCGCCAACGTGCAGCCACCAAACACCGATTACTAAACGGCAACTGTCTGTCACATCAATCACTGCTGGATTGTGGAGGTTGATGCGTTTTCACGAGGCAGTAAGAATCTGTCTAATTCAATTTTACGAGACAACTGGATGTACTATAGTCAGGATTTTTAGAGTTTTTATTACTTTCACTTTCTTTCAGTTTAGTTTTTGCTCTGGGACACACTGAAAAAATGCTTTGGGGAATTGATTGCTACAGTACGTTTTAGAATAAAATACCATTTCAGTCTTTCTGCTTTTTACAAGCAGTGAGTGAAATTTTTTTCTATATAATATTTTTAAATGCAGTTTTAGTTTTAGTGTTTTTTACTTTCAGTATTATTCTAGAATTGTTATTTTAGTACTGAACTGTACTGATACATAAAAAATGTATGTACTAAAAGACTAAAATCTAAAATATAACTTGCTGTTTTTATTTTAATTAGTCTTTTTAATTAATGTTCTTTAGTTTTGGTTTATGCAATTTTATGTCATTTTTGAGTTTTTATATTTAATACAACAGCGTAATACTCAAATAAATATAAATGTATTGGTTTTTACATTTTAAATAGCAGGAACTGTTTTGAGTTTTTAAATAACAATGAGTGTCACAAAATTTACACAATTATGTTATGACTTTGTACCAACTTTAAAGCACAGAATGGCTGTCAGGGTAATACAAAAGGTTACATTTTTGACAAAGCAACCTTTGTTAAGCATTAGGAAACCACTGTCTTGATCCTTTTCAGATTGTATTATATGGTTTCAGGTGACATGACATTGTTTTTTGAGATGCAGCCTGTTTGTTTAATGGCTATTGTGGAAGAAACATAAATTTTACTTATCTTATATGCTTATGGAATATTGTGTAAGTGTCTTTTATTTAAACCTGCTCTGAGGATGACGTGAGAGAAGGGTATCGGGACCCTAAATATAAAGATTTGAATCTTGGGAGTATGACGTAGCAGAATGTAGTTATCTGACTCTTACTATGTGCGGAAAGTTACCGGTTAGGAGAAGTAACCTTAAATGCTGGGAAGAGATATAAGTTGAAGTGAACCCTCCCTTCTTGGTTGCACTCTGCAGCAACCTGTTTCTGTATGACTCTCTGAACTTCTTTGCAAAGAATAAACTTATAAAAGACATTTGACTGAGTTTGTCTCTTACTCTGGTGAGAGTCGTTTTTATTTTGCCACAGCACTACATTCTGTAAATGTTTAACTAATGTTTTATTTTTTATGTTTGTAAGATGTTATTTTTTATTTATTTTTTTTTTTTTTACTCTCTTTATTTAAAATATTGTTACTTTTTTATTTAACCTTTATTTAGCCAGGCAAGTCAATTAAGAACAAGTTCTTATTTTCAATAACAGATGTAAATTATGTATTGGCTGTTACTGAAAATAAGAACTTGTTCTTAATTGACCTGCCTGTTTAAATGAAGGTTAAATAAAAAAGTAACAATATTTTAAATGAAGACAGTAAAAAAAAAAAAACATCTTACAAACATAAAAAATAAAACACCAGTTAAACATTTACAGAATGTAGTGTTCGGAAACACCATATGGTGTCTAAAACGTAAGTCTCTTAATATTAACCTATAGTTGATTGAACAGCAATATCACATTTATGATTTTTGCACTATATATAGAGAGAGAGATCGTGTGATATTGATTAACAAAACTCCAGGTTTCAGCAACGACTGTTCTGATTGGCCACCGCTTTCTAAACTCAACAGAGTCGTTTGTGATTGGTTATAATACGCAACACTGTAAAAACGCGTAAAAATAAAATATGATTTAACGTAAGCAGGTCTAAATTTTATGTAGCAATCAAATAATTTTATTTCATTTTCACTAGTTGTATGTTTTATGATAGCTTTTCAAAATGAAAACAAAAAGAAAAGTAAAATTCTTATGGGGGGGTCCCTTAATGCTTATGGGAGGTCTGGGACCCCCCATAAGAATTTCACTTTTCTTTTTGTTTTCAATTTGAAAAGTTTTCATTTGTTTTCATTTACCTCGCGTTACGTTATGGAGGCTTTCTTTTAATTTTATTTGATTTCTCAGTGTTTGCTAATCATTACGTAATTTAATAGACGAGGCGTTGGTACACAGCAAAATCGCTGGTGTAAAAAGAACACCCACAGTGTCAAATTTAACACCAGCAAAGTGTCTATATGTGTCCACACTATAGAGGGTAAATTTTACACTTTTGATAGTGTTAACTTTTTCACACCCTTTGAGTGTAAATTCAACACTCATTATTGTTAATTTTAAACCTAGTCAACACTATTTGTTGTTGTTTCTGCACTACACCAGTGTTAGTACTCAATTACAGTGTTAATTTTTAACACTCTCCTTTTAAGATCAACACCAGTGTAATTTGAATATAGCATTGGTGAGTGTTGAAAATACTGATTTATAGTAGCACTTTTGTTACGTTTTGGTTCTTTCTACAAAATTAAAATGGCATGACATTTGCAGAAAAGATGGCAAAAACTTTATTAAGGTACACCACATTTAACATTCACATTCAGACACAGCATTTCACTGCATTTAAAAACCTTTACAGTTTGCAGTTAATTCCAATCTGAAACAAAAACACAACCGGGAACAATGCAAGTTCTCTCATCACTGTCATATGAAAACTGCCTGTCATAAGGTCTATAGTACATCAAATCATCCACACAAATGAGAGTGAAAATATTTCCCACCTCCTCAATACAGAATGCATGCACATGCTCATCAAAACACGCTGTAATTACATTACTGGCCAAAAGAAAAGCTTGTCCATCTTTCACAATAATACTGCTAATCTTATTAAAAACAGGCATTTCATTTTTCAACAGAAGAGCAAACTTGGTATTCAGTTCCATAGTTTTTTACCCAGGTTGTAGTGGAGACAGTGGGTACATTCCAAGTTTCAGTTAAAAGCTTGTTACCCTCCAGAGTGCAAGTAGAGACTTCATTAAAAGGACCAAACTGAAATCTTTTAAAATAAAAACTCTCCCAATGAAAAGCCAACTGATGTTGATGCTTCTTGGCCAATGTTTTGGTTATGTTTTTAAAGTTTTTTTTTTTTTTTTTTTTACAGACTGCTTAAAAAAGTCTTAAAGAGTTCATCAAAGGCTGCAACAGCTGTCTGCACCATGCAGGGAATGGCCTTCTGGTCAGGGCTGTGTAGATCCAACTCGCTCAAGAAATGCCTTCATGCTTGTCCCCACCTGATGAGACATGATGAGAGATTTTAAACAGCGTTTCTTTTATACAGCTGACAGATTTTTCAAGTTCAAATTCACAAATAAAAGTCTCATCCTCAGGTGTGTGACATATGAGAAACGAACACAAACAAATAATTTTTTTTAAAAAGGTATTAATGTACATTAACCAAAATTAATAAATGCAGTGCAAGTATTGTTCAGTGTGTTTACATAGCATCCGTAAAAAATGAAATCTTATTGTAATGCGTTTATGAAAATATTGTTTCGCCCTTGAATTGTAGATGTAGTAAGATTTTAATGTGAGATGTGAACAGACTTGAAGTTTTCTGCTCAGTTCTATATTTTGGAATCTGTATATGATGACTATGCAGATACACAGATTACACCAACTGCTGTCAAGACTAAATGAGTAAAGCTAACAAGAACTTTATTTTACCTTCATGAACTTTACAACATGATCAGCTGCTTCTGTTGCACTGATTTTCCCAGTCTTCCTTCCTTTTACAGTTGGAGGCAAGAGATGAAGGAGCAAGAGAATAGCAGCCACATCACTGTCCCATTCTAGAAGGATAGAGCATTCAGTTAAACCTTATACCAGCTTAAAATAAAAACAAACAAAAAAACAACATTTATACTTACCATAATCAGACTCCTCCAGAGCAGACAAAAGGTCATCCACATGTGCACCATGATGCAGGTTTTTGCAGTCAGCAATTATTCTTGGCTTGTAGAATGTTGGCCATTTTGCAATAAACTTGCTTGAAATGTCCTCTCCAAAAAGCATAGTAAAGTCTTGGTCAATCTATCACACAGAAAAATCAAGTCAATAACAAACATTACAATTAAATATACAATTAACATCAAAATCAAACTTTTAATATTTATTACCAAGCCTGGTGTATCCAAAAATCGGGGAAAGTAATCAAGGATGAGTGAAGATTTGTCTGGATCATGTATCAAATTCTGCCTGTACTTGAATGTTGTCTTCATTTTATCCTTAATAACTGGTGCGTCCGTTGAATGCTTCATCATGGATACAGCTTCTGTGCATTCATCACCTGACAGCTGCTCAGTTGTTGAAGAGGTCTCACGCAAAGTCTTAGGACCATCTTGGTAAACCACCTTTGATGCCCCCCTCAAGTTATTTACAGAGTTGCGCTGAACAGTTTTCAGTCTGTAGGCAATGTAACCCTGGCCACTGCATGGATCGTAGAACTGTTCCTGTCAAACATTTAGCATCTATAAGTCATCAGTGTATCAGGCCCAGGCAGTATCGCATACATTTATAATTATTTATAAATATAATTTATAATTATAAATATTTATAATTATTTTATGATACTCACAGCTACCAATAACAGTATTCTAAGCTTGACACATTTGACAAGGTTTACAATACTTCCACAGAATTCTGCAGATTTTTCTAGAACAATGTGCAGATAATGCCAAAATATCTGAGATAAATCATCTGCCCAATTTTACGTTGCTTTGGATAAAAGCGTCTGCAGAATAACTACACTTAAACGTATCTCCGTATAATAAATAATTTGATTGACTAGACATCAGATATGTGCTGAAATAAAGAGAGTGTATGGTCTATGTACTGTATTTACTTACATAACCAGTTGGTGAGAACTTATCCTTCAAACTGGGGAACAGAGTAATGATTCCAAGAGCATAGCTTACACGGATACTGACTGGTGGAATCCTCCTACACCACAGCATGAAAAAAAAAAAAAAAAAAAAAAAAAAAAAGATTCATAGAAAACTTAACTGTTCAAATACCAGTGCAATATAGACTTTTTTTGGGGGGTCACTTACCCATACTTCTCTACCATATCAGCCACATGGATGTTTACCAGCTTCCTTCGTGTCTTGTCAGACAGACTCTTTGTTTGTTCGTACTCCTTCAATATATCAGAGCCTCCTGGTTTTGAGTGCAGCGCTGCATGAACTAGCTGTATATATACATATATATTAAAAAAAAAGGATGAATGCAAATTAACCAGTCTTTGATATACTATTGTTGGTAGGATTATTGATACGGTATCAAATTTTATCATTTAAGTATAAAACTTAAGCAAGAGAGGAAAAATAACTCACATCTTTTGATACATTGCAGTCAGAAGGTTCTGCTAAGAATCGCTTTTTGCGTGCCTTTGAAGATTGCGGAATCACTGTGGAATCTGAACTTTCTGATTCTACTGATGAAAATGACGACTCGGGGCATGACGGCTCAGAGAAATCGGTCTCAGCTTGTGGAACATTATCTTAGAATCACATTCAGCACACAAGACAACATGAACATTACAAAAACAGATGCTAGCATCATGCATTGTGAAGAAAGATGCTTGAGAATGCAAACTAGATTATACATTTTTGAACATGGCAGCAGGTCATGAGTTTCTTACATGCTGTATCACAATCCAAAATTTTGAAGGACACCTTAGATGTTCTCACAAGCTCATCAAAAATATCAGCATCAACGTCAACTCCTGCAGAGTCTTTAAGAACCACATTGGCTCCATGTGGCAAGTTGAACTTTGCTGAAGCTTAGAAGTAGAAAATACAATTCGATTTCATGTTCAAACATACTGAAAATGACAACAATTTAATCATTTGATATTATTTTCAAATGCAAGTAATACATAAATAAATCTAATACAATATGTTTAAGTAAATAACTATTCAGATCAGTAGGACAGAATTAAAGTCAAATGTATAGAAAAATACTGTACAAAGATTTGTTAACATTACTATATGCAAAAAAAGTGTGATCAATATTATTCAGGATCAAGTCAATTTATAATACACTGAATGTTTAATGGATAAATGTATGACTACTTAATATGAATAATAATCATTTATTTCAAAGAAAATAATACTGTTATAATAAACTTAAAATTACTTTACATTTGAAAAAAAATTACCTTCTTTAATGAATTCACAGAAGTCAAAACAGTCATTTTTCACTGGTATTCGGATCCCCTTTACACTCCACTTGAACCAGTATTTCTTCGGAATGAAACACTCTCACTATTAGGATAATTACAGTCAATCTGTGTACTTTTTTTTTAACCAAGCTAGCATATATATGAGGTGTTTTGCCAAGCGTTTGAAATGAGACCAATATAAAAAAAAAAAATAAACAACATATAACTCGTAAAATAAACTTTTAAACCAAGCAAGCAAGCTTCGCTCATAAATGATTAAACTGGGTGATGTTTTTGTCCCGATAAAGTGTTAGTTTGGTGATATTTCTAATGTTTGAATCCATAAAAAAGCCAGGCCTGACTGACGCACACCACGAAATAGAACTTAGTTTTGTTATTCTAGCATTACGCAGCACGTTTCCACAGACAATAAAACAGCAACTAGCCTCGTCAAATAAACACCTTAAACACTGTTCGACGAGGGTAGATTTTAAAGCCGGGAACTCACCTAGCGACTAGCTGAACAGTATAACTCTGGTCGCACACCAGTTGAGAGATGCCTGCTCGCGCTGCATCCTTAAAAATAAAGTGTGAGATGGCGCCTGCGCGGCACTTCTAGGTGTGCTTAAGCGTGCGTCATGGATTCATCCGCCTATTAGGCCTCTAACCCCTGTAAATTCTCCTGGTGTCCTTGATATTTTATCTTTTTATGCAATTCAGTGTTTTTAAAGTTACAAACAATAACTTCCGTGTTATCCTCATGAACAACTGTGTGCTTTTAACGTGTAAGTTAGAAGGCGCAATGTAAAGAGGGATACCTAATTGACGTGGCCACGATTTAGGAATTTGTTTTATGAATTCACAATTTATTAATACACTCCTTCATTTTATGTAAATCATGGACACATAATTAATTCCCGTTAGTAACCTAACGTTAATTTTAAATCGAGCAAATATGATCCGAGGTATCAAATTAGTACAAACGTGGCTTCGATTTATCTTTACAAAGGAACAAATTGATCAAAGGTGTCCACGACATCTACTCACGTGGGGCTTAGCAGATATAAAGATAACGATTTAATTTTGCTAAGTTATATCGTGTAAGAATGTGATTTACCCGCGTTTTCTTCGTCTTCGGCCTCGAGTAAAAGAAAATGGCGGACACAGACTGTTGTGTCTAGCGTTAAGTGGAGGCGTGGCTTTTTACGCCACTTTGGGTGAAATGTGAAAATACACTTAAATTTCACACCGACACTGTCTTACAAATAACAACAGCAGTGTTATTTTATTACCATGTAGTGTTAAAAAATGCCAACACTGTTAATTTTACACCGTCCCTGCAAATTTTACACCAGTGATTTTGCTGTGTATAGGCTAATACAGCATGTGGTGTAGGGGAGCGCAGGGCACAAGACTTTTTGAATTTTTCAGCTTGTGTAAATCCACGTGGGGTTCACAGTACACTCTAAAAAGTGCTGGGTTAAAAAATAACCCAACCTTAACCCAGCCGCTGGGTAACTATGGGACAGACACGCCTTGGGTTGTTTTGATCCAAGTGCTGGGTTTAACCATTTGTTTATTTGACCCAACCAGTGGGTCAGGTTAACTGTGTTGCTGGGTTAAACATAACCTAATCATTGGGTTATTTGTTGTCTTATTGCCTTGCTACCTTTATATTTACCAATAATAATAAATAATCACAAAAGAATGTAAAATTATTATTGCTTTTCTGTAATACAGTTAGAAAAACACAAAAAATATGCAACTGTAAACATTAATTTAATGAGTTTTATTTCTTTTTAAAACCATTCAAATGTGTGCAGCTGTCAAACATTTTATCCAAACATTACAGACACATAAAACAACAATTTTAGTAGATCAGTTACTTTAAAACACAAAACTGTGTAAACTAGGCACTGTAGATTCCGATTCTTTGTCAAAATTGCAGCTCATGAGAATCGTTCCAAACATTGTGCTATTAAAACTAAGCCAAACAAAGTGTCCACCAGACAATACATTTGACAATTTAAAACATGTTACAAGTGGCCAGAAAAAACTGTTGGCCTTAAAAAAAATTCACACATGGAGACTTATGTCCATCAATATAATATACTGCAATCTGGAGAAATTCCCAGGCAACGAGTCCACTTCAGTTAGGGTTAGTAACAATGCCCGTAACAATGGCGAAGGTCTGGGATGTCGTTGTCTCGTCCCCAAGGCACAAATCCACCATGCTGACCCCACCTGTTAATTATACAACACTTAGTCTTGAAGACAGGCCTAAAAATTTATTTTAGAAGAAAATTTCAAACTGCACAATTTTTAGTCTTTTACATCTGAACACTTCATACAGTGGTGGCCAAAATGATTGGAACACTAGTATTTTCATCAGCTAAACAATTGTTTTAAGTCAGTGATTTCTATTTTTTGCTGTAGTGTGTCAGTGGGAAATATCAGTTTGCATTTCCAAAAATTCATTACATATATATATATATATATAGAAAAAGTAAAACAAAACTTACAGGTTTGTATGTCAATGAATGGCTTCCAGAATTCTGTGGTTGTGGTTCTGTGGACCCTTCCTCCAGAATGGGCAGGACTTTGAAAGTACTCTCCCCTTTAGCATCTAAACCATAAGAATAATAACTTATCTCATAATCAAAACAACACATTGAAACACTTTCATATGAAAATTTCTTCATTCCTTTAAATAATGAAATTATAATAAAATAATAAATAAAAATTATAGTGGTATTAATGCAAATGAATCCCCACCTCCATTCAACTACTGCAGGTTAAGTTTAGGTATGGGGTATTTGTTTCTATAGATTGACATATTATAAGAAATAGCTTACCTGAAGTCATGTCACCCAGCTCTTAATGCACCTTTCCATCTTGCTGGGCATAGGCAACAATTTGGTTTGCTAATGTAGCCCAGTCTAAAAGTCTGCCTCTGGATGTAGCTTCCTGAAGTTTGAAGTTATTGAATGTTACTGAATGATAACTTACCTTCAAAGGTTTTAACCAGGGTATCAAGCTGCCTTTCCTTCAACTTCTCTGTTACAAAGCTGTCCATCTGCACCAGGACGATCTTCAGAGTTAGAACACAAATACTGTATGCACTGGAGCTTGTTTTGATCCGGCTTGTGCCGGGTTTAAGCAGCGCGGTCGCGGGAGGATTTCACACATTCCCCGGCCTCATAGCGGCTATAGGCGGAAAAACTCTGGGTTCCTATGGTAATAAGTACACGGTTCATTGACAACAGCTGTGATTCACGGGAACGTCGTGTTGTTCAGCACACTTTCTCGTGATTATTTTATGATGTAAATCAAATTTGCACAAGCAGTCAACTGTTAACAGGGGCACCGAAATGAAACGTTACTTAAGTCTCGCAACTCGTGGTCATCCCACTCGCGTAACTGTTACGTAAACTCTGAACGGTGCTGTTAAAGCGGTTAACGTAAGGAGCGAGATGTGCGAGAACCTTTGATAACTTGATAATTCGCTTATTGTTTGATTGTAATGCTTTTTAATAACTTTGGTTTAAAGAATGAGTTAATCCAGCCCATCTTCCTGTCTGGCCTTCCCAGCTAACAATTTTTGGTTCCCAGGACGTTTCCAAGAACGTTCCCTGTTGGTTAGCCGGGAAAGTTTTCTTAACGTAAATAGAACGTTCCCTGTAGGTTAGGGGAACGTTCTGGGAACCTATCGGGAACGTTCCGGGAAAAGCAAAAGCAAAAGCCGCCACCTCTGGAGTCTCGATGGTGGTATCCACAGCCCCATTGGGAGACTCTGCAGCCAGCACTAACATCTCAGGGGGCACTGGCACAGACTCATGGTCAGTCGAGATCTCTGGAGCAGACTTGAGATCGGACGGGACCTCAGGCGCGAACTTGAGATCAGACGGGGCCTCTGGCGCAGACTTGAGATCGGACGTGACTTGGCTCTGGATAGACAGATGAGACGTGACGAGGCACTGGGGGGTCTGACGAGACGTGACGAGGCACTGGGCGGTCTGACGAGACATGACGAGGCACTGGGCGGTCTGACGAGACATGACGAGGCATTAGGCGGTCTGACGAGACGTGACTAGACTCTGGGCCGTCGGACGCGACGTGACTAGACTCTGGGCCGTTGGACGGGACGTGACTAGACTCTGGGCCGTCGGGCGGGACGTGACTTGGTTAATGGAGATCAGCTGTGACTTGACCAGGCTCATGGAGATCAGCTGTGGCTTGACCTGGTTCATGGAGATCGGCTGTAACTTGACTTGGTTCGTGGAGACCGGCTATGGCTTGACCTGGCTTGTGAAGATCTGTAGTGACTTGACTCATGGAGATCAGCGGTGACTTGACTTGGCTCGTGAAGATCAGCGGTGACTTGACTTGGCTTGTGGAGATCAGTAGTGACCTGACTTGGCTCGTGAAGATCAGCAATGACTTGACTTGACTCATGGGGATCAGCAGTGACTTGGCTTGGCTTATGAGGATTAGCGATGACTTGACTTTGTTCGTAGAGACCAGCTGGGACTTTACTTGACTCAGGAACGACAGCTCTGACTTGGCTTGACTCAGGAATGACGGCTTTGACCTTGCTTGACTCAGGAACCACGGCGGTGACCTTGCTTGACTCAGGAACCATGGCTGTGACCTTGCTTGACTCAGAAACCACGGCTGTGACTTTGCTTGGCTCATGAACCACGGCTGTGACTTTGCTTGACTTGGGAGATACAGCTGTAGCTTTACTTGACACAGGAACAACAGCTGTAACTTGACTGGACTTAGGAAGAGCGGCTCTGACTGGTCTTGACACAGGAAACACAGCTTTAACTTGACATGGAAGAGCAGCTCTGACTTGACTTGACGCAGGAACAGCAGCTGTAGCTTGACTTGACTCTGGAACAATAGCCGTAGCTTGACTTGACACTGGAACAGCAGCTGTAGCTTGACTTGACTCGGGAAACACAGCTGCGACTTGACTGGACTCGGGAAAAACAGCTGCAACTTGACTGGACTCAGGAAACACAGCTGCAACTTTACATGGCTCAGGGGTAGCAGCTGTGACATAACGGAGCTCCGTTTTCGCCGGCATTTTGTGAAGGGTCTCCGCCGTCACCGCCATCTTGTGAGCGCGCACCGGCGCGGCCGCCATCTTGCGAACGGGCACCGCTGTTGCCACCATTTTGTGCATGGGCTCCGCTGTCGCCGCCATGGTGTGAACACGCTCCAGCGTGGCCGCCATTTTGTGAACGGGCACTGCAGTCGCCGCCATTACATGAGCGCACTCTGACTCGGCCGCCATTCCGCGTGCGGGTTGCGCAGCCAGCATCACTGAGATGTCGCGTTGCTCCTCCGCGACACCCACAGTAAAAGATGAGCCCACAGTCAATAATGCAAAGTCCATGAAGTGTGCAAGTGACGAACGCGGACCCTCGCGTCTGAGTTGCGAACGCAAAGGCTGGTTCACGCCGTCACAAAAAATTTCAATTAAAATACAGTCTGGGAGATCAGAATGATTTGAAATGGCCAAGAATTCACAGATGTGCTGTTCTAGTGTACGTGGTCCTTGTTTGAGTCTAAACAAAGTCCGGGTTGTGTCCATACCTGTAGATTGTCCATGGTGAAAGCTGCTGGATCCTGTTGTGACAGAGTATTCTGTAATGTCGTGAGTGAGACGAGAGGCGAGCGGATCCATCTGCAAGCTTTTATTCAAGGGACGAGACAAAGACATGGTCGAAAACAGGCAGGGTCGGAACAATAGCAAACAGGTATAACAAAGGCAAGACGTAGGGATAGTCCGTGTAGCAGGCGTGGGTCAATCAACGGTGAACATAATCCATAACGAGAGCGAGACGAGGGAATAATCCATGAAATGAGCGAGGAGTCCGTAGGCAGGCGGCGAGACAGACAAGACGAGATGGCCAGGCGAGAGAATTAAACACAGGGAACTAGGAACTCAGAAACTAGGAAACAACAATAATCACAATGATAATCACAATACTCCGTGACCTGCATGGGGAAAGACCGGGGCTTTTATAGCACGCCTGATTGGTAACAGGTGCTGACCCAATCAGTGCGCTGCATGACGGGAGAGGAAGTCCAGGGTATAGCGCAACAGTCTGTGTGTAAAGGCGGGGCAAGAGCGACATCTGGTGGTGAGCGGACCGCAGGTCACCGACCAGATTCATGACAATATGTAACCATTTGGCCTGCCCATGACTAAAATTTTCTGGTCAACTAGTAGTCATTTATTTTTAAGAGATTAGTCGACTAATTGCATATTAATAAACTATATAATTTATAATAACGAACCTTTAATTGCCTGTAGTCCATCAGCACTCAAGCACACACAAAGCTTGCCACAGAACACTGGCAGAAGTAATGATTATGAATGTGCCAGGTAAAGAAAACAGCAAAGAAGACTGCCTTAACATTATAATAATTCATTAATATGTGTTTTCTGTATTTTCGGCTGCAGTGATAAAGTCGATAACACTTGTCATCTCTACAATGGATGTGCACGTTTGATTGAATGGATTACACAATCTGAAAATATTTGTTTCCTATTTCAACTGGCTTATTTAAAAGTAGACATTTCACTTTCTATAGATACATTTTCATGTCTGTGAAGCAAGCATGGAGTTTCTGGTTTTTTTTTTTTTGACACCCTCAAGTTCATAGAGACCTAGGGCCAGAATTACATCATGGACTTCACCACTTCCTGTGGATTTTTTTTTCTAGCATTTAATGAAATTTTGATAGACTAATGGTTAATTGATGATCAGAACTCAGGAGGCAGCCCTTGTAACCATAGTCAATTAGCTAAAAACAGCTAAAAATTGTTCATGCTAAGATATTCCTGTTCATATTCATCATTTATCAATAAAATAGCTACATTAAACACCTACAGAAATATCCAAATGGAAGTGTATATATTAGGGCTGCACGATTAATCGAAAAAAATCACCATCTCGATTCATACATAAATGTGATCTCATATATAAATGACGGCGATTCACTTCCGTGTATTTCCCTGCATTCAGATCATGCTGCATTCACGCGTTATTGGTCACAATCACACAACAACAAAATACTATTAATTCACCAATCAATCATAACCCACCCAGCACCAGACGTCATTTGGACGTCGTTTTTTGGGCTAAATCAAGTCGGCCCGTCATGGACTTCTTTTAGCCCAAAAATCGACGTTGAAAATTGGTCGTTGTTTGGTCCGTCGGATTTAATTTAGCCCAAAAATCGACGTTGAAAATTGGTCGTTGTTCGGTCCATCTAATTTTGGTCCCAATTTGGCCCAGAAAACGACGTTGAAAATTGGTCATTGTTTGGTCCGTCGGATTTAGTCATAATTCACATCCGGGACATTTGCTCGTGTGCGCGCCTCACCCATTTGAAACATTTTTCACAGACACCATTTTCTTTCCTCGCGATGCGGAGCATATTAGGACGGGAAACAGCGAAATGAAGTGTTTAATCTTACGCACAAAATGTGTTTTGTAATATCATATCGTTTTATAACGATATTAATGTGCTGTATGCTGCTAAACTTTTCTCAAAGACATTTTTTCCACTCGCGATGCGGAACAGACGAGAGCGCTGTGCAATTAACAGTAACGTTACTCCTAAACTTTTTCTCAGAGAAATAACGTTATTTCCTTTCACTCGCGATGCGGAGCAGACAGGGCGGTTGGTTTTATCAAGGAGACACCAAAAGTAAGTGTTTTACCTCATTTACATTATGTATAATATTACTTTATGACCACATTAATATGTAGTGTTGACCTAAACGTTTCTCACAGTGATATTTATGTGTTGTGCTCTCCTGAACTTTTTCTCAGAGAGATATTTTTTTTCAATCACGATGCGGAGCAGACGGGAAAGTTGGTTTTTATCAAGGAACAATGTTTTACTTCATTTACATTATGTGTAATGTTACTTTATGATGATATTAATATTCTGTGTGCACCTAAACATTTCTCATAGATCTGAATTGCTATGCAGTGCTGAGGTGGAGGTCGCTTTTAGCAGGGAAACACTAGAAGTAAATGTTTTATGTCATTTAAAATATGTATTTTATAATGTCATATTAATTTATAGTGATATTTATGTGCTGTGATCTCCTAAACTTTTTCTCAGAGAGATATTTTCTTTCACTCGCGATGCGGAGCAGACAGGGCAGTTGGTTTTATCAAGGAAACACCAGAAGTAAGTGTTTTACCTCATTTACATTATGTATAATATTACTTTATGACCACATTAATATGTTGTGTTCACTTAAACGTTTCTTGCAGTGATATTTCTGTGTTGTACTCTCCTGAACTTTTTCTCAGAGAGATATTTTCTTTCAATCACGATGCAGAGCGGACGGGAAAGTCGGTTTTATCAAGGAAAAATGTTTTACTTTACATTATGTGTAATATTACTTTATGATGATATTAATATGCTGTGTGCACCTAAACATTTCTCATAGATCTGAATTGCTATGCAGTGCTGAGGTAAAGGTCGCTTTTAACAGGGAAACACTAAAGTAAGTGTTTTATCTCATTTAAAATATGTATTTAAGTAAGTGTTTTACTTCATTTACATTATGTATTTCATAAGATAATATTACTTAATGATGATATTTATATGATGTGCGCCCTAAATGATCCTACATTTTTCTCACAGATATTAATTGCCATGCATTGCTGACGTGGAGGTCGCTTTTAACAGGGAAACATTTGAAGTGTTTTATCTCATTTAAAATGTGTTTTATAACGACATATGGATTTATAGTAATATTTATGTGCTGTTCTCTCCTAAAATTTTTCTCTGAGAGATATTTTCTTTCAATCACAATGCGGAGCAGACGGGAAAGTTGGTTTTATCAAGGAAAATGCCAAAAGTAAGTGTTTTACTTCATTTACATTATATGTAATATTACTTCATGATGATATTAATATGCTGTGTGCACCTAAACATTTCTTATAGATATGAATTGCTATGCAGTGCTGAGGTGGAGGTCGGTTTTTAAAGGGAAACACTAGAAGTAAGAGTTTTACCTCATTTACATTATGTATTTTATAAGATAATATTCCTTTATGATGACATTTATACATTCTGCGTGACAGCTACTTGCTTTAATGGGTGCACACACTGAACATTCAAGTCTGGAGCGGAAGAAGTTACCATGGAAATGGGGCAGAAACTCAACTGTCGAGCAGCAAAACACGTCTCCCACTGTTGTTTTCACAAATTTCAGGTAAATTTAGTCTCTAATATTACACAAATAGTACATACATGTGTTCCTGACACTTTCTTTCATGTAAATGACACACTTCTGTTGAATATTTACTTTATAGAAACGGTTTATTGTCTTCAGAAAAAGTCCGTTAGCATCTGAACCATAATGCTAACTATAAGAGGTAAGTTAGGTTAACTATTGACTTGAGCTCTTGTTTATGAAAGTCTGGGCTTTTAATGTCATCTTAATTAACGTTACTTGCTGTTTTGCTTTTTTTATAAAGGTTTTGCAGTCAATTTGTCGTTGGATGAAAGGAAGTAAGCTAATTTATTTAACCTAGAAGTATGCAATGTACGGTAAATCGGATACAAAATTAACATGGAGCGTGAAAATGAGCTGAAGGTATTTTAAAAATGTTTTGACCTTTCATGGTAAACAAATACTTCAGCAGTTTCAGAAAAAACTTCTACAACACAGGAAAAGTTTGAAAAAGCTTAAATTAAATTACTTTATATGTATCTTTCATAATATATTTAGCCTGTATCACCATGCAGCTGTAATTTTCTTTTGCAAAATTATATATATCTATATACTTTTATGTTTGTTTGCATCCAGCATAGACAGACAATCTACGTCATTGTGCATTGCATTTTTGGTATACAATACAAATCACCAAAGGTAAAAAAAAAAAAAAAAAAAATCTGTTTACGTTAATATTTTTAAGAGCTTCTTGCACTCTATTAGAATAAATGGACTAATATTTGTATCCCTTGTGTTACTAACATTTGTGGTCAGTTTTGTTTGTTTTTGAAATAAGTCTCTTATGTTCACCAAGAAAACTGCATTTATTTGATCATAAATAAAAACAGTAATGTTTATTATTACAATTTAAAATAACTGTTTTCTATGCGAATACATTGTAAAATGTAATTCGTCATAATTAGAATGCGGTAGCAGTTTACTGTATGGGATTTGTCGTGTCGCCCCTCGCCGCATCCAGTGTATACAGCATCAATGATTATAATGGGTTCTACTGTATTTTGTCGCGTCGCTTGTGTCCAGTGTAGACATGGTGTAAGCATAATGATTCTGCAAAATCAGGTTAGATCACTTTTTAAAACATAATGAAATAGAAAATAGTTATTTAAAAATGGTAATTTCACAATATTACAGTTTTACTGTATTTTATTCAAATAAATGCAGCAGTTGTTGCCATAAAAGACTTATTTCAAATACATGTCAAATCTGACCCTTAAACTTTTGAATGGTAGTGTATGTTTAAGGCATTACTTACTGGTCATATGGTTCATAATGTCTAGAGATGTTCTTCGACAGGAGATACGCTCCAACTCTGGTGCACAGCCATTCCAGGAAGGAACACAAACAATCTGGAACATAAACAATCTGTCAACAATATTTATTATATAATGTCAGGTTTATTAGAAGTAAACTATAGCAAAGTTGAAATGCAGAAGAGAAAAATAAATAATATATAGAATATACAAAACAATACAGTTTAATAACAGAATTTACATTTTTACTTTTACTTATTTAATGCTCATTTACAGTGTTACTTACGTTTGTATGTTAAAGTCCTTTTAAAATATCTAACAAGCAAACAAACATAAAAGTATATAGATATATGTAAGTTTGCAAAAGAAAATTACAGATGCGTGGTGATATAGGCTAAATATATTATGAAAGATACATTTAAAGTAATTTAATAAGCTTTCTCAGATCACCTGTGTTTTTTATATCTCTGTCAGCAGCTCCCTTCAGAAATTGTAGAATCAGGAACTTTTCCTGTGTCATAGAAGTTTTTTTCTGAAACTGCTGAAGTCACAGGACAAGTTTAATCAATATTTGTTTACCATGAAAGGTCAAAACATGCTTAAAGTATTAACCGTACATTGCATACTTCTAGGTTAAATAAATTAGCTTACTTCCTTTCACCCAATGACAAATTGCCTGCAAAACCTTTATAAAAAAAAAAAAGCAAAACAGTAACGCAAGTAACTGCAAGTAACGTTAATTAAGATGACATTAAAAGCCCAAACTTTCATAAACAAGAGCTCAAGTCAATAGTTAACCTAACTTACCTCTTATAGTTAGTATACAGTTCAGATGCTAACAGACTTTTTCTGAAGACAATAAACCATTTCTATAAAGTAAATATTCAACAGAAGTGTATCATTTACATGAAAGAAAGTGTCAGGAACACATGCATGTACTATTTGTGTAATATTAGAGACTAAACTTACCTGAAATTTGTGAAAACAACCGTGGAAGATGTGTTTTGCTGCTCGACAGTTGAGTTTCCGCCCAATTTCCATGGTAACTCCTTCCGCTCCAGACTTGAATGTTCAGTGTGTGTGCCCATTAAAGCAAGCAGATGTCACGCAGAATGTATAAATGCCATCATAAAGTAATATTACATAATGTAAATGAAGTAAAACACTTACTTAAATACATATTTTAAATAAGATAAAACACTTACTTCTAGTGTTTTCCTTTCTAGTGTTTAGGTGCACACAGCATATTGATATCATCATGAAGTAATAGTACACATAATGTAAATGAAGTAAAACACTTACTTTTGGCATTTTCCTTGATAAAACCAACTTTTCCGTCTGCTCCACATTGTGATTGAAAAAAAATATCTCTCTGAGAAAATGTTCAGGAGAGCACAGCACATAAATATCACTATAAATCCATACAACGTTATAAAACACAAATTTTAAATGAGATAAAACAGTTACTTAAAGGAACCGTATGTAAGAAATTTATTTCAGTTAATCATAAAATGGCCCTGACATGTCACTAGACATTAAGAAATCATGTTCATTTCAAATACTTATATCACTGACAACAGTGGTCCGGCCAGGATATTGTCATTTAAAAGTGAAAGTTGCAGCCCTCAACTGATGTTGATGTTGTCATGTTGTGTTTTGGTCTGAGGCGCCACCCTCCAGCTATCTACCCATCACGAAGTCAGTAGAGTTTCGTCATCCGGGTTGCCAGCTCTGCTCTAGTTACAGCTGCAGCTACGAACGTGTCGGATAAAACATGTATAAAGTTACGAAACCTAAAAGACCTCGTTATGAATCCGAAGCTTCCGTACAGTGGATTTTCCACGGTCGCCCGTGCTAAATGCGTTCATAAAAAGCTTTATATCGCACCACTAGCACGGTATGAAAACAATCTATGTTCCGACTGAAATGTGGTATTACAGTACATCTTTACGAAATATTTGGCTTATCGCCTTTAGTAAATTTTTGCGACACATAATTACTTCGCAAAACATCTCTCGTGAAGCATAAACATAAGTAACAGAAGAAAAAAAAAAACTTATTGTGTAGGACTCGTCACTTGCCGTTGGAAGCTCCTTATAGCAGCCTACCGTCCTGCGGAATCCTGCAGCTTAGCTGGCAACCTCGAGTCAGGGGGGAGGGGAGGGAATACGCCGTTCTACAGTATTTTGAAAGTGATTGCAGTACCAGTTTTGGCCACAATCCTACATACGGTTCCTTTAAAGTGCTTCCCTGTTAAAAGCGACCTCCACGTCAGCACTGCATAGCAATTAATATCTGTGAGAAAATTTAGGATAATTTAGGGCGCACATCATATAAATATCATCAAGTAATATTATCTTATGAAATACATAATGTAAATGAAGTAAAACACTTACTTAAATACATATTTTAAATGACATAAAACACTTACTTCTTACGGTGGCCGGGAAGTGCAAAACAACATTACAAAGTGTGAAACACTTTTACGAAGCTCGAGACAAATTTACATTTTGGAAAACATTTTTACCTATCATAAAACACCATTACATGGGAAAAACGATTTTACAAAGGACGAAACAAATTTACATTTTAGAAAAAAAATTAACAAGACGCAAAACACTTTCACCAGTCCCGAAACAAATTTACAATGACAGATTCTTTACGGAAAGGGAATGTACCACACACCGGAAGTGACGCAGTGAAAGGTGTCGTTGTTGTTGGTGGTGAGCGCGGTAAATTTGTGTTGTGGAGTAAATGGCGTAAATAAAGTTTATGGTGACCGACCATGGACTGCGGCCGAGGGATGTTTTGCCCGTTTTGTGGCAAACACATGAGCAGCTTAACGCGGTTTTGCTTTACGTGTGGTCGGTGTTTGGAGTTTCCAAAGGACGCGGACCAGACGGAAACACAGGGGACGTCTCGACAGCCGGACAGTGCTAAGCAAAGTAAGTTGTTATTTGTTATTTTTTAGTGTAGCAAAACGCTAGCTATCTGAGGCCATGTGAATAAAAATCAGTAATGCTAATAATGATTTTTTGAGCGGCTTATAACTTTCTGTTTTGAAACAGAACTCTGTCCATTTCAGCAGAACAACCATGCCCATCATTAATTTAAATTCAATTGCCACTACACAGCAGTGAAACAATGTTTGTGTTCACTCTGTAGATTCAGGGAGGGTCTTTCAACCCTGGAGTTTTTGACTGCACTACAGCAACACCCTACTTTGCTGGCCCCTGTCCTGTGCCACTCTGAAAAGCAACTTACTGCTTTTGACCTTGAGATATTCTTCAAACCTGACCTCAGTCCTTCGGGGAGTAAACCAAGATTTAAATAAAGTCAAACCATGGGCTACTGGGCAGACTATCTCCTTGATTGTGAAGGTTTGTTAGTTTATTTGTTTTTTATAACTAGTTAAGAAAACACATGGCAGTTAAATTTCACATTTATCAGGGTTCAAGCATTTCTGGCCTTTAAGTACATAAGCATCAAAAGACAGTGTTTTATTTAGCAATAACGTAACCACCTAAATCACAGAAGGAAAAAAAGACCAAGACTCTTCGAGCTTAAACCCCTAATTATGTATCTGAATTGTTTTTCTTTGCAGAAGGCCAGGCTGCTGTGTCTATGGAAGGTGTTTTGATGTTTGCTACTGGGCTGTCTTCACTTCCCCCAACTGGCTTGGAACCACCGCCAAAAATACAGTTCCTGGATAACTCAGCGTTCCCAATGGCAAATACATGTACAAACTCCTTGAAATTACCACTCCTAGACTCATACATTTTAAGTCACAAATGGACTTTGGAATTCAAAATAGTCCAGGATTTGGCTGTTTTTAAGCTAAATGATGGATGACCCCTAGAGTTAAGACTCTAAAAACATTGTTGTTAAAGGTTCACTTTAAAGTGTAGTTGCCAAAATTGTTTTTATAATGTAACAGTATGTGAGCATAATTTTCTCACCGTGAACATTTTGAAAATGTTTTAGATTTGTGACTCTCAAACTGGGATCCCTTTGTGAATCACTGTTTTAGATAAAGAAACAAGTAGTTCAAGAAGTTTTGTTTTATATACTACAAAAAATTAATAAATACTTATTACTATTTTTGATTAATTTACTTCACACTTAAAAACAATTAAGCTGTGGGTGACAGATTCATAAACATTGTGTTCAGACAGACAGCAGTATTCCACCACTACAAAACCCCTCCCTTTTTGACCATTTCATAGCTGAGCCATTTCTTTCATGTACAGTTCTGATGCAGACTCCCAGTTCTCTGGCTTCTGTAACTGATTGTGTTCCATAGCAAAGTCCACGTACTCCTGCATGTTTGGGTCCCCACAAGGAGTCATTGACAGGCTAGCCTCAGGAAGGGCATCCAGTTCAGCCTGTTCAATTTGAAATCCGCAGTCTCTGGAGCCAAACCTATGTTAAATAGAAAACATAAGCATTTCTTTTCATTTAAGCTAAAACATTAGAATAATACTTTTATCTGTTTATTACCAATGTATCACCTGTGTGGTAAGTAGTAGAGTTCATTGGGCACTCCTCCTGGACATGCTGCTGTTCTGGAACGGCGAATCCTGTGACTGTTCCACAGTCTCACACACTCATCCAAGTCCTTCTGAATAACATCACCAAAGCAATATCTGAATAGGCACTGATGCTCATGACTCCCGTTGAAGTATCCAGCTTCTCTAAGGTCTGCAAATAACTCCATTCAGAACTGAGACCTATAGAAACTGATACAAATTGTAGTTATGTTTTTAAGCATATACACATATGTTTGAATAATAAAATCAATGGTTAGTCGTAATGAAATGTATGGTCTGCATGTTTTGGTCATTCGATTTTCTTTTCAGGAACAACTACTTTTCCTGGAGGGCTGTATTTGTTTTATATTTTGTACTGTGTTGAAATTTATTGTGCTCGTTTTTTGTTTTTCATTACTCGTTCCTGAGAAGAAAATGAAATGACCAAAAAAATGCAATGACCCTTTATGAAGACCACTCACCTTCCCTTTCTAAATATAGACCACCAGGACTCAATACGCTGGTTATTTATAGATGAGCCGTACATGTGGCTGGATGCGCCAGAGAAGTAGTCACTGTGATGGTGGCGTAGCGTACATTGAATTGCAGCCATTATACCGTTCTCAGTGCCGCAATCAGTCCTCAGTCTCATGGGGATGACACCGAGGTTTCGCACACATGACATGAAATAGTGAGCAATCACTGTTGGGTTATTATTTGTTGGTCCACATTCAAGCCACAGTACTTTACGTGAAAATCCATCTATGCATCCCGATATGGCCAAACCGAATGACTTAAGTTTATCATAACCATCTGCGTGCCACATATAGTTAGGTCCCATTGAATGGTAGGTTCTTCTTGTAAACCTTCTGCGTGTTCGGCTCTCACACCCTCGAGGATTAAGCTCCCGGCGCAAATTCATCACATCATCTCTCTTCACTCGAAATTTATACTTTTGTTTAAGTACCTGCCACATCGTGCGGTAGCCAAATAGTTGTCCAGGTCCACGAAGTTCCAATCTGATGGCGTTACTCACGCAGTTTGGAGAGGAATATTCCTTTCTGCGGTACAACCCGGCTTCGTTCAGTTTATTTTTAAGAGTCCTCAAGCTGATGTTTACACCGTGTAGACTTGATATCATGTCCACGATTACAGCGTACGAGTGGCCCTAGTTAAAATACTGAACACATTGATGCAGTATGTCTGGTCCGCGTCCTTTAGAAACTCCAAACACCGACCACACGTAAAGCAAAACCACGTTAAGCTGCTCATGTGTTTGCCACAAAACGGGCAAAACATCCCTCGGCCGCAGTCCATGTTCGGTCACCATAAACTTTATTTACACCATTTACTCCACAACACAAATTTACCGCGCTCACCACCAACAACAACGACACCTTTCACTGCGTCACTTCCGGTGTGTGGTACATTCCCTTTCCGTAAAGAATCTGTCATTGTAAATTTGTTCCTGGACTGGTAAAAGTGTTTTGCGTCTTGTTAATTTTTTTTTCTAAAATGTAAATTTGTTTCGTCCTTGGTAAAATCGTTTTTCCCATGTAATTGTGTTTTATGATAGGTAAAAATGTTTTGCAAAATGTAAATTTGTCTCGAGCTTCGTAAAAGTGTTTCACACTTTGTAATGTTGTTTTGCACTTCCCGGCCACCGTAACTTCTAGTGTTTTCCTGTTAAAAGCGACCTCCACCTCAGCACTGCATAGCAATTCAGATCTCTGAGAAATGTTTAGGTGCACACAGCATATTAATTTCATCATACAGTAATATTACACATAATGTAAATTAAGTAAAACACTTTTCCTTAATAAAACCAACTTTCCCATCCGCTCCGCATCGTGATTGAAAGAAAATATCTCTCTGAGAAAAAGTTAAGGAGAGCACAACACAGAAATACAGTGATCATAATTATTATACATAATGTAAATGAGGTAAAACACTTACTTTCTGTGTTTTCCTTGATAAAACGAACTGCCCTGTCTGCTCCGCATCGCGAGTGAAAGGAAATAACGTTACCTCTCTGAGAAAAAGTTTAGGGGTAACATTAATTGCACAGCGCTCTCGTCTGTTCTGCATGGCGATTGGAAAAAAATGTCTTTGAGAAAAGTTTAGCGGCATACAGCACATTAATATCGTTATAAAACGATATGATATTACAAAACACATTTTGTGCGTAAGATTAAACACTTTGTTTCGTTGTTTCCCGTCCTCATATGCTCCGCATCGCGAGGAAAGAAAATGGCGTCTGTAAAAATATTTCAAATGGGTGAGGCGCACACACGAGGAAATATCCCGGATGTGAATTACTACTAAATCCGATGGACCAAACAACGACCAATTTTCAATGTCGATTTTGGGACAACTTTGGACCAAAATTAGACGGACCAAACAAAGACCAATTTTCGACGTCGATTTTTGGGCTAAATTAGGACTAAATCCGACGGACCAAACAACGACCAATTTTCAACGTCGATTTTTGGGCTAAAAGAAGTCCATGACGGGCCGACTTGATTTAGCCCAAAAAACGACGTCCAAGTGACGTCTGGTGCTGGGTGGGTTATGTGTGGTTTTAACTCTGTTTATCATGATTTAAAATGTATGCTTGATCCCAGCTAACATTGGTCCGACGGCAACGTCGTGTCCCTGGCCAAAAATAGTCGCGGTAGGACGGCATAAATCCGTAAAAATATGTAACACAGAACTCTGCCTAAAAATGCATTCAGATACGTTTGTACATGCATACAGTTCTCTGGGGTTGCATATATAATTATTACTTTAAGTTTTAGCTCCGTGTAGTTCAATACATACACTGTTGTGAACCAGTTGTGAAAGGACGTCCACAAGGTGACGTCCTTTACACGTGCATTTATAGTCCATCATGACCCTGTATGAAATCAGTATAAAATATGCAAAAGCAATTGTGCTTACACCTTGATTATTACTGTAATACTTTATTTAAGTGCCCCAAGTAGTAGACGACCACGTCTAGTCAAGCATTACCCATTCAAATTAAAGAAATAAGTAAATAAAAACAGGAAATCGTAATGAAATAAACGTAATTTGTATTTCTATCTTGTTTAATTATTATTCACAAAGTGCCATATGGTTAAGTGATTGCAAAGCCACTGAATTTTAGTTATAATTCTACCCGTTTTCCATAAATTTCAATACGATTTTATTATTTTAAGTTTATGCATATACATATAAAACAGATATCTCTGGTCAACATTTGAAGTCTGAGTTGGGTGAAGATTACCAAAACTGTGCTGCCAAGATGTTGCAACAAATCTCGCGGTGGGATAGATTATCTCGCGATAGGATAGATTATCTCGCGATGGGATAGATTATCTCGCAATACAATACATTATCTCGCGAGAAAGCCTTAACGTTTTTCTTTCCATAAACACAAGGAAAGCGCATCGGTGTGTTGTAAGGCTTTACGGATTATTCTACTAAAATCTACTGGTGGGTAAGTACATTTTGTAGTATTTTATTAATGTGGTCGAGTTGTACTTGTTTGACACGAAGGAAAATGAAGAAATAATGCGCACATTGTCAACTGAAACGTAGTTTGAGTTTGGCTAAAATTAGCTAGTATGCTAAAAGTTTTTTTTTTAAATTAATGCTTGAACAACAAATACATAACTAAAGTGTCAAGGGTATACACAAAATGTTTGTATAAAATAACACAATGAAATGAAAGGACTTCCTAATTCACAATAGCTTAAAAGTAGCGAAGAAATACACAGATTGTATAGCTTTTTTGTTTGTAATCTCCTTTATGGTGCTTATATAAAAATCTAATTCCTTAAGTACCACAGAAAAAAAATAGGTTTCTGATTGCTTAATTTTTACAGTAAACAGTTTAGATATGGGTTAAACATTTATATAAATTTGTTAATATTCTAATTTGTCATATGTCCTTGTATGTGATAAAGGTAAAATTGTGTGCCCAACACATTTAGATGCAACGTGCCCGACCCCTGACTTGTTCAACACTATGTTAAGTTGTAAGTTTTTGACTGCTTTGTGTAATATTAAAAAAAGAAATCATGCTTTAAAAAAGTTGCTGTTTACTTTTAATAGTCATTGAACCTTAATCTATGTTTCTCTGTATGTTCTCAGTGGATGTTCAAATCACACCTGCACGTACAAACCTATCAACATTCACGCCTTCACCAGTAGCAAGTATGTGATATCTAAAGTCATTTGCAAATTGCAAATCACTATAACGGTCAAATAGCATCACTTCTTTAATGTTTTAATCAACAGCTGGGCTGTCACACTTCCAGGAGGAAAGAACAGGTATGCCACCAAAAATTACTGTTAATGTGCTACAGTTCTCAATTGATTTTTATATCATCATTACTGAGTTATGGAATTAATGTCCCCTTCCATGGCACAAGTAATTTTATCACTTCATTCAGCAGGTATGCAAGGTTTAGATGTAAGATATTGTTTGTGAGCTTTCATTTTGGATAATAGGGTCCTCTTTCCATTATGTGGATTCATAGGACAAAAGCATGTTATTGTTAGAACATTTAATAGTAAAATTGGACAGTGAAATGCTCCAAAACTAACACATCATATGTAATATTACCACAAAGGACAATTTAATCCAACCTCACTGGATCTTCAAAGACAGAGGCAAAGGACCACATCTCATGAAATGGCTACCCCCAGACGTATGTCCCTGTTTTTTGTTTGTTTGTTTTTTTTTCATATATATATCTCCAAAACTAACATGTTCTTTTTAATATTACCATGAAGGACAATTTACTCAAACCCTACTGGATCTTCAAGTAAGACCGAGGCAAAGGCCCACATCTCATGAAACGGCTACCCCCAGAAGTATGTCTTTTTTTAATTTTTTTAATTTTTAATTTTCACAGTGTGGTAATGTGTATATAGCTTAAAGTGATTGCAAAGCTCTTTATAAACATCTTCAAAATTCCATAGATAAAATGGTCCTTTATTTCTATTACTTTTATTTTTCCAACAGTGGATGCACAACATGACACCAGTGGAGGTCGAGGTTAACATCAACAACACTCGTGGACCCGTGGACACATGTTGAGGCGTAAGTGCTAATGTTTAAAAAATTATCAATCTAAATGTGTACGACCACAAAGTAGCTTTTTTTTTCCCTGTTACAGGGCGAGACAAACACAGTCCTGTCAATTACAGAATAAATGTTTACTCCATGTTGCCCTGTAATACCAGCTACAGCATCTATAAAAATTTGAAGAATATGTTATGATTTTGAATGTCCAAGTAACACTTTTAAGATGTTGTAGTACTAATCAAAAGATTACATGGTTAATGACACTTTATTGACACTCCAAGGGTGCAATTCAGGTCACGACCCCGTTGTCATTGTAAGTAGTACATCAGACCTTAAGTAAACTTTCAGATGATCATTCGCCAGTTTTGGTCTGTTTGCTCTGTTAAAATCTCTAACCACAATGTAAGATTAACATTAGAAGATGTTTCAAAAGATTAACTTCTGTGAAATTTTTAAAACATGTATTTATGTCTTTTGTGATTCATTAATTTACATTAGGGTGCGATTTGTCTTGTAGGGTCACATAACGAACAGCCATCTGTCAGACAGAAAAATTCAGGAACCCTCTTCCAGGCCATGTGCCAGAACCGAATGAGGTATTGTAATTTGTGTCATGTCATTCACATAAAGAGGATTCATAAACTAAATTCAAATTCTTATTTTTTTTTTTTACACTTTTCATTTTAATGTCTACATAGTATTGTCTCCAGTCCCAAATTCATCATTGCCATCCCAGTCCCAGACGACCCCCCAGTGTATGTGAGAACTTTGCTGTTGCATCTTATTTTATACACATTACACCTTAATGACAACACAGCCTAATGTATAAATACATACATTTCTCAGAATCAGAATTCATACAGTTAAAAATATAGAGGCTACAATGTCTGTCAATGCACAGCAGCCTTATTACTCACAATTGAATATAGAATAGAACAGGTATAGCCAACCCTGGTCCTCGAGAACCACTGCCCTGCTTGTTTTCCAGCTGTCCCTGCCCTTCCAGCTTCTGATTGACAACTGATCCATTACTAATCAGCAGTATGTAAGGCATGGATAGTTAGAAAACAAGCAGGGCAGTGGCTTTCGAAGATCAGGGTTGGCTGCCTTGGATTTACTCAACGTTAATGATTATATGGCTACAGTAATTGATGATGTAGAATTGGACAGACAGACATTGGCAGACATTCTTGTTAAAACTGCCTTCAATAATGTACACAATGGTCCTGAAACTCTAATAACAGCATTTCCTAATGTTGTGTTGCTACTTGACAGCTGCATTGCGGAGAGAGCACAGAAGTGAGGGTATGTATGTTAATAGTCTTTTCCAGCCATGGGGTTGTCATATTCAAAATTTAATGTACATTTTACACTTATATATTTTATTAATTTTTTTATTTACATTTTTAAATAGGTGGCACCAGACCCTCACGGAGCGCTTACCCTATGTCAACTGCAAGTAAGGAATGTGATGTGAATATGTGACATTTATAACACTGGCCATAAAGTAAAAAAAAAAAACAGTAAAGCAAAGTCTGTAAATGTTCTGAGTTTGTTATCATCCTTTGTTAGAGGTTCAATAGTTGTTAACTAAAAATCGAATGGCAATATTGATACCAGTGTTTTTGCTCTGTCAATTCAGTCTTGCTCTTCAGTTTTTGCAGCCCTATATTCACCGAAATCAGCAGGCAATGAAGACTGATTTAGGTTCTAAAAAAACAGTCAAGCCTAATGCCCTGCATAAACACAAAATGTGACAGCAAGTGTCATGTTCACTTTTGGAGTTTAAGTAGTCTTGTTTGAAGGGTGTGTGTGTGTATATTAATGTGCTGATTTTTCTTTCAGGATTCCAAAGGAAGGTCTTTTTTCATGCTGTTTGGTTTAAAAGATGAACTTGAGCGAATATCTGCTATTCTGGACCCTGGCAAGTCTACATCATCTTTTAAAAGACTGGATTAAGAGAGTGACCTAAAATCCTTTGAAGAATACATCAAAGATGATGAAAAGAAGTGGATCTGTGTAAGTTCCAAATTTAACAAAGCATAGGTGTATTATATTTGTGTATATACATACATACGAGCACACACACAGAGAACTGTGTACTTTTTATAATATCATATCACATTATTTTGATTGTGGTGTCACTTTTAGGTTCAGCAACTGTCCAGAGTTGGTGGATCTTCTGTCAGGGACTGCGTTAACCAAATCATGAACAGGTATGTATTTACCTTGCATAGTTTGTGTGTATTGCTGCATAATATTTCAGGAACAATGTATATGATTGCCACAATAATAAACTCAGCCTTTGATTTTACTTAAGTTCATGATTTATTGTCACACACTATTATATCTCCTTATAAACATGCCTGTTTTTGTGTTGAAGTTTTAAGATGTCAGTACTGACTCAGGCAGACTGAAAACAAGGCATCACCGTATAATAGCAGTGTAAGCAATGAATGAGTCATTACTTGTCACAAAAATTCTGGATATGGAAAAGGACATGGTTCAGAGTACTTGTTACATGATAGATGGATTGATATGGTTGTGAGAGTATTTGAACATTGCCATGATGCACACTACTGTTAATTTGTAATATTGACCGCATGTTAAAATGTTTCTGAAGTGAAGTAATACTGAATCATTTCTTTCACAGAGTCATGTCAAATGCCTTAATGGCCAAATTCAATATGAGGGGTGGTGGCCAACTTGACAAAAAGCCTTTCAAAGCTACAGCTTTGTACTATGTAATTCAAGGTAATTTTGGCCTTATGACATTTAAAAAAAAAATCTCATGTTCCTTGTCTATTATTTATTTAAAAGACCACCTGTCTTTAATAGAAATGTCCTGTTCACATTCACACAGTTGCACATCTACTTTATTTCAAGAGCACCATAAAGATATTGAAGAGGCAGTGGGCTAATGCTGTTTTTATGTACTCTAGCACACATCAAAAAATGCAGAAAATCTTTTATTGACATAAGATTATTCTAGACTAAAATAACATATAATACTTATTGCTTACTTGTTACTAATGCTTCTTTCATGAAACTGAAAAGTCTTGTTCCATTGTATTTTAAATGTAGTTGTATAACCATAAAGGCATTTTCAAAATAAGTGCATGTTATTTAACTCAATGGTTGCCAATTTATTTAAAATATTCATTCTCTCTTCCCTCAGATATGCTCTAAAGAGGTGGAGTCCAACTGCCAAAGATTCCGAAATTGACACCGCAATGGCAGAACTCCTAAAACATGCTCCAGGATAAGCTGGGGGTGGTGGCTATAAGAAATGAGCTGTGCTACAGAAATGTGCTATAGTAAACATTTTGAAATAATAGTAAATAAATAAAGATTATAAATATACATAGGTGTTCACTTTTATTCTTTTATTCTTTTATTCTTCTGGTTATGTTCTTGTTTGAATAATGTCTACTTAAAATTAATGTAAAGCTTTGAGAAATTTGCTACACACTCAGAATTACCCACATTATACTATTTCTATTTTAATGTTTGTATAGTAGCCGTTTAACAAATGGAAGACATTTAAAAAAATGTTATATGCACAAAGTATGTTGTAGTAAATTAGAACGGTCTACTTCTTGCTTAAGTCCACAAACAATGTGTTATTGTTTGAAATTTACACGTGGTTAAAACGTTTTGTAGACGTTCAGGTCTGACTGGACCGTTTTTGGACCATTTTAGAACTTGTAGTAAGTTAAGTTGTCTAAACCTCCAGAATGGGTGTGTGACTATTTTATATGTAGGCTTATATACTAAAATTATATTAACACATTAAATTAAATTAATACACAGTATAGACATGCAGAAGATGACACATTTAGACGTCCAGGGACGTCCAGAAAAGACATGCAGTTCACGTCCAGATAACGTCAAAGACGTCGGTTCAACTTTCATTTTGGAACTATTTTTCAACCATGACGGGACGTGTCGGAGGGACGTCTTTTCAACGGTCCTTACACGTCGAAATGTTTGCTGGGATACTATGGGAGACCAATGAATCAAAAAAAAAAAAAAAAAAAAAAAAAACTGGGTCAGAATAATGTTAACCATATAAAACTGAGGTTGCTACAATTTTTTACAGATGTTACTGACTGATAATGAACAAAAATGTACCTCTGCATCCTCAAGCTACTATCAAATGTGCATTTCTAAGAGACAAAAAAATTATTATTATTATTATTATTATCATCATCATTATTATCATTATCAGACAACCCAAACCTGTTTCTTGATTTGAAACAATACAAACCTATGGTCTGCTTTATTTTATTATTGGTTTATTTATTATTATTGGTTATTTTATTATTGGTTTATTTATTATTTGTTAATGTTCTCTTATGCTCAAAAACGTTTAAATTAAGGGGTCTAAAATAAAGAAAAGAGACTATTTTTTTGTCACTCCAGCACTTTATTATACTAAATGTCCTGTGTTTTTTGTTTTTTGTTTGTTTGTTTGTTTTTTTGTTGTTGTTGTTGTTGTTGTTTTTTGTTTTTTTTTGTATTTGAGTGCAGTAAATTTTGGTTGAAAAAATGAGAATCATGTAAGAGAATCGTGATCTCAGTTCCCATGGAGAAAAATCGTGATCCACATTTTAGCAAGAATCGTGCAGCCCTAGTATATATATATATATATATATACATATATATATATATATATACACACACACACTTCCATTTCCAACTATCAACTACGAGTCCATTTCCAACTATCGGGGGCATGTTTCTAAATTATTGTAGGCTATGTCTGGGAAAAAAGGAAAATGTGCAACAAAGACATGACACCATAGTTTGTTTAAGTAATTTTTGTTTACATTTTTTGAAAATTAATAATCTAAATTATTTCTTTTTTAATTCTGTTTCAGTGACTGGCGGAAACAAAAGGAGCCTTAAAGAAGAGAGAGGGAGAAGAGGGAGAAACAAGTGGGGCATTACATATCCCAAAAAAAATACAAGATATAATAAAAAAGAAAAGAAAAATGAAAATGCATAATATGTTTAGAATTCTGTTATTGTTCATCTTCACCATTAATTGCTAATATAGTTTTAGAATTGTAATCATTCCAATTATTTTGTAAATATTTTGTAAATATTTGTTATTAAAGGGGCTGTAAGATCAAATAAAAATTGTTTTAATGGTTCCTTGTGGTCCTGCAGATTATTAAAAGTAAACATATTACTTATTTGTTGCATTATTTGTAAGGAAAATTGGGGCAGACACTATGTAATCATCAATCATCAAACAAACATTTTGACCAGCTGAGACCAGCCTGACCAGCTTAAACCAGCTATGACCAGCCTGGCTGACCAGCTAAAACCAGCTAAGACCAGCCTGACCAGCTAAGACAAGCCTGACTGACCAGCTAAAACCAGCTTGACCAGCTAAAAAAAGTGGGCAAAACCCCTCTAAAACCAGCTTGATAAACCAGCTATGACCAGCCTGGGAGACCAGCTTAAACCAGCTTGACCAGCTTAAGCTGGTTTAAGCTGTTTTTTTCAGCAGGGCGCCTGACGAGGAGACGAGTGAAGAATCAGAAAGTTCGATGAAGTGGAAAATAAACAAACCGGTTGGGTTAAAATAACCCAGCCCACGTGTTCAGTGGTGAAAGAACCCCTAGAGTCCATTTGACCCAGCATGATCAACCTGTGTGTTTACAGTACCTCAAACAACCCAGAATTTTGACCCAGCACAATTAACCCAGCAATGTGTTAACAGAAATAACCCAGCACTTTTTAGAATGTATATTTTTTCATCCACGTTAATTTCACGCTTGTCTAGTACAAATATGTCATGTTTCATAATTACAGTGTATACGTTTTTCGTTATTTACCTCAAAAGAAAGGAAGTAAAAAGTGACAACATGCCCCGTATGTGGGGTACATTGTAACGTGAGGGGCACGTTGTAACATGACCATATGACAGCTTAAAATGTTATCTGATTGAATGAAAAAAATATACACGACAAACTAAAATATTTTGTCAATAAAATAAAATTATTAACTTTTTCAAATAAAATAATGGCACATAAACGAGCCAAAATGCTTTACATTTCTTGAAATAATTTCTCAACATCAAACATCGATTTTCAGTCTTTATTCACCTGTTTCTTGTGGTTTCTTTTTAAAACCTAAATAGTGAAAATTACATCGCTAATGTCATAGAATAGCATAGTTTAATAATAGCGAGGCAGATTGTAACACAGTGTTAAGACGTTCCCCATCAGCGCGACTGGAATTTAAAACTGGTTAGTTTCTTCTGCTGACTTGCTAAACTGATAAATAACTGATCGGAGTGGTGCTTTCCTTCCTTCAGGAAAAGTTGGAGCGGAGGCTGTCCCCCTCCACTTTGAAAATCTACGTGGCAGCTATGGCTGTGTACCACGACGCAGTAGATGTTCTGTCCCTAGGGAAGCATCACCTGATCGTTGGGTTCCTGAGAGGTGCCAGGAAGCTAAATCCGCCTCGTCTGCACCTCAACCCCTCTTGGGATTTCTCTGTGGTCCTTGCAGGCCTTCAAAGAGATCCCTTTGAGCCGCTTGATTCAGTTGAGCTGAAATACCTGTCGTTTAAGACTTCGCTCCTGATCGTGCTCACTTCCATCAAGAGGGTGGGGGACCTGCATGCATTCTCAGTCAACAACTCGTGCCTTTAGTTTGTCCTTTGTGGGAGAACGGCTCGGTGTTGGCTTGCAGCGCCATTCCATTATGGATCCGTGCGCTTTTTCACAGTGGTTCCCCATGGTCCTCCATGCACTTCAGTTCAAACTAGGCGGATTAGTTCGCTACTGTGCTGGTAAGCGGTTTCCTTCGCCCCCTCCAGACGTGGCATTATGTCTCAGTAGCCTTGTCCACGTTTTTTCCCCACCATGTTTCCCTTACAAATTAAAAAATAAATAAATAAATAAAGTTTTCTATTCCACATGTCTTGCATCCTGTCATTGTGCTCCGCCTCCAAACAGTTTGCTTCAGAAAATCTGGCACCCCTGATGGGCCCCCTTTTAGTCTGGGTCTCAGGGCGTTGGGCAGGTTATGTATTGAGTCCATTTGTTCTGACACGCTTGCCTGCCAGCATTTGTCCTCAATTACATAACATAGTTCAGGCTTGTGGCGTTTTCCAGAGAGACCCCATGACGTCAGTCGACATAACATCGAACGTGACTGACTGAGGGGGAACGTCTAGGTTACTCTCGTAACCCTCATTTCCTGAAGGAGGGAACGGAGACGTTATGTCCCTCATGCCACAATCCTGGACTACGCAACTACGCAACTGGACTAAAGCATCGTTAGCCAACTATGGTCACAAGTTCCATTGTTACCAACATAGTTCAACGAATATGGTTTCCTGAAACCATAGTTCAAACGAACATTCGCAAGCAGCATCACAAACTTATGTGGTTGTAACTACAGCTCTCGACCTGTGGTTAGAAGCATAGTTCATTGTTAGTAAGACATATGGGCTCAATAAATTATGCTCTTGGGCACAATAAACAAGCTAACATGCAGTACAATCATATCTTTCATTCAATCTAAACATAAATACATTTTAATTTAATCGCCATTGTTGAATATTGCAGAGAACCCCGGAGTGTGACGTAAGAGGGAACCTGTAATGTTTCAAACATCAAATAGATGAATCAAGTATTAAATAAAGCGAAATGACAGGGAACAAAACAATGGTAAATTAGTCATCAGGTGCGATGTTCAATATAGCTGCATTTTAGAGATCTATAATCAGTTAAATAGCATAAGTTACTCGATGAGGTCATTAACAACGGCCCTACACTGTTGAACTAATGTGGTTGAAACGACGAGATGCGATCGTGTTTTGGAAACAGTCGTGACTAGCTAGTTCGTTTCTACAACAGTGCATCGCACTTTGGAGGTTAATCAGCGAGTTACGTCGTTGTACGGGAAACGCACCCCTTGAATGAGTGGATGCACGCCGCCATCTTATATAGCCGTATAAATAAATATTTAGAACAGTTTTGAATAATCTCTTATTCTTATAAGACCACAAACGAAGGAATAGGCTAAGTTATTTATACTTTTATAAGAAAAAAATAAATAAATAAAGTGATAGTGGCGGCGCCTCCCGCGCGCAGTTTAGTAACGCGACATCGCAGCTTCAGTGGCCGGCATTTCAGTTCCAACTGGATAGGTTTATTTAGAAATTAAAGTGATTTCTCTATTTTTAACCATTCAAAAGACTACGAAGTTGTTCCCAGGTCCGCACGTAAAGGTTTAGCGCAATGTAGACTAAAAAACGTAGCAGAATATTTGTCTGTTTCGCTGCGACAGCACAGATCGTGAAAGAAGACTGCAGTTTTTGTAATTCATTATAACAAACAAATTGTAGAGACGATGTAAATAATAAATTCAGTATGCAGTGAGCTTCATTAATTAAAATGCAAGTTTGTGAGATCGCGATGAACTAAGACAAGTGACAGTTTTTAATGATTATAGCCTAAAGGGAGTTTACAAAAGTGAAATTGAATTTATACAACAGTTTTATACATTTTTGATTTTATATAAAAATTAATATTAAGTGACTTACATTTTAGGAACACTGTTGTCTGATTGTGCTCTATTTCGTCAACAAAAATAGTTCCAAACACAGTCACAGATCTTTCGCGTTTCTGAATCTACGTTTTGTAATCGACTGAATGAACGATTCAGACACAAAGACTTTGACTTGATGCCACCTACTGGCGGTTTTAGTTACTTTTTTTTTAAAATATAAATTGAGTTACTTAATATTTCTATATTCAAAACTTTATATGTAAAACATTAACCTCATAACACTGTTATTATGAAATGCATTAATGCCACCTCTGAATCTTGTAAAAAAAAATCTGTATAAATATATATATATACATTTGATAAAGTTAGAAAAATGTCGCTTTATAATGGGAATGTTAATTTCTGTGATTATAAATAATTTATAATGAAATACAACCGAAAGGACATCTAAAATTACCATTATTACAACCCCCCACCCCTAGAGTTAACCCCCAGCTAGAGTCTCCCCAGTGAATTTTGGCCATTTCCACCAGTGATGGTAACGACATTGACGTTAAAGACCTAAACTGATCTTTATTGACAATAGCTATAGGTAACTTTTAAATATAAAATATTAAATTGCCCGGTTTTAAAGAGTAGGCTTAAGATATAGTCCCAGTCTAAAATGCATTATTGAGCTGCTTTAACTTAAATCATCTTGCACTGGCACATCTATGTGTACAATGTGTTGTTGGATTGTGATGGCAATATTCCACTATTCACTGCAAGGCAGGGCCCCAAAATTGTCCTGCTTATGGCCCCCAGATGTACAGACACTCTGACATCCATACCAACATATCCACACAAAGCTGCATGATTTATCCACTTGACTCCCCAGGTGAAAAAGACGTAGCATTAAATGTATTAAAAATGTATTTGAAATTCAAATAGTGTGTTTTTAATACATTTGTATTACCAACGTGCTTATTTGAAGTGCATTAAAAATATACTAAATCGCATTTAAGCATATTTACAGAAAGTATAGTTGAAGTACTTTGGTAATAAATATATGCTTAATTACACTTTTAATAAATGTGCTAAAATGAGGTACAATTCAAATACATTTCTAATAAGTATAATAAAAGTACATTGGTAATACATATATGCTTAATTACACTTGTAAGAAATGTGCTAAACACAAATATATTGTAAATATATTTCTAAAAAGTATATTAGAAGTACTTTGATAATAAATATATGCTTAATTACACTTTTAAGAAATGTGCTAAACACAAAGATATTGTGAATATATTTATCGAAAGTATACTAGAAGTACTTTTGTAACAAATACATGCTTAATTACACTTTTACGAAATATGCAGAAATAAATGCACATTAAATATATTTACAAAAAGTTTACTAAAAATAATTTGGTAGTAAATATATGCTTAATTACACTTCTTAAAATTAGGCTAAAACAACAGCATACTTTTGTTAAACTTTTGGTGCACTTACAGAAAACATACTTAATGTACTCTTATTTAATGTATATATTATGTGTATTGTGTTGGCAGTATATGTAACTTGCAAGGCCTACTGCAGTTTATATTAAATATTTATGTAATGAACATTAGACTGCTTTTCAAAGATTTTTTTGATAAACATTTGTAAAATTTTTATATATTTTATAAAAACAGTAATACATACATTATATGAATATGCAATTGCATTCTTATGTGTAGTTTTTGGAATCTTATTATCTTATGTAAGTGTAGGTAACAGGTATAAAAAATAATAAAGATGTCCTAGAGCCCATGAAAAGAGGCCCATACAGCTCAAGATCAAGTTCCAGTGAGCTGTCTCTAGCTGAATCCTCAGAAATGGTTAGGAAAAAGGTTTTGATAATAAATTCATGACTGTAATAATTATTTTGTGTTTTTGTATACGCTTAACCATTTAGAAAATCCATTGGCATAGTCATTGCTTTATATTTGAATTAGAAAGTAAACAGTTTATAATAGTTGTTGTTTCTTGTTTTACCCAGATTTCTCTTGCTTCTGGTGTCACAGTGTCCAAGAGGATGGATGACAGACTGAATAAGTCACGAGTTTCTCTTTTTTCACGCAAGAACTAGCCACTCTAATTTTTGGAAAAGAGAAACTAGCAAGATGTACTCTTACAGGGAAATCGGGCTTCAGACCTCGAAAGACCAATTGGACCCTTACAAGGTCACTGTTCTCATAGGTACAGTATGTATACTACTTTTTAGTTGTCTTTACAGGTCAAGGGGGGCAATAGCAAATATTAATACCATAAATATTTGTTATGCATTATATAGTAATAGTTCGCAGTGTAATTTTTATTTGCAGTTAAACTAATTTTTTTTTTTTTTTTTTGCTGAAGTACTGTGAAACACACTCAGGTCCATATATAAGAGTTAAGAATGTTAATAATGCTTTACTGGCAATGATGAAATCTGGACCCCTGAAGTTGTTGTTTGTTCGTGGGTTATATTTACTGCAGTGCAGAACACTGGAGTAACAGTGTTGTTTGGAGTTGCTGTTGTTTTTATGTGAGAATGATGGAGATTCGTTACTTTCCAGCATAGACCAAGCCTATCAAGTAAGGGTACTGTTGCCAGCGAAAACACAAGCCGGATCAGGGTTTACAGTCCTGAATTGTACTGTACTTTAACCAGACCACTAGGCATTAGAAAATGACTAAATGTGAAAACACATTGTGTTGTAAAACATTTTTTCTGTTTTTGTAACATGGGTTCATTTTGCTGACATTTTTACAGTTTCTTTTTCCCCTTTCACAGACACTGTGATAAAAGAGTTCCCAAAGACGACAGTGTCTGAGGTGTGGGCCCTCATTTGGAGGAAGTGCAACAACGAGTCAACCTCAAAGAACAGTCACTCTCCACTGGAAGGATGAAGATGTGATGTTTGAGTTGTCACAGTTCTTGGTTAACTGTTTGGCTATTGCTAGTTTGTTAAAAATGCATTTGTTTGTCTTCTGTGGCTCCATATGTGGTTCAGTTGTTTGATGCCATTGCTAGTTTCCTACAAATGCTCTTTAGTGATTTATTTTTTATTATTCTTATTTTATGTTAAATGGAGCTCTGCAGATCACTTATCTTTATTTTTTGTGAACATATTTTGGCTAAAAAATTGTCAAATTAAATAAAAGTTTTGTACTTTTAAAAAATGTGTATTTGATACTGTCTTTACAGAAACAGTAGTTTGCATTATATTTGTAATATATTAAACTATAAAAAAGTTATAAAAAGTATATTTTTAATATATAAAAAATGTATTATTGGCATACTAAATGGGTTTTTTAAATGTATATTTTTAATATATTAAACCTATATTTCTGGCATATTAAATGATTTTGTAAAATATATTTTTAATATATTAATAGTGAATTCTTCAGTGTTATAAAAATACATTATAAATGAGCTAATGTTATATTTAAAATATACTGGGAATGCATTAATTATTAGCTTAAAATAACTTTGTAATGTACTTCTAGTACAACATTTAAGTGTACTCTAAATAAAATTAAGGGAAGTATAGTTAAAATACACTAAATGTACTTGAAGTGGGTCCATTTTAACACAGTTTTAATGCATTAAATATATTGCAAATAGATTAAAATTGATTTTAAACATATCTTGAAATGCACTTAATAATGCACTTATTTCTTTTTCACCTGGGTCTATAATATGCATAAGCAGAAAATTCCCTGGGATTAAAAATTGCAGTTTTAATGGGTTTCAGTGAGGATATTTTTGTCCAAAAGGTCCTGAGAGGAATTAATTTTGGAACCTGGTGTAAAATAGATTTATTAGAGGAAATGAGGGTGGAATATTAATATTACAATAAAAATACACACCTGAGCCTAATGGTAAGACTAATTGGTAGAATCGTATACTGATGAAATTACAGTGGTATAAACTATAAAACATAACATTTATCTAATCTGTCATATTGTAAAGACTAAGGCAAACCAGCTGTTCTCGTGTAGTGGACCTCCACAGTAGAACGTCAAGAAGTAGCAGTTAAAGTCGCGAACGCGCAAAATGACGTCGGAAAGCCCTTGCCTTCCATCCGTCACCGCTGCTTAAAGTCACTAGTGATGTGTTGAAGACGGAAGAGCTGCACGATGGCGTTTACCTTAGCGGTGCTTCTGCTCCTGTCTGCGTGTTTATTCACGGTACCAGTCGGTAAGTCAGCCAACCTGTTACTAAAATTAAAAGAGACACTTTAAACTTGTTTTTGGTCGGTTCACCGATCATATCATTGCAGTAAGCAGTAGGAATGTGTCGATTATAAAAGACTATTGGATGCGATTTGAGACACTTTAACCCCCTAACTGTCACCGTCCAGTATATGGGACGCCTACGTTTACTTCACCATATTACAAATAAATCCTTATCTAATCATGGCAAACTATATATCGTTGGAAAGGTCTAAGACTCCTAAATAAATATTTACCACTGCTACAAATTATGTAGGAAAAGTAATAGATTGATTTATGATAAGAGTGCACATCAAAAAAAAAAAAAAAAAAAAAAAACACTACATCGACAGGAGTTCTGATCTTTGTAACAAAAAGACTTTCTTCGTTGCCTTTTTACGTTTTAGATATCATAAGAAATTATATATCAGTTCAAAACTTAAAATCTCAAATTTCATCCTTTGAAAGCCATTTTAAAATCAGACATTGCATTACCATTGAACATGTACATTAAAATCAGGTTTTCAAAATGTTTTCTTTCATGCATTATGAAAATTTAAGTTTGAGTAGTGCATTTTCACGTCTATGTTCAAAAATGGGAGTGACAGTTAAAGGGTCAAACTTGTTTTTGGGCGGTTTACCGATCATATTATGGCAGTAAGCAGTAGGAATGTGCGTATTCGATTATACAAGATTATTGGATGTGCTGTAGTCAGGGTTTTAGAGTTTCTATTACTTTAACTTTCTTTCAGTTTAGTTTTCGCTTATATAGCTTATTATATAGCCTACATCACTTAATGTAACCGTACACTGTAAAAAAAAAAATAATAATAATAATAAATAATCCGTAAAAAAACGGGAAAAAGTACTGGCAGCTCATTACCTGGACTTTGTACCGTAAATTTACAGTCTGTTAATTTACAGTCTGCCACCAGTAAAAAACAGGACTTTTTCTGTTTTAATGGTGTATTTATATCTATCTATCTATCTATCTATATATATATATATATATATATATATAAAGCAAATAAATCCAGCACAATATACAAATTGAACATGGTTTATTTTTACTTCATGTAAACATTCTTAAAATTGCATTCACTGGCTTTTGTTTGCCTTAAATGGGTTAGGACTATCAAATAATCAATTAATTTAACAATGTGTCAAACACTGAAAAATGCCTGTATTGTAAAAGACAGTTTAGCTTTAAACAGTAACAGACAGAATTTAAAAAAAGAAAACATGAGCATCTGTACAATACTGGTGTTGCACTAAAAAGTGGTCACAAAATTTAAACTTCAAACTGTAAAACATTCAAGATTCAAAACTTTTTTTCTTATAAGAGAAAACAATATTGTTTAGAGGGATAGTTCACACAAAAATGGGAATTGTATCAATTACTCACCCTCATACAATTCCAAACCCATAAGACTTTCATTCATTTTTAGAACACAAATTAAGAGTATTTTTAATTAAATCTGGGTACTTTCTGTCCCTCTATTGATAGTCTACACAACTACCATTTTCAAGGTCCAGAAAGGTATAAAGACATCAATAAAGTATGTGACTCCAGTGGCTTGACAACAGAATTTTGAAGTTAATTATAACTGAAATATCATTAAAGTGATGCAATTCATTATAGGGGATGTATTATTTCCCATTTATCGGCATGTTTAATACAAGTGCCATTTTTTTAATTAAAAAAAAATCAAATATTACATGGATTTTCGAAATTGTTCATGCAAGAGTCTTGGAGGAATGCATAGCCACTTAGTTGCCTTCATCTCAAACCACGTTCAGGATTTCTTCACAGGAAAATTCTAAAAGAAATGGATATGACAAAAAATGAAATGAATTAAACTGAACTACAGAGTAATATGCAGGTTGGAGATGGAAAATCAATCACACTGTATTTTAAGTTCATTAAATGAACTGCTAACCCTAATACTTGCCAATTAAAACATTTGTTTATAAATTGCTTAACTTACATTTCCAATAGTCTCCATTTGCATCTGTCATATGAGCTTGTCAGATCATCTATGTCTTGCAATATACTTCATACAATATACTTCATTATTTTCAATTAAATAAACAGATACACATTTCATAACATACGTGTTGCTTACTTCTGTATGAATTCCAATGTAAGTGCCGCCTCTTCTGGGTATTTGTACAGTGGGTACGGAAAGTATTCAGACCCCCTTAAATTTTTCACTCTTTGTTATATTTGTCAAAAATTTAAGGGGGTCTGAATACTTTCCGTACCCACTGTAGCTCACAACCGCAACAGTGGTCATTAACTTCTTGAACGACAGCAATCTTGAACTGCCCATAACCTTAAACACAAAAGACATTACAAAATGACCATATACATAATGAAAAGCAGTTTGGACACACCTTATACATACAAGGAAGATAACATGCAAAAGTAATCGATCCAATCATTCTGGTAAGGTTATTAGCACGCTGTCTGTGACGTGGCTTCCGACACATCAGGCAGCAACCAACTTCACATTGTGAAAGTCAACAAAATAAATGACTCAACTATTTTCTTTCTGATACTTAACACTAAAAGTTAAAACTGTTTATAAAACAGAATACAAACCCATGATAAGAATGCAGGTGTGCTTGAGATTCACAGTACAGTAGCAATCACGTCCTGTCATTAGAAAAGAAAACGAAAGAAACACAACGGTCATTTTGACATAATGTCGTGTGCATTTGTCCATTAGAGTGCGACAGATAACTCGAGGAGCTAACGTTACTGGCACACTGACCTGAAGCGGCATTCTGACCCGGCTACCGCGCGTCAGACGCCTGTGTTTACACAGTCGCTTCACAGACAGCTTGCTAGTAACGTTACTTAATTTCTGTTTTGCATTTTATCTTCCGTGTGTGTGTGTAAAACAAGACGATAAAAGATCTAAACTTACCTCATTTGGCAAAAAACTCCAAGAGGAAGATGTGTGACGATATGCAGAGAATGTTGAGTGTGACGGCTCCGACGTTCATTTGTCAAACAAGCCAGACAGCAACTAAGTTAACGTTATGTAAACAATTTATGTGACATTTAACAACATATAATTTACCACGAAAAGTAAAAACGGGTTTCCCAAATTCGAAAGCTGACATTAAACTGAAACTTTGACCGAGAAACTCTCCGCGTCTTCTCTTCACTGTTTTCGCGCCTATACAAGCCACTGAGGTTCTTGTTCCCACAATGCAAAGCGTAATTCAAAAATACGGAAAAACAGCTGTAAAAACCAAATATGGAAAATTTCCTTCAATTATTATGGTATATTGTACTGTATTTTTACAGATTTTTTTACAGTGTACTTTTTGAAAACTCACGATGTTCATGTCATAAAGTCAGTTCTTTTGATTCTCTTAGAATTTATAAAATCATCGGAGGGTCTTTTATAAAATGGGTTGCATTTCTACTGTTCTTTTAGGTGGTTATGCCTGTCAGGGCTACTTTGACAGGAATGGGTACTACAATCCCCCGAAGAGCTGCCGTTCGTCGGAGCGCTGCTGTGGAAACTGCAGTCACAGATACTGCTGCTCGGATCCATTTGATTGGTTATCCGATTATGAACAAAATTTCTGCAATCTGTAAGTACTTTTAAGTCATTTCTTCATTAATGAAAATGTCCGTTAGACCCAAAGCTTCCTTTTTATACACCCTCATATCATTCCAAACTCGTATGATTATTTTTAACTCCCTGAACACAAAAGAAGAACGTGTGAAGAACAACGTGATTGTTTGACTCTTTTACAAAATTACATAATTTTCATATTTGGGTTAGTAATTTCCCTCATATTACCCATAACTGTGATCATGATAATTCTGTGAACTGTTAATATCTGTTGTTGATGTAAATCTCAAACTTGAAACCCTATCTTGAAATTTACTTTTCCAATGTTTCCGCTTTGTGTTAGTGTCCCACCCACCATTTCCCACAGAGGTTGTGGTCTTTTCACGAAAATGCAGCTTGCAGAATGCATCTCACGGATTGGTTATGTTTTGAATGGCAACTTATTTAAAGACCAAACACTTTAAGCTGTTGATTTAAAAAGCTGTGGCATTCACCTCAATTTAAAGACAAGGCAAGAGGGAAGTAGTATGGTGCAGCTAATATATTTTTGAGGGGGTTAACATGGTGGCATAGACAGGGTATGACCAATTGGGGGGCGGGGAGTAATTCACAAGTTTCCTACGCCTCATGAAGCCTTGCGTCAAAAGTGGGAGCGTCTTCCGGTTCGAAGTGAACAAGCGGGACTTAACGCACATTCATTCAACAGTTGATAGTAGTGATAGGCAAATAAAGCCTCGTGAAGCACTAGCACTTTTCTCTTGACTGTTTCGGGAAAAGATTCAAAGCTTCGAGTGTGTCTTAAACAGCGCGATCTAGTGGTTAGTAAAAAACAGAGCAGCCAAAAGCATGTGAAAGAAACACCCTCGGACGGAACATTCACCAAACATTTCACAGATCGACTCATCTTACATGCACAAAGATCTGGGAGTTCGAACCGACACACAAAGTGAATCGTTCACATGACTGGACAGAAAGTGCGGCTTCGTTTGTCACTGGTTTCGTGATTTCTACGTTAATAACACAAGCCTCGAATCGAGGCTTCGTCTGGCACATCCCTTAACACAAGCTCCGATGCCTCGGTTCAAATGTCACATCACTAGTTAAACAGTCATTCAAGATTTTGCGATCCAAACTTGCTAAGGATGTGGAAGCACAGCTTTGAACAGCACATGTTGTCCCTGAGCACCGTATAACGACATCTCTCATAAAGGTTTGCAGCTTTATAAAGCAAACAGTGATTCGAAAAACACTCGGACACAGGTGGATACAAACAAATGTTTTCCATTTTTTAGTGGCAAAGTTTGCAATTAGGGGCCTGGTTTAAATCCTGCTTTGATATTATAGGCTAAATTTTTAATAATCCAAGCACAAAGCAAGTTAACCAGTGTGTTTTCATTAAACTTGTGTGGTTTCATCAAATTAATGAATAGTAACTATAGCATTTTAATATATTCGTGCAAAATCGAATCCACGTCAGATGGGTGGGTTGCAGAAGTTACAGATTTATGCAAATGTTTCCAGAAATGTGTTTTCATTAATCCAGTGTGGTTTAATCAAATTAATGAATAATAACTATAGCATTTTGCTATATTGATGCAAAATTGAATTAGGTCAGATGGGTGGGTTGCAGAAGTTACAAATTTTATTCAGATGTTTTTAGAAATGCAAATGAGTAACACAAATAAATATGACGACATACCGTGGTTTGACACCTCTGGGGCCCATATGATACAGTGTGGTTTGATACCCCTGGGGCAGGACATTCATTTCTTAAATTTAGACCAGGGTGCCTTGAGATCTTGACACTTATGCATCATTTAGTACTTTTTGTTCCATAAAAATCTATATACGTGTCTGAGCTAAGTTAGAGACTGTGACAGCATACAGTCAGTATCAGTGACAACCGCGAGGTTGTCAACTTGATTTTTAGGTGCATTCGACTTGAAGCGGCGCTGCGCAGAAAGATTGGTGTTTAAAATCAAAATACCGCATGACCTATAGAGCGCAGACAGCTCTGCATGCTTTCAAATCGCTCTTGCGGTACTTTAATGTCATACACCGGTCGGTGTGCGCAGCGCAACTTCAAGCCTTCTGACTACATAACCAGGGTGATACACCAGGGCTGTACAATGCGGCAGGGGCGTCGCTAGGGCTAATCATTCGGTGCTCGAGCTCAAAAGTTTTTACTCCAGCCCCGAATGATTTTTTTTGTATGGCCCTATGATTTCCACGGAATTTGTCAAAGTTCGAATTAATTAATCAAAAGCTGGTTATTAAACTTAAATCAAGTCGCGATATGGACTAGTATCTGTAAATATTATGCCGCAAAAGACTATTTAAATATGAATCCTGCATGTTCTGCGTGTCTTTTTATAAATGTCTTTTTTATCGTTTTCTACACATGTAATACTGACACGCGCAGTGATTTTAGTGTCTGCCGTTTCACTAAATGAGGGCATAAATACATTAACAGCATCTCCAGAACTGCTCTGAGAGTCACTTCATGAGCATTTCACCGTTTCATTCAGCGTCAAATATATACACAGAAATTATTCACGGCAAGTCGGCAACCCGTCAAAATAAAAGATCTATTTAACTTCATTAATTATTCAGTATAATGTACGTGCCTACTACTACTACTCCTACTACTACTATTAATTAATAAAAATGTGTAAATTTTATTCATACAATATTTCTTCCATGTTTTACATTTTAATAGTAAATCCCCTTTATTTGCCAAAGATAAAATATAATTTTCATTAAAAGATCAATTAAATCAATATTTTATATCTTCATCTGATAACCAGAAAAATACACAACAGAGAATTCCATAAGGCTATTGTAAAAAAAAAATAAAAGTTGTTTTTATGCATTCAAATAAACAGACATGCTAAAACATATTTGGTAACAATAATACGTAAAGTGAGAAAAAAAAAAAAAAAAATTCATTTCTTAACTTTTGATAAATTGACGGTCAACTGTATACGATTCATGGTTTTAATTAATTGCACATGATTAATTACATTTTGATTAATAAAAATTTAATTTATCCATTAAAAAAAGACCAGAAAAATGAAAACAGAAAACAGAATTTTAAAAATAAATAAATAAATAAATAAATAAATAAAACAGAATTTGGGAAAAAATAGGGCCCTATTTTTGCATACAACTATATATTTGTTACAGTTATAAATACATTTTCAAATGTATTATTTTATTTGTCTAACATATTTTTGTAATGTTATAATTTTGTTATAATACTTCGATATGTTTGCTATTTGCAGTGATTACTATTTACTATTGTTAATAGTGTGACAAGGTATTTAACCCCCGGTTTAATGCCCCCGGACTAGAAGGATACAGGTTCAACCACTTGTGTCTAACAAAATCTTATGTGACCATGATGTGAACTCCCACCCACTACCACTAGCCCCTGATGTTTTGGCACCAGCCCCGGATGTTTTAAAATCCTAGAAACGCCCCTGCGATGCGGCAAATGTGTCGAACGTATGAAAAAAAAAAAAAAATCAGTCTGTGTGTTTAAATCAGTAGAACGCGTCCATGGTATTTTGCCTGGGTTTAAGTCGGTTTACAAACCTGTTGTCTATTGAGAACATTTTAATGACATTTTTTTTGCTCCAAATTCATTTAATAACATAAGTTGAGTGTTTAAAAAATAACTTCCTTTCGTGATCTGACGTGGTTTAACATCCCAGAATGAGGCAAAATTATTATTTTATATAGTGATAAAGGCTGTTGATTAGCATCTATAGTTTATTCATATAAAAATACCCGTGTGGCTTGAAAAACAGAGAGAAACCATTTAGACGTAACCGTACAGATATGTCTCCATGTTTCATCAGTTAAAATGTCTCTGAGTTTTATTCAGCTACGCGAAAGTATATACCTTTGTCCATATTAGGAATTTCCTGTATAAATTAAAGATTATAGCGGTATGCACATAAGTCATCTGTAATCCGCCATAAAACTAAAACTGCATGAGATTTTCTGACCCAAATTTTTTTCTTTTTCTTTTTTTTTTTTTTTGTAAAAAAAAAAATGAAATCATAATATTATAACAAATCCCTATACCTTTCTAAGCTGGAAAAAAAGATGTTTTGACTGCTATATACATAATATTTATTGCTGTAGTACTTGTTTTATACATGCATTGATGCCCATGGTCATATTTTACGTATGTTTGTTGAATGTGTTACAATTAATGCACAATCATACTTAAATATTTAAATAGTCATGCTATGTACTTTCTCTTCACTCGTCAAATTTCTATGACATTATCTTGCCTATGGACTCACAAACCTACGTGTTAAAATCATAGAAAGACTGAGTACTTATAATGATGTAAAGAATAATTCATGAAACATTTCATAATCAGTTCATAATGCATAACTTCTTAGTCAACACACCATATACAGGTGCATCTCAAAAGATTTGAATATCGTGAAAAAGTTCTGCATTTTTTGTTTGTAACTTATTTAAAAAACTGAAACTCTCATATATTCTAGATTTATTACATGTAAAGTAAAACATTTCTAAAGTTTTTTTTTTTGTTTGTCTTAATTTTGACGATTAGTGCTTACAGCTCATGAAAGTCAAAAATCCAGTATCTCAAAATATTAGAATATTTACATTTGAGTTTCATTAAATGTCCATCCCTACGGAATAAATTCCAGGTATCTCTTGTCCTTTGAAACCACAATAATAGGGAAGACTGCTGACATGGCAATGGCCCAGAAGACAATCACTGACACCCTCCACAAAGAGAGTAAGTCACAGAAGGTCATTACTGAAAGGGGTGGCTGTTTACAGAGTGCTGTATCAAAGCATATTAAATGCAAAGTTGACTGGAAGGAAGAAATTGGGTAGGAAAGGTGCACAAGCAACAGGGATGACCGCAAGCTTGAGAAAACTGTCAAGCAAAGCCGATTCAAACACTTGGGAGACCTTCACAAGGAGTGGAATGAAGCCAGAGTTAGCGCATTAAGAGTCACCACACTGGACTGTTGCTCAGTGGTCCAAAGTCCTCTTTTCATATAAAAGTACATTTTGCATTTCATGTTGAAATCATGGTGGAAGACTGGAGAGGCACAGAATCCAGGCTGCTTGAAGTCCAGTGTGAAGTTTCTAAAGTCAGTGATGATTTGGGATGCCATGACGTCTGCTGGTGTTGGTCCATTGTGTTTTATCAAGTCCAAAGTCAATGCAGCCATCATCCAGGAGATTCTGGAGCACTTCATGCTTCCATCTGCTGACAAGCTGATTTCCTTTTTCCAGCAGGACTTTAGCACCTGCCCACAGTGCAAAAACCACTTCCAAGTGGTTTGCTGATCATGATCTTACTGTGCTTGATTGGTCAGCCAACATGCCTGACCTGAACCCCATTGAGAATCTATGGGATATTTTCAAGAGAAAGATGAGAAACAGTCGATCCAACAATATACAGATGAGCTGAAGGCTCAATAGTGCCTCAGCAGTGCCACAGGCTGATCACTTACATGTCACACTTCACTGATGCTGTAATTTGTTCTAGGAGCAAGGAATTTGCTGTAATATGTCCTCTCGACCAAGTATTGCATAAATGAGAATACTTTAAAAAAACTTGAACTTTTCTGTTTTGCAAATCCGTTTTTTGATTGATCTTTGATTGATATTATTCTAATATTTTGAGATACTGGATTTTTGACTTTCATGAGCTGTAAGCTCTAATCATCAACATTAAAACAAAAAAAAAACTTTAAAAATGTTTTACTTTACATGTAATGAATCTAGAATATATGAATGTTTCAGTTTTTGAAATAAGTTACAAACAAACTTTTTCATGATATTCTAATTATTTGAGATGCACCTGTATAGATTGAATACACTAGAACATGCTAAAGAGTGTTTCTAATGCTTGTTGCTTCATGTTTTTATTTGTGCAACAGCAACAAGGGTGCTGCCATTGGCATGGCAGTAGTGGGTTTTGTGATCTTCGTCGTTGTGATCATTGTCTGCTGCTGCTGGCCCCGCTGCTATTTCTATAAAAAGTTTAGACAACGCAGATGTAAGTGTTTTAGCGTTAAAGTAAAAGTTTACCAAAAACTGAAAATGTACTCACCCTCAGGCCATTCAAGATGTAGATGAGTTTGTTTCTTCATGGAAACAGATTTGGTGAAATTTAGCTTTACTCAAATTGCTCACCAACGGTCAGATCCCCTGCATGAAAACACTCCAATTCATCAGTTAACATCTTGTGAAGCAAAAAGCTGTGTTTGTAAGAAACAAATCCATTGTTATTAGGGATTATTTTATCCAGAAGTGACAGTTTAAAGTTAAAAACATCTCAATGATGGATTTGTTTCTTACAAACACACAGCTTTTCACTTTGCTAGATGTTAATCGATTGATTGGAGTGGTGTGGATTACTTGTGGATTATTGTGATGTTTTTATCAGCTGTTTGGACCCTCATTCTGATGGCACCTATTCACTGCAGAGGTGAGCAAGTCATGTAATGTAAAATTTCTCCAAATCTGCTCTGATGAAAAAACAAACCCATCTACAAGTAAATGGTAAGTGGTAAATTAAAAAAAAAAAAAAAAAAAAAAAAAAAAAATTGTACAGTTCCATTATTAGACATTGTGTGTTATTTGGGGGTAATAAAATTTAATTATAAATTGATTTCTGTCTTGTTTATCTCACAGCTGTGGTAACAACGCAAGTAACCACAGTCACGAATGTGCAAAGCATTCAGCAGCAGCCTGCAGTGCAGGCGGTCCTGTACCCACAATACCAACCAGTGCTGACTCCAATGCAGATGAGACCATATTAGGGACAGCAATATGCACTAGGACCCCCAAACACATATCAAATGGTTCGTAAGAACACCTAGTACTACAACAATGTAGTAGTAATTTTTTTCTGTGAAAGTAACTTTTTTTCCCCCCACAGTTTCCAGCCAATCCTGTATATCTCACTCAACAGGCTGCCTGGCCAGCCAGGTGTAGCTTATATGCATTCAGAGACATCGAGTCAGCCGGCCTACAACCCCGCCTACATGCAGCCACCAAACACCGATTACTAAACGGCAACCGTCTATCAAATATAAAAAATTGTGGAAGTTGACGCACTTTTGCGAGGCAGTAAGAATGTGCCAAATTCAATTACAATTATTCAGTCATCCAAATGCAAGACTATTGGATGTGCTATAGTCGAGGTTTTTCCGAGTTCTTTTTACTTTCACTTTATTTCAGCTTAGTTTTCACTCTATGACACACTGGAAAAATGCTTTTGGAAATTATAAATAAAAGAAAGATTGCTACAGCATGTTTTAGAAGAAAATACCATTTCAGTCTTTCTGCTTTCTACAAGCAGTGAGTGAAAATTCTTTCTATATATTATTTTTTAAATGCATTTTTACTTTTACTGTTTTTTTTACTTTCAATATTACTCTAGTATTGTTATTTTAGTACTGAAGTGTACTAATGTTAATGTTCTTTAGTTTTGGTTTATGTATATTTGTTACAGCATTTTTGATATTTCATGCAACAGCGTACACTGTAAAAGATAAAAAACACAATTTGTTGAGTCAGCTTATAATTTGTTAACCTGCTGCCTTAAAATTTTAAGTTCAGTCAACTAAAATAAGTTTAGTCAACTTGAAATGTTAAGTTGTACTAAGTAACAACTTAGATATTTGTGTTTGCTAAACTTAACAGATGGGTAAGTAACCCAGCTGCCTTAAAATTTTAAGTTGAATCAACTCAAATATCTAAGTTGTGACTTAGTATAATTTAACATTTCAAGTTGAATAAACTTTTTTTTTTAATTGACTGAAATCAAAATTTTAAGGCAGCCAGGTTACAAATTATTTTAAGTTGACTCAACAAATTGTTTTTTACAGTGTAATACTCACAAAAATATAAATGTATTGGTTTTTACATTTCATATAGCAGGAACTGGAATTCTATTTATAGAACGCGTCAACAAGTTTTCCATTTTGAGTTTTTGAATAACAATGAGTGTCACAAAATTAATATAATTATGTTATGACCTACCAACTTTAAAGAACAGAATGGCTGTCAAGGTAATAAAAAAAGGTTACATTTTTGATAAAGCAACCTTTGTTAACCCATTTAAGCCCACCGGCAACTATAGTTCCCATAGTTTATAGTTCTCATTTTCCTTTTGTATTTATTTTTGGAGATATTTTCCATGTTTTATTTCTTAATGGCATGCAAGAAAACAATCAAATAAAGGATTTCAAGAAAAAAAAAAAAAAAAAAAAAAAAAGGTGCTTGTTTTCTTTTTGTCACAGAGGCTGTCAACTTCGATGGCAAAGGCAAACCCTCCCAAAGAAAGATAATTTTCATGTTACTAATAAGTATTCTTTGTTAACATATATATATATATATATATATGCAAATGAATTGTCAGTACATATATCATGTGCACAAGTGAAGTATACTATGCTAATAGGTTATTGAATCAAGGTTTTTGCTCTTGTTTAGTGCTTTTTGGGAGAAGAGAGATAGAAAAGGGCAGTGGGGAGGACACGTATGACATAACTTCCCATTCTAAATGTCTTTTGAAAGAAATTGTCTGTATGCATATTTTAAAAATGATTATAATATTTTTTTAATGATTATTATTTTTTTATTTATTTATTTGTTATATAGATATATTTTTTTATTTATTCTACTTATTTGTATTTATTTATTATCATTTACCTTTTTGATACACATTGCCCTGTTGGGGCAACTTAATAGCTGCACTTTGTTCTGCACTATGTTCCACCACTTTAAGACAAATAGAAATATTGTTTGTTGCGTTTTCATATTCAAGAAATTATAAGCTAGATGCAGCTTTTTTGGGTTCCCATCGGAATATTCTTCAACTTTTATACATAATAATTTTTTTTAAGAATAAAGATTGATCTGTCAAAAGCAGTTATTTTCAGTTAGATGTTCAGTTAGTTAGAGCATGTTCACATAGGACACTATTAATACAACTATATGCATAAAACCATTAAACAAAAAAATGGGCACAAATGGGTTAAGCATTAGGAAACAACTGTCTTTGCAGTTCCTTTTCATATTGTTTCAGGTGACATTGTTTTTTTTTTTTTTTTTTTTTTTTTTTGATGCAGCCTGTTTGTTTAATGGCTGTACATTTTGTAAATGTCTAACTGGTGTTTTATATTATTTTGTGTTTGTAAGAGGGGAGTTAAAAAGGGGTTACAGGAGAACACCAAAGATGTAAAACTCAGAGTTTGGACTGTCTTTCATGCAATGTTTGGTGAAGCATTTGAATGTATATGGGGCCCCCTACTGGTAGAAAAAAAAAAAAAAGAAAAAAAAAGAAACAATCTCTAGTGTTCGTATTGTTACTTTTTTGTTGCTGTTGTTTATTTAGCCTTCATTTAACCAAGCAAGTCAATTAAGAACAAGTTCTTATTTTCAATAACCGACAATAAATATTTTACAATTCTGTGTACAGGCCTTTTACTCTTACTTTTATAGATTAGTAGAGATGGATTATTTTTATTGTTTTGAATATGATCCCAGAAGTCATGCTTTACTATATAATAGTAATTTGATATACCTCACTGAATGATTACCATATTTTGCGCTTGAAATGGCTGCATTTTTTCTGCTGAGGAGGCACTGCAGAGAACAGAGTGGTAGAAGGGAGAAGATTTTTTTCCACACACATGAATTTATTTGGAATGCCAAAAGAAGACATTTTCCGAACATATCGTTTGTCAAGCCATGTTATTTTTAATTTACCTCAGGAAATAAAAGACAACTTCAAACCCTCAACTCGGAGGAGTCATTAAATACCAGGTTTTTAAAGTTTTATATTGCGTTGGTCGATATGTAAATGAGATGTTGCGTCTGTGTTCTTTAATTTGCGCCTTGTCAGTAAATGACCCGCAGAAATTTCCACACCCATCGGTGCTGTTCTGGAATTGCGCTCTCGTGCTTATTTGTAAAGTAAATCTGGCCTGTTTAGTAAATCTGGCGCTTATTGTGTTAAGTCTGTGACAAAAAGTTAAACAAATTTAATGTATTTAAAATGATAGTTCACCCAAAAATGAAAATTCTGTTATAATTTACTCACCCACGAGCACAAAAGACCACATTTTGAAGAATGATGGTAACCAGACAGTTGACGATTGCCTATACTATATACACTACCTATACACACTATATGGAAGTCAAATGGCTACCATCAACTATTAGCCTACCAACATGTTTCGATATACCCTCTTTTGTGTTAAACAGAAGAAAGAAATCGTTCCGCGATCCCCTCGGTAAAAGAAATCGCATTCTGCTTTCCCCTCGATAAAAATCACGTTTTCTTTCCCCTCGGTAAAAGAAATCGCTTTCCGCCTTCTCCTCGGTAGAAATCGCGTTCTGCATTCCCCTTGGTAAAACAAATCGCGGTCCGGGGGGTTCCCCCTTCGGTAGAAATCACGTTCCACTTTCCCCTTGGTAGAAATCTCGGTAGAAATTGTGTACCGCGTTCCTCTTGATAAAATAAACTGCGTGCCGTTTTCCCCTCTGTAGAAATCTCGGTAGAAATCACGTTCCGTGTTCCCCTCGGTAAAAGAAATAAATTGTCTAGGGCCTACTGCTTTCCCCTCAGTACAAATCTCAGTAGAAATCAAGTTCTGCTTTTCTCTAGGTAGAAATCTCGGTGGAATTTGCGTTCCGCGTTCCCCTAGGTGAAAGAAATCGTGTTCTGCTTTCCCCTCGGTAGAAATCTCCGTAGAAATCGCATTCCGTGTTCCCCCCTATTACTTAAATGATATCTAGCTGACCCGTCTTCAAGTGTGTATACTCCGTCTCTGACAGGCAAGACAGCAACAAGGAACCAATTAAATGTAAACAGAAGCAGAGAGCCAAAGTCTGTGGAAGCAGAAAATTGCCTTAACTTCGTTTTTTATCTTCTCGGAACTATTTGTTCATGTGCCAAGATTTGTTCAGTCTTGCTGAATTATGTGTGTGAGTTTCTGAGAGCAGGATTGTGGTGACAGTGGTCAAGGACAATAATTTCGCAATGCCATGATTTAGCATTTTCAATTCATGTAAGACGGTTACATTATTATTATTATTATTATTATTATTATTATTATTATTATTATTATTATTATTATTATTATTATTATTAAATTACAATTCATTTGTTCCACAATAATTTCATAGTGTATCACTGCATGACGAACTGTTCAATTACTTACTCATAACTTGTGAAGAACTTTGCTCCCTCCAACCGGACTCGTGTGTGTATCGGTAAAGGGGGAAAGCAGGCAGTGGACCAAACCATTGGGGGGCTCAAAACATTTCTAAACCTGAAACGCTTTTTGCGTTTGTATTGTTTTACTACTAATTATTTTAAGTATATTTCCATTTTTAGGGGGGGACAACCCTCAGATACTTCAATTTCATCTTGATTGTTTTATTGTAATCCTACTCTGGTAACATACAGAGCCAAAACTATGAAAATTGTGCCTGTGTCCAAATATTAATCAACCCAACTGTGTATTATGTTATATAAAACTTTTGTTTTTTTAAAAAGATTTGTGATATATTATTGGAACAAATCACGAACAAACTCTGATTGTATTCGTTAATGTTTAGATTTAGCCTACATATTTAACAAGTTTGACTTCAACAGTTGTTTTCGTGCGTTTGGTTGATGACAGGAAAAAGGTGTCTTTGGTTAGATGCACACGTGCTGATTTGGTAATAGTGTAGGCATCAAGAAAAGGTACTGAAGTACAAAGAGGAAGAGCTGCACGATGGCATCTACCTTAGAGGTTCTTCTGCTCCTTTCTGCAGGTTTATTGACGGTAAAAGCTGGTAAGTTGGGCAACCTGTTGGAAAAATCTAAAGAAACACTTACATGTTTTGGGCAGTTTACCGATGGCTAAAATTATTTATTTAGCACTTGAAAGCATGTTAAAAAAGATTACGATGTTCATGTTGTAAAGTCTGTTCTCTTGTATCATCAGATGGTCTTTTTTGAAATGTGTCTTATTTCTGCTGGGTTTTTTTTAGGTTTAGTTGAGGACTGTGAGGGCTACTATACCATCAATAACAAGTACAAGCCTGGTTTAAATGCCTTTTGCAGTACTGCTGTGGAAACTGTGACAGATACTGCTGCCCTGTTGAATCTTTGAAGTTATCTGAGAATCAGCTAAAATTCTGTGCTATGTTCTTTCTTAATACATATGTTGTATAATTATCTTTCACTTCCTGAACACAAAAGGACAATTTTCAAAGAACATGACTGTTTGAATCTTCCAAAATGACATGATTTTCATAATTGGGTTAATGCTTTAATTTCCCTTAACATCCAAAACTGTCATCTACTGATAATTCTGTAAACTGAGGCACTGCACTATCCAGTGATTTCTACACTGTAAAAAAACAAAACAAAAAAAAAAAAAACAGGCAGCTGTGGATGCCAGAATTTTACACAAAAAAATAAAATATCAACATTTTAGGTTTTACGGATTTCAATTAAATTTACATTTAATTTCATTAACTGATATTATGTTAATATACAAACCTATGGAAGTACTGAAATCTGTTTTGTATCTTTGTAATACACCGATAACCACCAAAAGCAGGTGGTGATGAGAAAGTCACATGATCAACCAAAGCCCATCACAAGTAGCTTTTAAATACTAACATATATAGAAGATGCACTGTGTCATTAACACACACAATAAACACTATCATGGTAACACACATGAAACTCAAATAATGCAATAAACATTCATTTAACAACATTAGATGTAATATACAACCATAATTGTACACAAATTATGATTTAAAAAATAAATTAAAAAACAAACAAACAAACAAGAAGAAACAGTTCTTAGTCAGGGAAAAAAATAAAAAATAAAAATCTACTAACTCTGGGAATTCTGGAATTCCAAAAACGGTATACTACCTTAAAATTTAATGTAATGTCCAATACAGTTTTTCACAGTATATAGTAGGGGAACTTACAGTTAACCAATTAATAGCTTTTTACTGTAGCCTTTTTACAGTCTTTTACCATTAAAATCACTGCCATTTTTTAATCTAATTGTTGATGTATATCTCAAACTTGAAAGCCTATCTTTTCTAACGTTTCCGTGTGGTGTTTGTTGAGGTTCTGTCTTTCACTTCTCTTGCACCACCCACCGTTTCCTAAAGAGCTAAGTTGTGGTATTTTTCTCTTGAAAATCCGAAACAAGAATATACAAGCTATATGCAGATATATGAAACGTAAACAAAGCAGCGCTTACCATTTTGAATATCAGTTACAGTGAAAACTTTTTTCATTTTAAGCGGCAAAAAATAGCACAAGCACAAAGCAAACTAACCAGTGCAGTAACCAGTGTGGTTTCATTACATTAATAAATAAAAATATTGAAATAAATGAATTGGTAATTAATAACATTTTAATATAAGATTTTACATATACTAGAAGATGCTGGTGTTTCTAATGCTTTTTGCTTCATGTTTTTTTTCTGTCTAACTGAAGAAACAGTGAAGTATTTACCATTGTCTTAATAGCACTGGGGGTTGTGTTCAACATTATTATGTACATCATCTGCTGCTTCTGCCCCTGCTGCTGTATCTATAAAATGTGCAGAAAACGCAGAAGTAAGTGTTTTAGTTTACAAAAAAATAAATAAATAAAAAAAAACCCGAAAATGTATCCAGAATGTAGACGAGTTTCTTTCTTTACAGGAACACAAGCGAAAAGAGTTCAAAACTGTTCTAAAGAAATACGTTGGTGAATTTTGAAGTGAGAGACAACAGGAGATGAACTTTTACACTGGAGGGAGTGTTATTATGGATTGACATTAAAAACGCCTTACAAACATACTGCTTTTCGCTTCGCTAGAAGTTAATTGAGGGACTGGAGTGATGTGGATTACTTGTGAATTATTGTGATGTTTTTATCAGATGTTTGGACTCTCATTCTGATAGCACCCATTCACTCCAGATGATCCATTGGTGAGCAAGTGATGTAATGCAAATGTAAAATCTCTACATCTTGGACACCCCGAAGGTGAACAAATGTTCAGTACATTTTCATTTTTTGGGTGAACTATTCCATTAATGGGGGTTATACATAATTTAGGGGGCTTATAAAATTGAATTATAAATTGATTTCTGTCTTGTTTTGTTCCCTCAGCTGTGGTAGGAACGCAAGTAAATACAAATTTAATCCAGCAGCAGTCTGCAATGCAGGCGGTCCAGTACTCACAATACCAACCAGTGACGCCGCAACAGGGGTAAGGTGGTCAGCCAATGCAGATGGAACCATATCAGCAATATGCACCAAGCAGTGGCGCCTCCAGAAATTTTTCATAGGGGTGGCCAGATGGGGCCACTTAAAATCTTGGGGTGGCACACCAAAACTATAAACCATAATTTCAGAATTTTATTCTACTGTTGTAGTAAACCGGCCTGTAGAAAACTATCAGAAAGACTTAAGGAAACTCCTACTGATATACTTTGGTTTATTGTGTTATATTTAATGTTACTAATGATATAATGTGCATAGACTAATAACAGTACAGTTAACATTTTGAGTTGCACAACAATTCTTTTTATTTTGCAATTATATTTGGCATAAGGTGTACATTTATTGCAACGTCGTTTATTTATAACGACGTTAGCTAGGTAACTCTTGTCAAAACGTGTCAAAAACACATCAAAAAGCTGCTGTAACAGTATACTGTAACCATTTGGAATTTAAAAAGCACATGTCACGACACATAATTCCCCTTCTTCTTTTACTAAAGAATATTTTTTACTTATTTACTTACCGGTAGTCTTCTTTGTCTTCTTTCTTAACTTCTTTTGAAATTGTTGACCGACGGGCACGCGCTGAGCTGTTGCTGTCTGAGCGCGCAACAGTGGCATGGACGGAGGGGCGGGGCGGGGGAGAGGGCTGGCTACTGTGTGCGATCGAAGGTCTAGAGCGGCTTGCCTGCCTGGCTGTGCATTAGGGATGATGCATAACTGATGCTACTAAAATTTATACTGGCCAGTGGGGTGGCCAATGGGGTGGCCAGGAGTCGGCCAGGGGTGGCCACGGCCACCCCTGGCCACCCCCTGGTGGCGCCATTGGCACCAAGAACCCCACCGTCATATCAAGTGGCCTGTAAGAACACCTACTCAACAGACTGAAACCACACTCTTAACCCGGATTTTGTCTAAACCAAAAAATGTAAGCAGTCATTACGTATTCTTTGTTTTTTTAAAAAAAGTTGTCACTGCTAAAAAATAGTAGTTGTTTGCACTATTTAGACAAATAATTGACTACACTGATCAAGTTAAGAAGACATCACTCAGTATGTTATGTTTGAAAAGGGGGAGGGGCTTTTTGAAGCAGGTCGCGTGAGCAGAGAGCTGCAGCTGCTTCACTGAAGAGATGGGTTGACGCGCCAACGGTTAATCTTTGAAAACAACCTGAATCGGTGAGTTTATAAAGAGTATTATCTGCAGATATCTTTCTGAAAAAAAAGTGCTAACCCAAAATATGGACCGATGTTAAACTCTAAAAAGATGACAAAGTGTTAATGTGCAGATAGACGCTTTTTTTTCTGTCGGTTCATGGTTTAGATATAACGTTAACTTTTAATTCAGCTATTTTTTGTCATTTCATATATCGTAACATTATCCAGAGTGTTTTTGTTTGCTCACAGTTTAGCTGCAACGTGTTTATTTCGTTAACTTTGTTATTTTTTTCTGGTGGTTCGCACTCATCCATGTAACGTTAAGAGTCCATGCATGTAACTTACACGTGCTTTCCATGTGGCTAATGATCATTTCTTATCATTCTAACTGTCTTTTTTATTTTACTACCCAACAGACTCAAGAGCCAACTGATATTAGATCAACGGTGCTTAGAGGTCTGCCAATTGTCCTTGGTGACAAACCCACTGACTTCTTTAAACCATGCTTTGCAAGTAACTTATATTCTCCAAGGGTATCTTGCACCAAACTGCATAATGATTTTATTAATTCATAGTATTTGTATGTGATAAACATAACCATTAAACTTAAACCATTAAACATTGAGAGACTAGTAAAAGATCATTCAACCCTTTTTCTAAAATTATCATTTACTTGCATTTGCATGTCAGTCAAAACCCATAAGACTTTTTATGTAAAGAACAAATTTTAATTTCAAAAGTTATGTTTTTTTTTAAGCATGAGGCATTTCTTTCCCTACATTAAACTGCAACTTAAAGGTTTAAAAAAGTCATAAGTGCATCATAAAATAAATTCATGTGAATGAAAAGAAAGAAAGGTCTATTTCTGTTTTGATGATGAACTGTCCTATAGGTTTGAGGGTACCGGTCAAAAGTTTGGGGTCAGTAAGACTTGTAATGCTTTTTAAAGAAGTATCTAATGCTCATCAAGGCTATATTTACTTGATCAAAAATACAGAAAAAAACAGTAATATTGCAAAATGTTTTTACAATTACATTTTTTTTTTAATTTTAATATACTATAACATGTAATTTATTTCTGTGATGCAAAGCTTAATTTTCATCAGCTGTTACTCCAGTCTTAAAGTGCATATTGCAGGTTAAAAAAAATCCAGATAAATATATGTCCGTGTATGGAAATACTATACGAACCGTTCATGCAGGATTTGAAAATGTTTTACAAGACGCAAGGCAACAAATTTTGAAGACAAAGTGACGATTTCCTTGACAGCGCTCAAAAACAGCTTTTTTTTCACACCGCGTCATATGACGTCACGAGAGGGAGTCGTTCGCCAAACTTTGTTGTTATTCAGTAGGAGCAGTCGAGAGCTAGTGTGTTTTCGGTAGTTATTTTTTATTTCAATTGATCATCGTCATGGTAAATTATTGTGTTTATGGAGGCTGCACAAACTCCAGCCTGTCAGGACATCGTGTCCACGGGTTTACTTACAATAAAAGAACGGTGCTATGGTTTGTGCGGGCGAAGAGACGGGCCTACACTAATGCATCTGCTTCGAAAAACGCGTTCACTTTACACCGGAGGATTGTCATCCCGGCGATTTGATGCAGTTTCAACATGGGATGCCGAAGCAAGAACCAAGTGAGGCTCAAAGCTGGTGCGGTTCCTTCGGTGCACACAGCACCTTCATCGGGTCCGCCGTCAGCCTGTGGTTCGTCCGAAGCCGTCAGAGATGCAGCTCGACGAAAATGTGAACTGTGCACCGTAAGTCTTGTTTTTTAACTTTTGATTACCACCAAATCAGTTAACATATTTATTTAAATAATGAGACACAACGAGATGTGTATATGTTGTTGTAAAGCACCGTAGTTAGCATGTAAGCATTAGTAATATAATTTTAAGAACCGTGTAAAAACGGTACCATATGAGAAGGCATTACTGGTCAGTTAACCTCAGTTTGTTAATATTATAACCATCAAGTCTAGTCACATTGTTTGCACAGCTAATTTGTAATTTATTTTCATGTATTTATAGGGCTTTGGGAGACATTGCAAGACATGAGGATGTGTGAAGATCTGCAGCAGTGGACGCCAGTTGTTATTAACCACCTCTAATGTAACACATTATTGTGATACCCACGCTGAAAATATTTTTCTTTCAGTGGTATATGTTTGGTACATCTACATATATATATATATATATATATATATATATATATATATATATATATATAATAACAGTTGCAATGTTGTGTTTTGAGTTGGGTATTAACAGTACTATGAAATAATATATATGATTTAGTGCTGTATAAATTAAACTGAACTGAATTAAACATAAATGCAGATCTGCTTGATATATATGTATTGTAAACTTCATAAACAATTTTTTATACAGTAAGACAATTTGTGATTGTGATTATTTTTTATTGATTGTCACCAAAATGGGGCCATTCAAAACCTTTATAAAGTCATCCTTCCTTTGTAAACTGTCCCATAGCTGACACAACACATGCAGGTGAGGGCTTCCTGATGAATACCAGCAGACAACTTGCCTGTATGCTGTCAACATTAACTGTCTTATACCAATGGCATTAAAAAGTGTGACTTTATAGGTATTCATGACCTAAATATAGTCAACTTGTAATTGAGAAACAAACATTTTGATATTCAAATCTTAAGTTTACTATTTATTTGTACGTATTTAGCTCAGAGTAATAAATTATCTCTACCCTAAACATACTCATGTCTGCTGGCCTGGAGAGGTGTATGCTCCTGCCTGAAGTGCATAGGCTATCTGTACAACCTGTTATGAGTTCAGACTGCAAGCCTTTAAAGCCTGGGTGCAGAGTCAGAGACAGCACATCAAGTTTGGGGGCATTTCCCACATAAGCATATAATGAAACAAAAACGTTTCTCTCTCGCGCGCGCGCGCGGAGATAAAAACCCGCTATATCACGTAACGTTAGCGTCGGATATTAACGAGTCTGATGCTTGATCAACGATTATTAGTTTCTGTTACTGGTAAGTAGTATCAATACTTATAGATGACCAGTGCTATGCTTTTTCCCGATTAGATATCGTCAGCTGACACCGATCTCTCACAGACACTTGCCCTGTTCTCCTCACACCACAACTTAATTTGTCTCCTCTGACCGTTGTTCTGTTTAATCCTGGCATATTCCTGCTCTCTTGGCCAGATAGCAGGCTCATAATTGAGTCTGTGGTTCGTTATACGAGTGTAAATAAACATTTAAAATTTTCTCCGCATCCGAACGGTCATTGCGATCCATTGTTTTCCTATGGTTTACATTGACTGCTCTCCCTCTCGTTACTTCACTGCCGGTTTTGGCAGTTTTTCAGATGCGGAAGTAAAATTCTCTCACAAAAACGACTCCAGAAGCCTTAATAGCGTATTCTGAAGTATATTTTAAAGAAAATCTGGTTCCTACATTATTTTTCTATACATCAATTCACTGGAGTCGCTAACCTGCAATATGCACTTTAAGTGTCACATGATCTTTCAGAAATCATTCTAATATGATAAATTTATTATGCGAATTATCAATGTTGAACAGTTGTTCCGTCAACTATTTTTGTGGAACCTGTGATTATTTTTTTCAGGATTCTTTGTGCAATAACAAGGTTTAAAAAAAAAAAAAAAAAAAAAGTTTTGAATAAATAAAAGTTTGGGTTCAGTATATTTTTACTTTTTTTTTTTTTTTTAGAAATGAATACTTTTATTCACCAAGAATGTGTTCACTTAATAAAAAGTGATAGCATAAATTTACATTGTTAGACAAGATTTATATTTTGAATAAATGCTGTTTTTTTTTTTTTTTTAACCTTGTTATTGAACAAAGAATCCTGAAAAAAATAATCACAGGTTCCACAAAAATAGTTGACGGAGCAAGTGTTCAACATTGATAAATCACATAATAAATTGATCATATTAGAATTATTTCTGAAAGATAATGTGACACTTAAGACTGGAGTAACAGCTGAGGAAAATTCACCACAGAAATTAATTACATTTTATAGTATATTAAAATAAAAAAAAAATTAAATTGTAAAAACATTTTGCAATATTACTGTTTTTTTCTGTATTTTTGATCAAGTAAATATAGCCTTGATGAGCATTAGATACTTCTTTAAAAAGCATTACAAGTCTTACTGATCCCAAACTTTTGACCGTGTGTGTGTGTGAAATTTTTTTTTTTTTTTTTTTTAACTAACCCTTTTAATGAGGAGTTGAAAAAGCAGTCATAACCAATTCATACATTAGATTGCATGTGTCAGACTATTTGTTTAACATAATTAATAGTTATTTAATGACTAATGTCTTGAATGTGTTCTGTTGTTAGGACTCTGCTGATGATCATGTGTTCCAAGACCTTGACCTTGGAATCCTCCTTGTTGAGCGTGAAGGTGCTGTGTCTCCGTCCTCTCTGCATATCAGTCCAGCCTCATTTAAGATTGTCGATTGTCATCGAGGGAGAAGTTGTGATGGCATTAAAGACTTGCCAAAGGCTATGTGCCTTCTCTTTGGAGTTACATATGCACTTCATCTAAGCTACCCCAAACCAATGAAGAACACATTTCAGTTCATCCAGCAGGTACTTCTAATGTTGGGCCACACTGACTTGAAGCCCAGGTTACAGACATTAAAGAACCAGCTTGCAATTTAATTTTGACAGGAGTGACTGTTTACTGTTCTTGATGTGCACAATTAATCTCTGAGGTGATTCTCTTGTTCCAAATGTCCTGTCATTGCTGTAAGTTAAATTAAACCAGTTAAATTAGAAGAGGTTAAAAGAGAAAGAGGTTAAAAAGAGAAAATAAAGAGTTAAATTGTACCAGTTTTCTGAGGTAAAAATGTTTAAAATTCACAGGGGTCATCTTTGTTTTAAAGAGTTGACTCAAGTTTTAATGCTTATCCAGTTTTAATGCATGTTTAGTCATTCAGAGGGATATGGCATATTGTTGAATACTATGTGTTCATGTTACTGTAAGCAATTTGTACAGTTGTTGACTAGCAAACAAGAATTGTATGTCAAAAAATGTTACTTGTCTTTTGTATGACAAGTTCATACATGGATGAATACACTGTACTGCCTGTTTTTATGAGCAATAAAAACATTGGAATGCGGTTAGTTTATTTCTTAAACTAGTATTATTTCTTAATTATAAGGCATTATGTAATATAACATTTATCAATACTTAGAATTAATATTCAATAAGATTTTTTAATATAAATTGTACACCAAAAAATAGTGTGAACTAATGGTTTTCAGTAAAGACTACTAATGCAAACCTGATTTGTCTACTGCACCCACTAACATTATGTTTATAAAGCTTAACCCGTTTAGTTTTAGATTTGTAAAAACTAATCTTGTTTAGTGCAACGGGTTTCCACGCAAATTTCTAGTAAAGTCAACTGATTCGGGTTAAGAGTGCATGTAGTAGTTTTTTCTGTGAAATTAACTAGTTTTTTCCCCGTTTCCAGCAAGTCCTGGATGTCCCACTAGTCAGAGTGCATATGATGGAGGCCAGGCCATGTACCCCATGCAGCTGCCTGCCCAGCCAGGTGTCGCTAATGTGCCTTCAGAGACATCGAGTCAGCCGGCCTACAACCCCGCCTACGTGCAACCACCAAACACCGGTTACTAAACCACAACCATCTGTCAAATCAGTCACTGCTGGATTGTGAAGGCTGACGCACTTTCGCAAGGCAGTAAGAATGTGCCTTATTCAATTATACAAAACTACTGGATGTGCTATAGTCTTTTAGAGTTTTTAGAGTTTTTATTACTTTCACTTTCTTTCGGTTTTTGCTCTGTGACACACAGGAAAAAAGCTTTTGGGAATTGTAAATAAAACAAAGATTGCTACAGTAAATTTTAGAAGAAAATACCATTTTGTTTCTATACAATATTTTTTAAAAGCAGTTTTAGTTTTAGCATTTTCTACTTTCAGTATTATTCTAGTATTGTTATTTGTACTGATACGCAACAAAAAAGATTATTATAGAATATTATAGAATATAGTTTTGGTTTATGTAAATTTGTTACTGAGTTTTTTATATTTCATACAACAGCATAATACTCACAGAATTATAAATGTATTCGTTTTTACTTTTTAAATAGCAGGAACAGTGATTCTATTTATAGAATGCGTCAAATTTTCCATTTTGAAAATAGAAAATTTCCACAATGAGCATCACAAAGTGTTGTGACTCCCACTAACTTTCTGCACCAATTTTTAAGCACAGAATGGCTGTCAAGGTAGTAAAAAGGGTTACATTTTTGATAAAGCAACCTTTGTTAAGCATTAGGAAACCACTGTCTTCGCAGACCCTTTTCAGATTGTACATTTTACATTCATTTTTGGTCATTATTACATGTAACAAGTTGGCCTGTGTCGTAAGTACATCATCTGCACTTGAAGAGCATCGGCTCTGCTTATTTGTGCTGCTTAGTTGCGTTGGTCGATATGTAAATGAGATGTTGCGTCTGTGTTGTTTAATTTGCGTGTTGTCAGTAAATCACCCACAGAAATTTCCACACCCATCGGTGCTGTTCTGGAATTGTGTTCTCGTGCTAATTTGTAAAATAAATCTGGCCCGTTTAGTAAATCTGGCCCTTATTGTTTTAAGTCTGTGACAAAAAGTTGAAACAAATGTAATATACTTAAAATGATATTTCACCCAAAAATGAAAATTCTGTCATCATTTACTCACCCACAAGCACAAAAGACGACATTTTGAAGAATGATGGTAACCAGACGGTCGACGATAGCCTTTGACTTCCATAGTATAGTTTTTCCATACTATGGAAGTCAATGGCTACCGCCCAGCTAACTATTTTTGGATCCAAGAACATTATTTTTTATGGTTTGTTTTTGGTTAGCCAGGAAAGTTTTATTTAACATTCCCAGAATGGTAATATTTGGTTTGTAGAACGTTCCCAGAACGTTTTTTTGTTTTGTTTTTTTAGAACATTCTAACACTTGCAGAAGGCTATTTTATTAAATTTCAAGAGTGCGCGGCTCTCTGTGGAAGGTACACTCTAAAAAGTGCTGGGTTAAAAAATAACCCAACCTTAACCCAGCCGCTGGGTAACTATGGGACAGAACACGCGTTGGGTTTAACCATTTGACCCAGAATGCTGGGTTGTTTATTTGACCCAACCAGTGGGTCAAGTTAACTGTGTTGCTGGGTTAAACATAACCTAAACATTGGGTTATTTGTTGTCTTATTGCCTTACTACCCTTATATTTACCAATAGTAATAAATAATAACAAAAGAATGTAAAATTATTATTGCTTTTCTGTAACCTAGTTAGAAAAACACACAAAAAAAATGCAACTGTAAACATTAATTTAATGAGTTTTATTTCTTTTTAAAACAATTTTCAAATGGGTGCAGCTGTCACACATTTTATCCAACCATTATAGACACATAAAACAACAATTTTAGTAGATTGATTGAAAAAAAACACTACTTTAAAACACAAAACTGTGTGAACTAGGCACTGTAGATTCCCATTCTTTGTCAACATTGTAGCAGCAGAACACTCAAAAATTAATTATTGCCACATGAAAATCGTTCCAAACATTGTGCTATTAAAACTAAGCCAAACAAAGTGTCCACCAGACAATACATATGACAATTTAAAACATGTTACAAGTGGCCAGAAAAAACTGTTGGCCTTAAAAAATTCACACATGAAGACTTATGTTCATCAATATAATATACTGCAAGCTGGAGAAATTCCCTGGCAACGAGTCCTCTTCAAGGGCACGGCCCGAAACAATGGTGAAGGTCTGGGATGTCGTTGTCTCGTCCCCAAGGCACAAATCCACCATGCTGGTCCCCACCTGTTAATTATACGACACTTAGTCTTGAAGACACTTAGGCCTGAAAAAATGCACATTTTAACTGCACATTTTTAGTCTTTTATATCTGAACACTTCATACAGTGGTGGCCAAAATGATTGGAACACTAGTATTTTCACCAGCGTACAGGCTGTATGTCAATGAATGGCTTCCAGAATTCTGTGGTTGTGGTTCTGTGGACCCTTCCTTCAGAATGGGCAGGACTTTGAAAGCACTCTCCCCTTTAGCATCTAAACCATAAGAATAATACAGTGCAAATTGTGAAACTTATCTCATAATCAAAACAACACACTGAAATTTCTTCATTCCTTTAAATAATGAAATTATAATAAAAAAAAAAAAAAAAAATTATTAATGGTATTAATGCAAATGAATCCCCACCCCCATTCAACTACTGTAGGTTAAGTTTAGGTATGGGGTGGGATTCAGGGATGTAGAATATGCTCACGCAGAATAAGGCATCAGTATGTGCTTTATAAGTACTACTTAACAGCCAATACACAAACTAATAAGCAACTAGTTAAGTCTTACTGTACCATTGTATTTACCAGTTGATGTGTCAAATAGCGTAGTAGAAGCGTAGCCCGAAAAGAGACTCTGGGTGTGCATTAGAAAAACTGGGTGTGCCACATTTATCGTCAGATTGATGTGCACAAACTTCCGACTGGTATTACTAACATTACAGATTACATATTAAAATGACCAGAGATGCGGTTGTAGCCTATTTTTCTTGCGCGGCACACGTCCCTACATCTCTCCCTCACTGACAGAATTTCATGTGAAATGGTCAAATACAGTTGAATTTTGTTTCTATAGATTGACATATTATAAGAAATACCTTACCTGAAGTCATGTCACCCAGCTCTTAATGCACTTTCCATCTTGCTGGGCATAGGCAACAATTTGGTCTGCAATTGTAGCCCAGTCTACAAAAAGTCTGCCTCTGGATGTAGCTTCCTGAAGTCTTTTGAAATCTGATAAAATTTGAAAAAAATAAATAAATAAAAAATGTGGTTAAATAAGTTAAAGCTTTTAAATGTTAAACTGATTGTTTGATTTTATTGCCATACCAGTAACTATGGTTATTTTAATGAAAAGATCAAATTCTAAAACAAATCATGGGTATTGAATGTTATTGAATGATATAACTTACCTTCAAAGGTTTTAACCAAGGTATCAAGCTGCCTTTCCTTCAACTTCTCTATTACAAAGCTGTCCATCTTCACCAGCAAGAATCTCACATATCTAGAATGAAATTTCAGATTTAACAAATTAGAATTTCACAAAACTGTTTTTACAATGACTTATTTTATATCCACCTTATTTTTCAATGCTGAAGTAAGCTGTTTCTGGTAATGTGTTAGACGTCCGGTTCATAATCCGCCACAGGGAAATAACGAGAAGAATATCGAAGTGCAGTAAACGGTAAAACAGTTTGCACTACAAACCAGTCTGTTCATAATTAAGATAATACATTAAAAAACAATATGGAAGACACACCAGTTTGCATTATCAAGCAGTAAAACGAGCTTTTTGTGCAGCTAAATATAGCTGGAAGTTCACTAACAAGGACCACGCCGCAACCATGCAGAAGAACTTTATTGAGAAAGCGAGATGAAAGAAAATAGGAAGAGAAAAGGTGTTGTCTGGACTGGCTGATCGGGGAGTCTTGCCCGGTGAGACTCAGAGTGGGGGCTTCGTCTCTGTAGGTAGTTTGTAGGTTATTAGAAGACCCCCCTGGATGCAGCCTGTGGAAAGAGAAGAGGGATGATAGAGAATAAGGAGAGGAGGGGAGGGAGGGGAGGGAGGGGAGGGGGAGGGGAGGGGAGGGGAGGGGAGGGTGATGGGATGAATGGATAAGATAGGGGAAGGGTGGGTGGGTACGAGAAACTGAGACAAACAGTTCGGAGAGGGTTGGGCTTGCAGAAATAGTTCACGAGGAACGAGCTGATTGGTTGAGGCGTGGCCTTGTTCCCGAACTTTAGTTAACTTATTAACTCCATTAGATGAGACCAGAAGCTAGACACAAAAAATGTACAAATGGCTGCACCCACTCTTATGGGAAAAATAAGGTGGATAGAAAGCAGGTTAATGAATTTAAATGCAGCGCAATCATTTAAACACAGATCAGTTCTATTATGCTGATATCGCGAGAAAGCTTCTCAAGCATTTTAATATCGCGAGATCTCGTAAACGTTTTAAAGAAAAAAAAAAAAAAAAAAAAAAAACGTTATACGCCCCAAATGCAAATACACACAGGAAAAGAATAACTTACTGACGTCTGGACGTGATTCTCCGCCGTCTCTGATTAAATAGGTCGGGTTTTCTCTGTGTCAGAGCCTCCCCTGACATGCCCTCGCGTTGCAGGCAGCATGTGGGTGCAGGAGTGGACGGAGCGGGCGCGGGCGCATTTAGGCGCATCCATCAAAGATATTTCAAAGGAAGCCCGCGCCACGGTTCTGATGGCATCACTGTCCTTCCCGGGTGTTTTTAGGGAATATTTGCATTTACTCACATGCGATTGAATTAGCTATTCATGTGGTGGACTGTCACGATTTTGGCTAATGCAGGACACTACTCGATGCGCAACAGAAGGGGTTTAGAAGTGGGTACACGCAAACCCAACTGATAAAGAAGTGGACATAAGCCGTATACCTGCGTATACCCTGCACTACACCATGCTTATACACCACTAGAGTCATTAAAGTAAGGTGCATAGCGTAGCTAATGCAGCTACCTGAGGAAAAAAAGAGCGCGAAAATGCGCAACATAAAAATGACGGATCTATCGTTGGACTCGGGACGTCGCAGACATTGACTTGAAAAAAATATGCCCTTAAAAGATCAATTTTAGTACGAAATGACATAATTCTGACAAAACATTACAAAGCCATACAGTATGCAGACAGTAACTGAACTTACCCCGTATTTCTAACCTATGCCTGTTTTCATGAAGCGTTAAAAAAAGGACGGTACTGTTAAAAAAAGGATGTGTACTGTATATAAATAAAACTTTGCACGTGCACACACACACAACTTTTATTTAACAATAAAGTGATTGTTGAGGCAAAAAGTACCTCACTATAGGCTGCTACTTAACGTTCGTTAATCATTCACAGAATAAAAGGCTAACCCCGCACAGCAACATATCAAATATTGCATTAAACAGTGAAATCACTGTGCTTTAAACCACAAATTATTAAAAAATAAAGGTAAATAATCATATAATCATATTAACTTACCGTATAATCCGGCTTGCTGCGAATTGCGTGACCGCCTGATGAGGAGACGAGTGAAGAATCCAGAAAGTTCGATGAAGTGGAAAAATAAACAAACCGGTTGGGTTAAAATAACCCAACCCACGTGTTCAGTGGTAAAAGAACACCTAGAGTCCATTTGACCCAGCATGATCAACCCAACTGTGTGTTTACAGTACCTCAAACAACCCAGAATTTTGACCCAGCACAATTGACCCAACAATGTGTTTACAGAAATAACCCAGCACTTTTTAGAGTGTAGGTGAAAGCGCATGCTGGAGAAGCGCGTGCAGATCAGAGGCTTGCAGATGAAACAAATCCACAAATTTGTGATTTCTGTTATTACTTTATGCTTAACCCCAGTTTAATATTATATTTCAAATGTGTTTTGATTTATCTAATTTCTGTATTGTAATTAATGCTGCATTAAATGAATTTCAGGCCTCTGTATAGATCATTACACAAAAACATCTGCAACATTTTCATTGGAAAGTTTTACAGGATTATAAAAATAACCTGAGAATAATCATTATGGAATGTATAAGTTATTTTCAGGTCATTTTAAAATAATTTTTAAATTCTGAATACTCTGTTAATTTTCAGTAAGTTATTTTAGGTTATTTAATAACTACCATGGAACGTTCTAGGAACGTTATTTTATGGTAACAAAAATATTAAATATATAATATATAAAACTTAGACTGAACTGTTTTCAATGTGTAAAAAAATCTTGCACCATCTTAGAGGAAAAGTTTAGATGTACGTATTTAACAAGTTTGATGTCAGCAACTGTTATTTTCTTTTTCGCTTTGGCTCCTCTCCCCAGTGTTTGCATGTGATTGATGTCCGAAAACAGGAAAAAGGTTTCTTTGGTTAGACGCACATGTGCCGATTTGGTAACAGTATAGGCATCAAGAGAAGGTAGTGAGGTACAAAGAGGATAAGCTGCACAATGGCATCTGCTTTAGAGGTTCTTCTGCTCCTTTCTGTAGGTTTATTCATGGTAAAAGCTGGTAAGTTGGGCAACCTGTTATAAAAATCTAAAGAAACACTTTAAACTGGTTTTTGGGCAGTTTGCGATAGATAAAAATCATTTCTTCAGCACTTGAGACTATGTTAAAAAAATCATGATGTTCATGTTGTAGAGTTTGTTCTCTTGTATCACTGGATGGTCGCATTTCTACTGTTCTTTTAGGTTTGGGTGAGGACTGTAAGAGCTACTATACCATCAATAATAAGTACAAGCCTGGGTTTCCATGCTTATTTCTGCACTGCTGTGGAAACTGCAATGACAGATACTGCTGCCCTTTTGACTCTTTGAAGTTATCCGAGCATGAGCAACAATTCTGCGCTATGTAAGGAATTTTATGTCATTTCTTTCTTAATATAAATGTCCGTCAGACCTTTTTATACACATGTTGTATGATTATCTTTTACTTCCTGAACACTTACTTCCTAATTTTAATTTTCCTTCACATGCATAACTGTGATCTACTGATAGTTCTGTAAACTGAAGCACTGCACAAAATAAAAAAACAACAACAACAACAAAAACAACAATAAATAAAAACATAAATACATAAGTACATAAATAAAACATACCATTTATGTTAAAAAAAAAACAGCTGTGGTAGCAACATTTTAAGGTTTACGGATTTGACTTAAATTTACACTTAAATACCGTAATTTCATTAACTAGTGTTATGTGAATATACCAACATACGGAAGTACTAAAGTCAGTTTTTTACCCTTGTAAAACACTGATAACCACCAAAATTTATTTAGAAAAACTTATTTATTTTTTTTAAAGCATCAAATGTAAAATGTAACACAGCTAATTCTGAGAATTCTGGAATGCCAGACTACTACTGTAAAATGACATGCAATGTCCAATTCAGTTTTTCACTATATGTAGTAGGGGATCTCACTATTAACTCATTAATCGTTTTTTTAACTGTAGCCTTTTTACAGTCTTTTACCATTAAAATTACAGCCATTTTACAATGTACCTACATGTTGTTTTTTTGTTTTTTTTATCTTAATCTAATTGTTGATGTATATCTCAAACTTGAAAGCCTATCTTTTCTGACGTTCCATGTGGTGTTTGTTGAGGTTCTGTCTTTCACTTCTCTTGCGCCACCCACCATTTCCTAAAGAGCTAGGTTGTGGTATTTTTCTCTGAAATGCAGTTTGCAAAATGCATCCACCAGATTGATGCGTGAGAAGGCCGGGACACGCCAAGCCGACTTTAAAGAACTAGTGGTGACAACAGACTCGTGTCACCAGCTTTTGAACCAAAAAGCTGTGATTGAACACACCGCATAGACTGCAGACATGCTTGCTTTTTAAATATTAGTTACACTGAAAACGTTCTTCATTTTAAACGGCTCATGTTATGATGAAAATATGCGAATACTGGAATGCTTGGGATGAATCACGTAACATTAGAACAGTATTTCGTTTTGTGCAGCCTTCATTTACTTGCCCTTTTTCATCACATTCACTTTAATTCATGGGCACTGATGAATTCATGCAGCCCTTCTGATTCAAAGCAATTTGCGATACGCTGGCCAGAGAAACTTTTAGCAGGAGTTCTGTTTGGATGCCCCATTTCTATTGGCCGCACAGGTAATCGTCACAAAGTGCAGCAATGAAAGTTGAGCAATTTTGAACTTCGACCCATTCATTTCAAGCATCACTCAATCGCCGTTTATGGATACCATAGGAATTAAAGCCGCAAGCAGCCTTGAAAGGGCCCTCGCACCCAGGCTCACCACCGACCAGTGGCTTTAGGAAAACAGCAAACGGTGGGCAATATGCTTTTAATTTACTAAATATAGGAGGAATATGTCAGAGTCATTTATGTATGTCAGTCTTCCTGCTGCATGCATGTATCGGCTGGGGGCAGCCGTGGCCTAATGGTTAGGGAGTCGGGCTTGTAATTGGAAGGTTGTGGGTTTGAGTCCCAGGTCCGGCAGGGATTGAAGGTGGAGGGAGTGAATAACCAGCACTCTCTCCACCCTCAATACCATGACTGAGGTGAGTCCCTTGAGCAAGGCACCGTTCCCCCAACTGCTCCCCGGGCACCGCAGCGATAGCAATATGGCTGCCTACTGCTCTGGGTGGGTGTGTGTTTGATCACTTCTCACTACTGTGTGTGTGCACTTGGATGGGTAAAATGGAGAGCACAAATTCCGAGAATGAGTCGCCAGATGTCCTTTCCTTTTTCAGGCCAGCGCTTTTATCAAACATATGACATTTGGTGCAGATTGAACATAGTATGTTTGAATTAGTGTAAGACATGACAAATCCTGCTGCCAGGTGGCGCCATGATTGTAACGGAATATTGGCTTTTAGATGCATTCAGGCCAGGACTCTTATCAAACATGTGAAGTTTGGGGCAGATTGGACATTGCATGGTTGAGTTACAACTTCTTTTTCCATGGCGAAACATCAAACTTTGTCAGACTGCCACGGACACGCCCCTTAACGAAAACTCAAGATCTTCGCAAAGGCCTTTAGATTAGACTGACCAAATATAATGTTGATGTGATTAAATCTCTAGGAGTAGTCTCTTACAGAGTAAAACAAGTCACTTCCTGTTGCCAGCAGGTGGCGCTATGACTATAACTGAATATGAGCATATAGATCTCTTCAGGTCATGAGTCTTATCAAACATGTGAAGTTTGGGGCAGATCGGACACTGTATGCCTGAGTTATAGCAACTTCCTGTTTCACAGTGAAACATCGAACTTTGTCAGGCCGCCACAGACCCCCCCTTTAATGAAAACTCAAGATCTTCGCAATTTAACACCGCCAAGGCCTTTAGATTAGACTGACCAAATATAATGTTCATGTCGTTAAATCTCTAGGAGGAGTTTGTTAGAGCATAAAACAAGCCAGTTCCTCTTGCCAAAAGGTGGCGCTATGACTATAACTGAATATGGGCATGTTTTCAGGCCAGGACTCTTATGAAACATGTGAATTTTTGTGCAGATCGGACATTGCTTGCCTGAGTTATAACAACGTCCTGTTTCATGGTGAAACATCGAACTTTGTCAGGCCGCCACAGACACGCTTTAATGAGCATTCAAGATCTTCCCAATTTAACGTCACAAAGGGGTTTAGATTACACTGACCAAATTTGGTGTTGATCTGTGTAAATCTCTAGGAGGAGTTCGTTAAAATACGAAAAAACGCCTGAAAATGGCAAAAACAGCACAAAATTTGCCGAGAAAATACAAAATAACAGACTCCCTGCTTGGTTTTGGACTTCGTACGGGGGGACTTTTTTGTAGGTATTGGTGTGTTACATGTGAATTTTGTACATGTACGTGAAATGTAGCTTGAGGAGCACTTCGCTGAAATTTTATAGGTGGCGCTATCAAGCCATTGTGACACACCCACTTCTGAAACCCATATTAGATGTACATTTTTACCACTTTCGGCACGTGTCCAAAGTTTCATTAGTTTTCGAGCATGTTTAGGCCCTCAGAAATGTGATTATTTTGGAGAAGAAAAAGAAGAAACCCAGCAATTCCAATAGGGTTCTCGCATCATCGGTGCTCAGGCCCTAATGAATGAGAAGTGCCATAAACTGAATCCCACTTGTCGCAAAAAGTTTGTGACTTCTTTTATAATTAACGTTTTTTCGGTGTAAACTCTAAAAATAGTTCAATCTAAATGATATGTTGTTTCCTCAAAAAAAGCTGTTTATTCAGCGTAGTGAAGCTCTCTTGGCATCCAATACAAAAAAAAAAAAAAAACTTCCCAAAATCAAAACTGTTAGCATTAGCCATTACGCTTTTTTGGCTAAAGGTTGCAAGCTTATATTATATATTTGTATAGTGATGGACAAATGACACCTCGTGAAGAATTGCGACTTTTCTCTGACTGTGTGGGGGGGGGAGATTCAAAGCTTTGAGAGTGTAGAAACCGTCTGGTGGTTAGTAAAAAGAACGCAGCCAAAAGTCTGTGAAAGAAGCTCCATTGGACACATTCCATAGATCGATTTATGTTTGTTTGTTTGTTTGCTGAATTTACCCATTAAGCTGTGGCATTTAATGCCAGTGTGAATATCAGTATGATGTAGCAGCAGAATAATGTACACATATGAATTGCATATGGAAACTATTTAATTTTCCCGAAATAATTTGTATTCTTCATATTACTTGTATGACTGGGTATTTAAAAATATAATTGAAAAAGTCATAATGAAACTACTAGTAAAGGAAGATCTGAAGGTTCGAACATTCCAACACGCAAAGTGAATCGCTCACGTGACTGGACAGAAAGTGAGGCTTCGTTTGGTCGTGTGATTTCTACTTTAACAATACAAGCCTCGAATCAAGGCTTTATTCTCAATCTTAACACCACAAGCTCAGATGCTTCGGTTCAAATGTCACATCACTACTTTGGTATGATGTAACTTCTGCATTTTTGGCTTAGACAGGACAGGGCATGGCCAAAGGGGGGAAAATGTAAATATTTTATATAGACAAATGTTTTACATTTTTTAGAGGCACACACTCTTAAAAATATAGGTGCTTCATGATGCCATAGAAGAACTTTTTTGTCTAAATCATTCCATAAAATAACCATTTTCATTAAAGTAGTGTGGTTTCATTAAATTTATAAATAAAAATATTTGAATAAATGAAGTGGACATTTTAATATAAGATTTTATATATGCTAGAAGATGCTAAAGAGTGTTTCTAATGCTTGTTGCTTCATGTTTTTTATCTGTCCAACAGCAGAAACAGTGATGTACTTACCACTGTCTTAATTATACTGGGGGTTGTGTTCAACATTGTTCTGTTCGCCATCTGCTGCTGCTGCCCCTGCTGCTGTATCTATAAAATGTGTAGAAGACCCAGACGTAAGTGTTTTAGTTTACCAAAAACTGAAAATGTACTCACCCTCAGGGTATCCAAAATGTAGATGAGTTTGTTTCTTCATGGGAACAGATGAAAATTAGTATTGCATTATGTACTCGCCAATGGATCCTCTGCAGTGAATGGGCGCCATCAGAGTCCAAACAGCTCATAAAACCATTGCAATAACCCACAAGTAATCCAAACTACTCCAAGCTGTGTTTGTAAGAATCAAGTAATTTTTAAATTCAAACCATCACTTTTGGTCAAAATATTCATAATATTGCTTTCTCCAGCAAAAAAAGAAAGGTCTTGTCTGAATTAGCAGAGAAATCTGCACAGATCAAGCACCACTTACAAGCGAAAAGACTTCCAAACTGTTCTAAAGAAATATGTTGGTGAATTTTGAAGTGAGATGGACTTTTACACTGAAGGAAGTTATGTATTTATGTTAAAAACATCTTGATGGATTTGTTCTTTACAAACATACTGCTTTTTGCTTCACTAGATGTTAATTGATGGACTGGAGTGGTGTGGATTATTGTGATGTTTTTAAGAGCTGTTTGGACTCTTATTCTGACGGCCCCCATTCACTGCAGGGGATCCATTGGTGAGCAAGTAATGCTAAATTTCTCCAAATCTGTTCTGATGAAGAAACAAATTAATCTACATCTTGGACAACCCGATGATGAACAAATCTTAAGCACATTTTCATTTTTTGGGTGAACTGTTCCATTAATGAGGATTATACTCATAATTAAAGGGGTTGTAAAATTTAATTATAAATTGATTTCTGTCTTGCTTTGTTCCCTCAGCTGTGGCAGGAGTGCAAGTAACTACAGTCACAAATACAAATTTAATTCAGCAGCAGTCTGCAATGCAGGCGGTCCAGTACCCACAATACCAACCAGTGCCGACCCAACCGGGTTACGGTGGTCAGCCAATGTATATGGGACAATATCAGGGACAGCAATATCCACCAGGACCCCCACCCACATATCAAACGGCCCGTAAGAACACCTAGTACTCAACAGACTGAAACCATGTAGTTTTTTCTGCAAAAGTAACTATTTTTTTTTTGTTTTTTTGTTTTTTTTTTCCATTTCCAGTGAGTCCTGGATATCCCACTAGTCAGAGAGCATATGACGGAGAGCAGGCTATGTACCCTATGCAACCACCTGTCCAGCCGGGTGACACTTATGTACCTTCAAAGACATCGAGTCAGCCGCCCTACAACCCCGCCTACGTGCAGCCACCAAACACTGGTCACTAAACCACAACCATCTTTCGCTAGGCAGTAAGAATGTGCCTATTTTAATTATACAAGACTATTGGATGTGCTATAGTCAAGGTTTTTAGAGTTTTTATTACTTTCACTTTCTTTCAGTTTAGTTTTCGCTCTGTGACACACTGGAAAAATGCTTTACTATACTAAAGATTACTATAATGAGTTTCAGAAGAAAATACCATCTCAGTCTTTCTACTTTCTACAAGCAATGAACACATTTTTTTTGTTAATCTACTTTCAGTATATTATTCTAGTATTATCATTTTAGTACTGAACTGTACTGATATGCAATGTAAATATTAAAAATTTAAATTTCAAATGGCAGTGATTCTATTTAAAGAAAGTGTCAGTTTTTCCATTTTGAGTTTTTTCCTTCAAGGGTCTAAAATGAAATGACATTTAAATAACAATGAGTGTAACTAAATTTCCACAAATGTGTCATGAGTCCCACTGACTTTCTGTAGCAAGTTTAAAGACGCATGCTCGCTTTTAAGCACAGAATGGCTGTCAAGGTAGGAAAAGGGGTTACATTTTTTTGATAAAGCAACCTTTGTTATTATCATGAATTATGCATTATGAATAAGCATTTGCACTTCCTTTTTAGATTGTATTATATTGTTTCAGGTGATGTTTTTTGAGATGCAGCCTATGTTTTATGTTTTTATGTGTGTAAGATGTCTTTTTTTATTACTGTTTTTTTTTTTTTAAGAGAGACAAAAAAATGGGAACTAAAAAGGGTTTACAGGAGAACATCAAAGATGTCAAACTCAACAAAGTCGTCCAAACTTGCTAAAGAGTTTGGACTGTCTTTTATGCAATGTTTGAACTTGCAGCACTTATGTATATGTATGTATATTGCGCCCCCTACTGGTGAAATAATAGTAATAAAAAAAATCTCGCCTTACTAATCATCTAATTGTAATAGAATCCTTTATATATTTTATTCTTTTTATTTATGTATTTAAATATTTTTTAATTCTATACTCCTATTTTTATAGATTAGTAGAGATACATTATTTTTATTGTTTTAAATATTAAGTTTTTTATATTTTTATATAATATTAAATATTATAAATCCTATTAGGGTCTGGATAGGCTAATATAGGAGCCGAGATAAGATGGGTTTTTAACTCTACAAAAGCCTTCTGACATACACTATATTGCCAAAAGTATTCGCTCACCCATCCAAATAATCGGAATCAGGTGTTCCAATCACTTCCATGGCCACAGGTGGATAAAATCAAGCACCTAGGCATGCAGACTGTTTTTACAAACATTTGTGAAAGAATGGGTCGCTCTCAGGAGCTCAGTGAATTCCAGCGTGGAACTGTGATAGGATGCCACCTGTGCAACAAGTCCAGTCGTGAAATTTCCTCACACCTTAGTATTCCACAGTCAACTGTCAGCTGTATTATAAGAACGTGGAAGCTTTTGGGAATGACAGCAACTCAGCCATGAAGTGGTAGGCCACGTAAACTGACGGAGCAGGGTCAGCGGATGCTGAGGCGCACAGTGTGAAGAGGTCGCCAACTTTCTGCAGAGTCAATCGCTACAGACCTCCAAACTTCATGTGGCCTTCAGATTAGCTCAAGAACAGTGAGCAGAGAGCTTCATGGAATGGGTTTCCATGGCCGAGCGGCTGCATCCAAGCCATACATCACCAAGTGCAATGCAAAGCGTCGGATGTAGTGGTGTAAAGCACGCCGCCACTGGAGTCTAGAGCAGTGGAGACGCGTTCTCTGGAGTGACGAATCACGCTTCTCCATCTGGCAATCTGATGGACGAGTCTGGGTTTGGCGGTTGCCAGGAGAAAGGTACCTGTCTGACTGCATTGTGCCAAGTGTAAAGTTTGGTGGAGGGGGGATTATGGTTTGGTGTTTAAGTTGGTTTAAGTTTGGTGCTGGCCCCTTCCTCTTCCAACATGACTGTGCACCAGTGCACAAAGCAAGGTCCATAAAGACATGGATGACAGAGTCTGGTGTGGATGAACTTGACTGGCCTGCACAGAGTCCTGATCTCAACCCGATAGAACACCTTTGGGATGAATTAGAGCGGAGACTGAGAGCCAGGCCTTCTCGTCCAACATCAGTGTGTGACCTCACAAATGCGCTTCTGGAAGAATGGTCAAAAATTTCCATAAACACACTCCTAAACCTTGTGGACAGCCTTCCCAGAAGAGTTGAAGCTGTTATAGCTGCAAAGGGTGGACTGACGTCATATTGAACCCTATGGATTAGGAATGGGATGTCACTTAAGTTCATATGCGAGTTAAGGCAGGTGAGCGAATACTTTTGGCAATATAGTGTACTTCATCCCATTTAATCTTCTTTTCCCCTTTTTCCATCAACTGGTGCAAAGGCCAAGATATTTCAGCAAACCCCCGCACAAATCTACGGTAGTAAGAAGCCAATCCCAAGAAGCTCCTCACCTCTGTCTGATTACTTGGCACAGGCCAAGTCCTAACAGCCTCCACCTTCTTGGGGTCGGCCCAAAACAAATTACACTTTGATGGCTTAACTTTCAAATTGGCTGCCCGCAGTTTACTCAATACCTCCCCTAACCTACTCAAGTGCTCTCCAAAAGTTCGGCCAAATAAAATAATATCATCAAGATAGACCAAACAAGTGGACCACTGTAAATCAGCCAGGACTAAATCCATTAGCCTTTGAAAAGTACTTGGTCCATTAGTGAGGCCAAAAGCTAATGCATTAAATTCAAATAGCCCTTGCAGTCTTAGCCTTATTCTTAGGTGCTACCTCAACCTGCCAATATCCACTTGCCAAATCAAGGTTACTGAACCATTTTGCATCTTGAGTGGCAAAATCTACAGAGGGATATGCTTTGCCCACTAAGCGCCTCAACAGATTGCCAAACTCTCTATTGGTTTCACCAGGAGAACGCTTTCGTTTTGTAAAATTCACATGACTCCATTCATCACTATCCAGGTTGTAAACATTTAGTCATGGCAGCTTTTAGACTCTGATAATTAGCCTTATCATTTGGAGTCAGACCACTGTATATGTCTCTTGCCTTGCCTGATAACAATAAGGACATAAACTTAAGTTTTAATGTCTCATCCCAACTATTTACTTCAGCTGCCATCTCAAACTGCTCAGACCAGTCTGCCCATTCACGGCCTGCTGCTGTAAATGTTTCAGGCATAAAAACAGGGCGCTGAAACTGCCCGGTTTGAGAAGACATTGTTATTAGAAGGTAATTACTAGACAATGGTGTTGGTTCGTCAGACTCCATAATTCAAAAACAAATAAGGAAAAAAAAAAAAAAAAATCCCACCGTTGCCACCAGTGTAATATCTATTGGGTTCTATCTTTTTTTAGTAACACTGGGCTAAATAAGCTCACAGTTCACTTATCTTGATGCCACCACCTTTATTTAACTTGGTTAAGGTCCAGGGTAAAGAGTCCGAACGACCGCAACCAGAATAAGGAAATAGGAATATCTTTATTAACACATGACTACATTTAAATCTGACTAGGCATCGAACATCCAGCAGCAACATAAAAATACATAAAAAGCATACTATAAAAAAAACCCACAATTCATAAAACTCCATTCATAGTGCATGTATCACTTCATTTAGACACGTGTATCAAAGGTAAAAGAGCACAACAAACGTGAAACATCACACGTGTATTGCTGCGAGTTTTCTACACAGATCTTCACACAATTTACTTCTCCCTACCACATAAACAAACCCCACAATACAATACAGTGACAAACAATAATAAAAAACACACTTCCCTCGTCCAGTGGCTGTCGAGGAACAAATACCATAGTATGGTTCGTGTGGCAAAACCATGGTTAATTTGTGGCTACCATGGTTTTTGGTTTTATTAGTAGTAAAACCATGGTTAATCTTCGTAAGGAAGGTAATCCAAAGTTCAAAACACTAGACATAAATATCAGCCTTCTTGCATCCACTTGTTACGTTTACTTTGAGGGAAACTCAGGGAAAATCAGTCTGTGTTGAAGTTGTTGAGAATTTTATGTAGGGCAAAAGCGTTTTTACGATTTATAATTCACACTAAAACATTTCTAATATTAAGTTGTAGTTTTTCCCTTCTTAACTGTTAAGTTATATGTTAAAGTTATATTTTAATTATATGTTAAATGATACCTTTCCAAATTCACACGGGGCGTCAGTCTTGTTTTGGAGTGACGTCAATCGTTGCCGAAGTCCGTTGCGTGGCGTACTGGCGTTGCTCGCGTCAGAAGTTCAAAACTTTTCAACTTTTCAAGCGGCAACGCAGGCGTCAGCCAATCAGATCGCCTTATGTAAATATACTTGTGCAGACGCTGGCCAAATCGCGTTCATCCAACGCCAAAAAAAAAAAAGGTAACGTGATTGGCTGTTGTCACTATGACAGTTGCGTCAGCGCCCAGCTTCAGCCACGCCCTCCGCCAAGCGTTGACGCCGACGCTGACGCCCCTTGTGAATGTATTTATAAATTTATCATTTATAAATTTATCATTTTGATTTTTGGCTGTACAAAACAGCTCGTTTTGCTGCTTAAAATTGCAAATAGGTGTGTCTTTCAATATTATTTCATTTTTTTTATATATATATTTTTTATATTATTTTGTATTATCTTAAGTATGTTGTTATTCTTCTCGCTATTTAAAACGTGTTTTAAATTCTTTTTTTTTATTATGCAATTATGTATAAACTATGTAGCCAATCTCGAATACGAGTAAATAATTAGTTGTCTAAGAAAATAAATTGCACTTTTAGACTCAACCATATCTTGTACAAAAACAAATATGACATCATACATTTCGATTTATAACGGTTTTTTTAAATTCGCGCCTCTTCTGTCAGACTCACCGAAGTACTCCACAGTGCAGTCTGGACGATGGGGCGGGGCGACACGGCAATATAACACAAACAATGGTCAAGTGGAGGTACTTTAAATTTCGACTCAACGAATGAATGAATACGAGTGAAGCGAATATTGCACGTCATCAGTCTCTGAATAATCCCGTATGAAATCTATATGATCCATTAGAATCTATATGAAAAATGTAAACTCAGAATATACTTGTCAGTATTTCTTTATTATATGCACCCTGAACAGCATTTTAGTGAAAACACCATTGATATTATATTTGCAGTTCCCACTTCTTTGAACTACAGTAGGCATAACTGTAAGATGCAGAATTATGTAAATGAAGAAAACAAGTTTACCATTACTTTTTACTAACACGTTACTAACAAGTTATGCATTGTTGGCAATGAAATGTAGATAACAAATAATATGCCCATTTACTGCTGCTGGTGGAGGATCACATCAAAATCAGTTCATCCCTCTCTTCCACTTCAGCACAACTTTTATTAATTTAAACCAGGAATATGTTTCCTGCAGAAAAAAAAAAAAAACAGTCCTGAGAACAAAACCCTGCACACAATTCTTCGGCATAAAAGCACAGCAGTTCAGCTCGTTTGCCTCTCCCTCTATAACCAGGTGGATGGGACTTACAGAGGGCTTGGCACTCTATGCATTTGCTGATGCAGTATATTCTTCTGTACTCATCCTGGTAGCCCTGTGAGAACCTCTTCCAGTTGACTGCACCTTAGAAAGTAAAAACAAAATCCATGAAGTATAAATATCTCAACATAATTTTTAACTGAAAAAATTTGCACTGAAGAATAAAGAAAAAGAAAAAGAAAAAAAAAAACATTTGGTGGAACAGGAACAGAAATAATAGATTTATCTGAAGTGGAAAAAATAAAGTACAGATTAATTTTATTATTTGAACGACACTAGGATATGCCTAAGTGATCAAGTCACATTCGATTCTTGTACACGTTAAACGTAAATTATTAGGACTGGGTATTACGACCAATTTGGCAATTAGATATGATTTTTATTAATATGGATTCAATGTTAATGTGATATTAATTAGTTATCAATATTTCACTTAAAATGTTTGTTTTGCAGAGATGGAATCCATACATTTTAATATAAATGCTGGTAACTGAAAACCTCATTCTTAGCTACATTACTTGAAATACACATTTTGAAACAGAGATGGTTAGGTGTATATTAATTTAGATGGCTGCAAAACACAGCACGCAGTCGGTCAGAACTGAATGAGATGCTTTTTTAAGTGAAGAGAGACACTGCAGAGATTAGACAAATCTTTTTTTACTGAAGGATGATGGGCAGACGTGTGGTTCTGATACAAATACAAGAGGAAATAAACTTATTGATATGTGCATAAAGATGGCAACTAATAAACTTGCATTAAAAAACGTAAATTCATTTTATTTGAATTTTATAACTATAAAGGCAATAACAGCAACATGTTAGTACAGGGATCTCCAACTCTGCTCCTGGAGAGCTACCGTCCTGCAGACTGCAGCTCCAACACACCTCTCTTTAATTATCACGCAACCCCGAACACTTTGATTAACAGGTTCAGGTGCAACTGACCGAGGCTGGAACTGAAAACTGCTGGATGGTAGCTCTCCAGGAGCAGGGCTAGAGATCCCTGTATTAGTAATGTTAGTTTACAACAAGCTGTTATGCTCTTTGTGTACACAAGAGGGTGCCACTAACGCGAATGCAGCATCATGGCACTAATAACCCACACATCTAATAATAAACGCGATATACAGCAGATAAATATCAGCATTTCGAATCAAACGATGTATAAACACTCAGGAGTGCTTTGAATCAAGCCAGTAATATGAGCTGTGCATTGCTAATCGGCTACTTTCATTAGCATGAGAGTATAACAGCCATTCTCTTGTCATAAGGCAAACAATACAGATAATATTCACCTACTTGGCACTCACGCAAAATAGACGTACAGCAAAACAAGCACTTCCAAATATCTTACATATTACAAAAACAAAGTTTCTTGAAAAGAACATCTAGCAACTGGTAAATTCTGAGAAACATTACCACCCAGTAGTTGAAAGATGTCCAATATCTAACAAAACACTAGTAAAGAAAATATAACTTTCAAACACGAATATAATGTTACATTTGAACATAAATCCACGCATATAATGTAACATTTGAACATAAATCAAATAAAAATAAAAGTTAAACATAAAGGAGAAGTAAATATTTGAATATATGACAAGAATTAATAAATCAAATAAATACATGGATATAAAAATCATGGAAAATATGACAACATTAATTATTTGGATGCATCACAGACATACTACATCATCATGCTGTCACTGTCATGTGACCTTATTGATCTACCAGGCTTAGTTGTTTCACTGCCATTAAAAGGCTTGTCTCAAAACCCACATTTGCGGCCTTTGCCCTTGACGACTTGTTTACTTACATGACGCATTTCCTGTTTTTGTCCCGTGTCTGAGTAAGTCTGAAATCTCCAAGTGTGTGCTCTATTCTCTGCACTGTAAAAAACATAAAACACAATTTGCTGAGTCAGCTTAAAATAATTTGTTACCCTGCTGCCTTAAATTTTCAAGTTCAGTCAACTCAAATATGTTTTGTCAACTTGAAATGTTAAGTTGTATTAAGTAACAACTTAGATATTTGTGTTTGTTAAACTTGAAAGCTGGGTAAGTAACCCAGCTGCCTTAAAATTTTAAGTTGAATCAACTCAAATATCTACGTTGTCACTTAGTATAACTTAACATTTCAAGTTGAATAATTTTTTTTTTTTTTTTTTTTTTTTTTTTTTTTTGAGTTGACTGAACTTAAAATTTTAAGGCAGCCAGGTAACAAATTATTTTAAGCTGACTCAACAAATTGTTTTTTTACAGTGTGCACCAATAAATGCACACTTTACAACCAAATTTATCATACAGTATCTAAATCATTTACCATATACTGGAAACTCTCTTTAAAGTAATGTCTCTGTTCACAAGAAGGACATACGCCTCTGGGCACTTATTTCAGACATCCAAAACCAACTCATATCTACAAGAATGGGGAAAAACTTGATAGATTTGTTCCTTACAAACATACTGCTTTTCACTTCACTATAAGTTAATTGAGGGACTTGAGTGTGTGGATTAACTGTGAATTATTGTGATGTTTTTATCAGGTGTTAGGACTCTCATTCTGACAGCAGGATCCACTGGTGAGCAAGTGATGTAATGCAAATGTAAATGTGAAATCTCTACATCTTGGACAGCCCGATGGTGAACAAATGTTAAGCACATTTTCATTTTTTGGGTGAACTGTTCCATTAATGGGGGTTATACATAATTTAGGGGGCTAATAAAATTGAATTATAAATTGATTTCTGTCTTGTTTTGTTCCCTCAGCTGTGGCAGGAATGCAAGTAGTCACAAATACAAATTTAATTCAGCAGCAGTCTGCAATGCAGGTGGCCCAGTACCCACAATACCAACCAGTGCTGATGCAACCGGGTTACGGTGGTCAGCCAGTGCAGATGGGACCATACAATGGACAGCCATATGCACCAGGACCCCCACCCTCATATCAAGCGGCCTGTAAGAACACCTAGTACTCAACAGACTGAAACCATGTAGTAGTTATTTCTGTGAAATTAACTAGTTTTCCCCGTTTCCAGCGAGTTCTGAATATCCCATTAGTCAGAGAGCATATGATGGAGGCCAGGCTATGTACCCCATGCAGCCACCTGCCCAGCCAGGTGTTGCTAATGTGCCTTCAGAGACATCGAGTCAGCCGCCCTACAACCCTACTTACAGCTGAAAGTACATCATCTGCACTTGAAGAACATCGGCTCTGCTTATTTTTTGCTGCTTAGTTGCGTTGGTCGATATGTAAATGAGATGTTGCATCTGTGTTGTTTAATTTGCATGTTGTCAATAAATCACCCGGAGAAATTTCCACACCCATCAGTGCTGTTTTAGAATTGTGCTCTTGTGCTAATTTATAAAATAAATCTGGCCTATTTAGTAAATCTGGCCCTTATTGTTTTAAGTCTGTGACAAAAAGTTGCAACAAATGTAATATACTTAAAATGATAGTTCACCCAAAAATGTAAATTCTGTCATCACTTACTCACTCACAAGCAAAAAAGATGACATTTTGAAGAATGATGGTAACCAGACAGTTGACAATAGCCTTTGACTTGCATAGTATAGTTTTTCCATACTATGGAAGTCAAAGGCTACCGCCCAGCTAACAATTTTTGGTTCCCAGAACATTATTTTTTATGGTTTGTTTTTGGTTAGCCAGGAAAGTTTTCTTAACATTCCCAGAACATTCGTTTTTGGTTTGTAGAATGTTCCCAATTAGTTTTTTTTTTTTTTTTTCAGAATGTTATTCCAACGTTCCCAGAATGTTTTTGGTTTGCAGAACATTATTTTATTAAATTCCGAGAGTGCGCGGCTCTGTGGAAGGCGGGTGAAAGGCATTAAATTAATTTCAGGGCTCTGTATAGATCATTACACAAAAACATCTGCAACGTTTTGATTGGAAAGATAGTTTTACAGGATTATATAAATAACCTGAGAATAATCATAAAGTTATTTTCAGGTTATTTTAAAATTATTTTGGTTATTCATTTTAAAATAACCATTAGGGAACGTTCTCTGTACGTTATTTTAGGTTTTTTAATAATAACTACCATGCAATGTTCTGGGATCGTTATTTTATGGTGACAAAAAAAAACATAACCTAAAAAAAACGTTCCCCTAAAGTTAGTATTTGGTTCTCAAAAAAGTAACCAAACGGGAACGTTAGGGGAACATTCTGTGTCTGTTGGGTGTCAACTATTACCAACATTCTTCAATACATCAATACATTTTGCGTTCAACAAAAGAAAAAAACTCCGCGTTCCCTTTGGTAAAAGAAATCGCGGTCCGCTTTCCCCTCGGTAGAAATCACGTTCCGTGTCCCCTCTGTAGAAATCGTCCTGACCTCGCTACCCCGATTTTCAAAAACAACTCGTTCCCCTTCAGTCGTACTCTACGATGTTACGTCAATACTGACGTATTTGGGGTCCTACTTGGGAGCCCAATCACCTCCGAGCTTAAGAGAAAAAGGCAATGAAAATTGGCGAGTGAAATTTGCATGCTAAGCCACTTCCCCATACATACGGGTATATAAGATGGCGGCATGCATCCACTCACTCTGATTTTTGCTTCGGAGCCGATCGCTTTGTGAGCTGCTTCTACAAGAAGAAAGAAAATACCCTCATCGCTGTGGGAGTTTCTTGGCTGTGTGGAACATCCCTTCTTTGCATTCCAGTGGAGAGATCGCCCTGCTGCGCTAACAGAAGATAAGTGCTGCGGTCCAGCCTAAAAGAGCAATTTCCTACAGCATACATGTTCGTGAGAGTATCTTTTTCAAGACGGGTTCCGATCGTGTGCTTTTAGGAAGTGATAGTTTCCTTATTTCCTCATGGCGGTCGCAATCACTGTCTCACAGGTCTGGGATGTAAACAAATGCATGTTGAGATGGCATTTGTGAATGGGTTGTGCTCACGCGGTGTGGGCATGCCCATGGTTATGCTCGGTCACGGCTTATATTAATATGTAATATGTAAGCCGCCTTTGCGTTCTACCCTTTCCGGTTTCGCGGTTTATAGTCTGGATTACTCCGCCAGGTCAGTCCCTGCAGAGGTCTGGCTACTCTCAGCATATTGGCGTCAAGTTTCTAAATGTTGATGCCAGTTCGTCCTAGTGTGATTCTTGCATCTCGTTTAGTGCTCATGAGGAAGTTAAGATGTCTATCGCCGCATCAGTGGAGGGGCTATCGTCTTCTGACGCCGGAGATTCTGCAGAGCTGCTCCCCATGTTGGTAGTTGCTCGGCTGGGGTCCGAGGCTAAGTTGATGGCCATGTTCCCCCGGGCAGCCCCATCCGCCAGGCGGGAGGTTCGGTTCTCCGCCTTCCCCTGGGCATTCGGGGTCTGGCGATTGGTTCCGGTGTCGGACGCGGCTCCTGCTGCGTTCTTCCCTGGTGCCTTTCCTCCCGGGGTTCATGAAGAGCTCAGCTACGTGTTGGGCTCTTCCCCCTGCACCTTGCTCGTAGGTGGTGGACAGCTTGAGAGCATGTTGACGTCCTCCGGTGGAGTGTGCGATTGCGGTGCATTCGTGCTCGCGAGCGTCGCCACCTGGGTGGGCTGTCCGTGCTTCTCGCTTTAGCTTGTAAGCGTCTGCCAGCCCTGGCTGTATAGCGGAGCTCACAGCGCTGCAGGCTGTGCCACCTCCGCTCTAATAGCATGCCCGAGGGAAGCTCTGACAACATATTGAGTTTGTCTGTGAGTGATGCAGGTCTTCCTCACACCCAGGCTCAACATTTTGGTCTCGCCGTCTAACTAGGGATGCAGTGCGCGTTGCTTCCTCGCACTCTAGTGGAAACAACGCGGGATCGTGGATCAGGTAAGCGCTGCCTTGCAGCCTGGTGCTCTTCGGGACACTTGCTTTCCAGGTTGAAAAAATAAAAAATAAAAAAGCTGGTTGCTCTGCCACAGGGGTGTTTTTACCATTCCTATAATTCCTATTTTTATGCAGGCAAAATAAAAAAAACCTAGCTTGTTTTCTGGTCAATTTGGTCGGTCCATACATCCGAGAAAAGCGGCGGGCTTCGCCCTGTTCTGGTTCTTGAGTTCCGTATCGGTCCCCTCTAAATCCGGCTACCATTCGGATGGCTGATACAGAAACACATTTCTGTTCTTCAGCACCAGGATTGGGTTACAGCTTCAACCTGAAGGACGCATACTGTTATGCTCTGATTGCCCTGACGCAGATCGTTTTTCGGCCTGCTTTAGGGGTCAGACATATCAGTACGGGTCTTCCCTCAGCCACGGGGACTTCGGGTCAAGCAAGAGAAGGGTGAGCTTTTTAAAAAAAGAATGCTGAGCTCCCTCTTTTCTTGGTATGGAGTAATGGATCCGGTCAAGTCATGTCAGCTGAAAGAGTTGTTGCAGGACAGCAGTCCCTCTAAACATTCAATTAGAGGCCTGAGGCATATGGCAGCCGTAGCCGTGGTTGTCCGCTCGGCTGTTCCATGTGAGATCGCTGCAGCATGGACTATTCCACCGGATCCTGAAATGGGCATGGCAGTATGGCACACTGTGGGCTGGAAACCCCTCAGTGTTGCCATCTTCCCAGCCACTGGTCAGGCTCTGTGTTCCTACGGGCAGCCGTCTCTTAGACCAGGGTCACAAGTTGAGGTACCATTTGCAACGGGCAGGCAGTCTCGGGCTCCTGGAAAGGACCTCGACTGCAGCGACGCTAGTCACTTCGAGTTGCTAGCAGTACTTACCCTCCACCGGTTCCTTCCGATGCTGGGGGACAAGCGCATGCTAGTCCACTGGACACCATAGCCACGGTAGTGTACACCTACCCGTGCGGTGGTCTATGCTCCCGTCGCATGTTGCAACTCGCCCGCCATCTCCTCCTCTGGAGTCTATGCAGCTAATATTGCTGCATGCCGTTAATTTTTCAGAGAGTCAAGTTGCAAAAAAAAAAAACTCTTCCCGAGAATGGCGACTCCAACCCTGGGTTCCAGCTCATCTGGAGTCGATTCAGTGTCGCTCAGGTGAACCTGTTTGCTTCCTCTGAGTCCTCACTGGCCCTCTCAGGCTGTGGTAGTCATTATCACTCAGGCTAGTGCCTGCTCTATGAGGCAGGCATATGCTCGGAGGAGAGGTCTTTCTGTTGTATGGGGCTCTATTCACCAAGTTAACCTGAGGTGCTTGGTCAGAGTTGTGCTTCCCTTCTTGCAGTTGGAGCAAAGGATGTTCCCTCCACTGTCATGTTCATCGTGGCCATCTCGGCATATCAAAAAAAAAAAAAAATGATGCGGTGAACGGTTGTCCCTAGGGAGGCATCACCTGACCGACAGGTTCTTGTAGGGTGCAGGGGGATAAGTCCCTCTAGGATTGCACCTTATTCCTTCTTTGGGTCTCTCCGTGGCCCTCTTAGGTCTGCATGCAGACCCGGTCTTAGCGTTGCTGTGTCCTGTTCGTGCTTTCACGTTATTGGACCGCACCCGGTGCAATAGTTGCTCCGAGCAGCTCTTGTTTGCTTAGGGGTCAGCAGACAGGGAATGCTGTCCTCAAGCAGAAGTTGGCCACTGGGTGGTAATTGGGCCTCACCTCAGCTTCTTAGTGCCAAGGTGAGATGTGCCCCCGTGGAGTTGAGTTCACTCTATGAAGAATACTCCTCCTGGCGTGGTGCACGGAGCTTCTCTAGCAGACATTTTGGAGCTGCGGGCCAAGCGACACCCATCACTGCACAAGATTCTTCTTGCACTGGGCTGTGTCCTCCTGTGTGTTGTGGGTAACTCAGGTAATTTTCAGGACGACAGCTCGGTGTCGGCTTGCTGCGCCATTCCTTACGGATCCGTGCGCTTCTCCCAGTTGTTCCCCTCTGTGAACTCTGGGTCCTCCATTGCCCCACAGTCTGGATTAGAGCGGAGTAGTCCGTGACTGTGCTCCGACAGGGGGTCTTCTTCACCCCCTGTAGGTTGTGGCTTAATGTCTTAGCATTTCTCCACGGCTATTCTCCATGTTCCCCCTATATCTTTAAAAAAAAAAAAAAAAGGATATTTTATTGTACTAGTCTCCACATGGCTTTAAATTTCGTCATTGTGCTCCGCCCCCCAACGGTTGTATCAGATACCTGGCTCCCCTGGTGGGCTCATTATCTGGCTTACAGGGTGTTGGGAACGTTACGTGTTGAGTTTCATTTGTCCTGACACGCTTGCCTGTCAGCATTTATTCCTCAACTACGTAATGCGGTTCGTGATTGTGGCATTTTCCAGAGGGACCCCAAATACGTCAGTATTGATGTAATGTCGTAGTGTACGACTGAAGGGGAACGTCTCGGTTACAACTGTAACCCTTGCTCCCTGAAGGAGGGAATGGACACGTTACGTCCTCCTGCCACAATCCTGAACTGCGCTGAATGCCGGGATGTCTCTCGGCTCCTCAGCATAAACCTGAGTGGGAGTGGCTTAGCATGCAAATTCCACTCGCCAATTATCATTGGCTTTTTCTCTTAAGCTTGGAGGTGATTGGGCTCCCAAGTAGGACCCCAAATACGTCAGTTAAGACATCGGCATAACTCTTGCGCAAAGTTTGCACGTTGCTTGTGTGATATCCACCAGTTCAACCAGCGCTTAACACAAACTACACCTCAAGCAAAGTATTGTTGTTAATGTGCATTTGCCATCACTAAGTTTATAGTTGCTTTTTGAACTTGATTACACCTGTCATATCACTGTTTATTCGTTTCTCTACATTTTAACTAAATTTGCTTCAATAAATGTCATTTTGAACTGATTTTTTAAAATGGTCAAAAACTTATTGCAGTTTCTTAATATTAGTCTATCAAACAAAATTACTTCAAATTTAGACTTATGGTGAACAAACATAGCAACTTAAACTGAACTGATCAGTGTGTGAAAACAATCTTATCCACCATCTTAGAGGAAATGTTTAGATGTAGGTATTTAACAAGTTTGACTTTTTCATTTTGGCATCTCTTCTCACGGTTTGTGTGCGATTGATGACTGAAAACAGGAAACAGGTGTCTTTGGTTCTTTACATTCACACGAGCCAATTTGCTAACAGTGTAGGCATCAAAAGAAGGTACACAAAGAGGTAGAGCTGCATGATGGCATCCACCTTAGAGGTTCTTCTGCTACTTTCTGTAGGTTTATTGACCGTAAAAGCTGGTAAGTTGGGCAGCCTGTTGCAAAAATCTAAAGAAACACTTTAATCTGTTTTTTGGGCAGTTTACCAGCTATTATATGGCCAAATATAATTTATTCAGCACTTGAGAGTATGTTAAAAAAAATCATGATGTTCATGTTGTAAAATCTGTTCTCTTGCATCATTGGATGGTCTTTTATGAAATGTGTCGCATTTCTACTGTTCTTTTAGATTTTTTTGAGGGCTGTCCGTTTTGGGAACAAATCTGCAATATGTAAGGAATTTTATATAATTTCTTTCTTAATACAAATGTCGTATGATTATCTTTTACTTCCTGAACAAAAAGGATAATTTTCAATAAATGAGACTGTTTGAATCTTCCAAAATGACATTGACAATTTTCATAACTGGGTTAATGCTTTAATTTTCCTTCACATGCATAACTGTGATCTACTGATAGTTCTGTAAACTGAGGCACTGCACAAAAAAAAAAAAAAAAAAAAGCACAACAAAAATAAATAAATACATAAATAAAACATACAATTTACAGTTAAAACGGCCAGCTGTGGTAGCAACATTTTAAACTTTATGGATTTTAAATTTACATTTAAATACCTTAATTTCATTAACTAGTATTATGTGAATATACCAACATACGGAAGTACTAAAATCTGTTTTACACCTTTGTAATACACTGATAACCACCAAAATTTATTTAGAAAAAAAAACAAAAACAAAAAAAACATCAAATGTGAAATGTAACACAGCTAATTCTGGGAATTCTGGAATTCAAAAAAAAAAAAAAAAAAAAAAAACAGTATACTACTGTAAAATTACATGCAGTAGGGGATCTTACTATTAACAAATTAATAGCTTTTTTACTGTAGCCTTTTTACAGTCTTTTAAAATTAAAATCACAGCCATTTTTTTTACAGTGTACCTAAATGTTTTATTGATCTTAATCTAATTGATTATGTAAATCTTGAAATGTAAAACTTGAAACCCTATCTTTTCTGACGTTTCCGTGTCGTGTTTGTTGAGGTTCTGTCTTTTACTTTTTCTGCACCACCCACCATTTCCTAAAGAGCTACTTTGTGGTATTTTTGTCTGAAAAATCCATCCGCCAGACTGGTGTGTGTGAAGGCTGAGAGACAAGAAGCAGACTTTAAAGAACTAGTGGTGAAAAAAGCTGACGTGTCTTTACCAAAAAGCTGTGCTTGTACACACCGCACAGACTTCCTCCGACTGCAAACTAACACGCTTGCTTTTTGAATATCAGTTACACTGATAACTTTTCTTCATTTTAAACGGCTCATGCTGTTGTGAAAATATTTGCATATTGGAATGCTTGAGATAGATCATGTAACATTAGAACAGTATTTGTTTTTTGATCACATTTGCTTTAACTCATGGGCACTGACAAATTCATGCAGCCCTTCTGATTCAAAGCGATTTGCGCTATGCTGGCCAGAGAAACTTTTAGCAGGAGTTCTGTTTGGATGTCCCGCCAGGCCAGCGCTTTTATCAAACATATGACGTTTGGTGCAGATTGAACGTGGTGTGCTTGAGTTACTGTAAGACATGACATATCTTGCTGGCAACAGGTGGCGCTATGATTATATCTAAATATTGGCCTTTAGGTGTCTTCAGGCCAGGACTCTTACTAAACATGTGAAGATTGGGACAGATCAGACATTGCATGTTTAAGTTAGTGTAAAACAAGTAATTTCCGCTTGCCAGCAGGTGGTGCTATGATTGTAATGGAATATTGGTTTTTAGATGCATTCAGGCCAGAACTCTTATCAAACATGTGAAGTTTGGCGCAGGCCGTCATTGAAACTTGTCAGGCCACCACGAACACACCCTTTAATGAAAACTCAAGATCTTCACAATTTAACACCACAAAGGCCTTAAGATTAGACTGAACAAATATAATGTTGATGTCATTACATCTCTAGTAGTCTCTTACAGAGTAAAACATGTCACTTCCTGATGCCAGCAGGTGGCGCTATGACTATAACTGAATATGAGCATATAGATCTCTTTAGGTCAGAAGTCTTATCGAACATGTGAAGTTTGGGGCAGCTCAGGCATTGTATGCCTGAGTTATAACAACTTCCTGTTTCATGGCGAAACATTGAACTTTGTCACACTGCCACACACACGCCCTTTAATGAAAACTCAAGATCTTCACAATTTAACACTGCAAAGGCCTTTAGATTAGACTGACCCCAAAATGAAGATTTTGGCATTAACCACTTACCCCCATGTCGTTCCAAACCCTTAAAAGCTTTGTTTGTCTTCGGAACACAATTTAAGATATTTTGGATGAAAACCAAAAGTTTGTGACTGCCAGGTAAATACCCAGAAAAGTATGAAAGACATGGTCAAAATATTTCATCTGCCATCAGTGGTTCAATCTGCATTTTATGAAGCGAGGAGAATACTTTATGTACTCAAAGAAAAAAAAAGTTTTTATTCAACAATACGTCTCAGCGTAGCGTCATTTTTGAGACTGATGGCGGATGGACTATTTTGACGATGTCTTTCATACTTTTCTGGGTCTTGAAAGTGGTATTTATCTGGCAGTCAATGAGACAGTCACAAACCTCCCGGTTTTCATCCAAAATATCTTAAGTTGTGTTCCGAAGACAAACAAAGCTTTTACGGGTTTGGAACGACATGGGGGTGAGTGATTAATGACAAAATATTCATTTTGGGGTGAAGTAACCCTTTAAATCTCTAGGAGGAGTTAGAGCATAAAACATGCCACTTCCTGTTGCCAGCAGGTGGCGCTATGACTATAACTGAACATGGGCATGTGTTCAGGCCAGGGACTCTTATCAAACGTGAATTTTTGTGCAGATCGGACACTGCATGACTGAGTTATAACAACTTCCTGTTTCATGGCGAAACATCGAAGTTTGTCAGGCCGCCATGGACTCACCCTTTAACGAAAACTCAAGATCTTCACAATTTAACGTCACAAAGGGGTTTAGATTTCACTGAACAAAATTTGGTGTTGATCTGTGTAAATCTCTAGGAGAAGTTTGTTAAAATATAATGCCTGAAAATGGCAAAAAGCAGCACAAAACTTGCAAAGAAAATTCAAAAGAACAGACTTCCTGTTGGGTTTTGGACTTCATACAGACTTTTTTGTAGGTATTGGTGTGTTACATGTGTCTACCGAATTTTGCACATGTACGTGAAATGTAGCTCGAGGAGCACTTCGATGAAATTTTATAGGTGGCGCTATCAAGCCATTTTGACACACTCACTTCTGAAACCCATATCAGATATAAACTTTCACCACTTTTGGCACGTGTGCAAAGTTTCTTGAGTTTTTGAGCATTTTTAGGCCCTCAAAAATGCGATTATTTTGGAGAAGAAAAAGAAGAAATCAAGCAACTCCAATAGAGTTCTCGCATCATCGGTGCTCGGGCCCTAATAAATGAGAAGTGCCATAAGCTGAATCCCACTTGTCGCAAAAAAGTTCTCTTGTAAAACAACGTTTTTTCGGCGTGAACTCTAAAAATAGTTCAATCCAAAACTATTGTTTAGTGTAAAACATGTTGAAGACAAGCCGATAGGCTGTTGATTCGATAAATTATAAGCTGTTTCCTCAAAAAAAGCTGTTTACCCAGCATAGTAAACCCTCTCATCCATTGGCATCCATTCAAAAACAACAACAACAACAAAACAGCCTCTGGTCTCCTTTCCCAAACCGTTAGCATTAGCCGTTACGCTTTTTTTGGCTAACGGTTGCATGCTTATATATTATATTATTGTATAGTGATGGATAAATGACGCCTCCTGAAGCGCTGAGACCTTCCTCTGACTGTGTGAGGAAAAGATTCAAAGCGTCGAGAGTGTAGAAAACAGCGCCATCTGATGGTTGGTAAAAAATAATGCAGCCAAAAGTCTGTGAAAGAAGCTCCGTTGGACGAAGCAGCCACCACACATTCCATAGATCGATTCATGTTTGTTTGATTGTTTGCTTAATTTCTGTCTCTGATATTCGGAGATTTGCCCATTAAACTGTGGCATTTAATGCCAGTAAGAATATCAATATGATGTAGTAGCAGAATAATGTACACATATGAATTGCATATGGCAACTATTTAATTTCCCTGAAATAATTTGTATTCTTCATATTACTTGTATGACTGGGTACTTTAAAATATAATTGAAAAAGTCTCAATCTAAACTACTAGTAAAGCAAGATCTGAAGGTTCGAACATTCCAACACGCAAATCGCTCATGTGATTGGACAGAAAGAGAGACAGCTTCGTTTGTCATTGGTCGTGTGATTTCTATGTTAACAATACAAGCCTTAAGGCTTTATTCATAATCTCAAAACAAGCTCAGATGCTTCGATTCAAATGTCACATCACTACTTTGGTATGATGCAGCTTCTACATTTTTGAGGGGGTTATGATGTCCTAGACAGGACAGGACATGACCAAACGGGGAAAAATGCAACAAATATTTTATACAAACAAATGTCTACCATTTTAGAGTCACACACGCTTAAAAATAAAGGAGCTTCACAATGCCATAGAAGAACCTTTTTTGTCTAAATCGTTCCATTAAAAACCTGTTTTTATTAAAGCAGTGTGGTTTCATTAAATTTAGAAATAAAAATAATTGAATAAATGAAGTGGACATTTTAATATAATATTTTATATATACTAGAAGATGCTACTGTGTTAGAGTGTTTCTAATGCTTGTTGCTTTATGTTTTTATCTGTCCTACAGCACAAACAATGTACTTGTCCTTGTCTTAATTATACTGGGGGTTGTGTTCAACATTGTTCTGTTCGCCATCTGCTGCTGCTGCCCCTGCTGCTGTATCTATAAAATGTGCAGAAGACCCAGACGTAAGTGTTTTAGTTTACCAAAAACTGAAAATGTACTCACCCTCAGGGTATCCAAAATATAGATGAGTTTGTTTCTTCATGAGAACAGATTTGATGAAATTTTGTATTGCATCATCTACTCGCCAGTGGATCCTCTGCAGTGAATGGGTGCCATCAGAGTCCAAACAGCTGATAAAACCATTGCAATAACCCACAAGTAATCCTCACTACTCCAAATTGTGTTTGTAAGAAACAAATCCATCCTTAAAGGAGAAGTCCACTTCCAAAACAAAGATTCACATATAATGTACTCAATCACTTGTCATCCAAGATGTTCATGTCTTTCTTTCTTCAGTCGTAAAGAAATTATGTTTGAGGAAAACATTTCAGCATTTTTCTCCATATAATGGACTGATATGGTGACCCGATTTTGAACTTCCAAAATGCAGTTTAAATGCGGCTTTAACCGATCCCAGCTGAGAAAGAAACGTCTTATCTAGCGAAACGAGCGAAAAAATCGGGGCACCATATCAGTCCATAATATGGAGAAAAATGCTGAAATGTCCCACACAAAACATAATTTCTTTACGACTGAAGAAACAAAGACATGAACATCTTGGATGACAAGGAGGTGAGTACATTATATGTGAATCTTTGTTTTGGATGTGGACTTCTCCTTTAAGGCATTTTTAACTTCCAACGGTCAACGGTATTGCTTTCTCCAGTAAAAAAAAAAAAAAAAAAAAGAAAAAAAGTTCTTTCCTGAATCAGGAGAGAAATCTGCACAGATCAAGCACCGCTTACAAGCGAAAAGAGTTCAAACTGTTCTAAAGAAACATGTTGGTGGATTTTGAAGTGAGAGACAACAGGAGATGGACTTTTACACTGGAGGAAGTGTTATTATGGATTTACATTAAAAACGCCTTGATGGATTTGTTCCTTATAAACATACTGCTTTTTGCTTCACTAGATGTTAATTAAGGGAGTGGAGTGGTGTGGATTACTTGTCAATTATTGTGATGTTTTTATCAGCTGTTTGGACTCTCATTCTGACGGCACCCATTCACTCCAGAGGATCCACTGGTGTGCAAGTGATGCTAAATTTCTCCAAATCTGTTTTGATGAAGAAACAAATTAATCTACATCTTGGACAACCCGATGATGAACAAATCTTCAGCACATTTTAATTTTTTGGGTGAACTGTTGGTGATTATACGTTATAAAGAGGGTTATTAAATTGAATTATAAATTGATTTCTGTCTTGTTTTTTTCTTGCAGGAACGCACGTTGTCACGGTTGTCACGAGGTAGTAAGACGTGCCTATTTTGATTATACAAGACTATTGGACGTTCTATAGTCTTTTCGAGTTTTTAGAGTTTTTATTACTTTCACTTTCTTTCAGTTTAGTTTTCACTCTGTGACACTGGAAAAATGCTTTTATTAACTGTAAATATAACAAAGATTACTATAGTAAGTTCTAGAAGAAAATACCGTTTCATTCTTTCTACTTTCTACAAGCAATGAGTCAAAATCTTTACTTTTTTAAATGTAGTTTTAGTTTTTGTTAGTGTTTGTTAGTAAACTTTCAGTATATTATTCTACTATTATTATTTTAATACTAAACTGTATTGATATGCAATGTAACTGTACTATGTACTAAAAATGTAAAAAAAATGTTTTTTTTTAAATGTCAACAGTTTTTGCATTTTGAGTTTTTTTCTTTTGAGGGTCTAAAATGAAACCGCATTTGAATAACAATGAGTGTAACTAAATTCCACAAATGTGTCATGAGTCCCACTGACTTTCTGTAGCAAGTTTAAACGCACATGCTCGCTTTTAAGCACAGAATGGCTGTCAAGATAGAAAAAGGGTTCATTTTTTTTGATAAAGCAACCTTTGTTAAAGCATTATGAATAAGCATTCGCAGTTCCTTTTCAGTTTGCATTATATTGTTTCTGGTGACATTTTTTGAGATGCAGCCTATGTTTTATGATTTTATGTGTGTAAGATTTTTACTGGGTTTTTTGTTTTTTTAAAAGAGAGAAAAAGGGGAGCTAAAAAGGGTTTACAGGAGAACATCAAATGTGTCAAACTCAACAAAGTCGCCCAAACTTGCTAAAGAGTTTGGACTGACTTTTATGCAATGTTTGGTTAACTTGCAGCACTGATGTAAATGTATATGTATATGTATATGTATATGTATATGTATATGGGGCCCCCTACTGGTGAAATAAAAAAAAACAACCTCTAGTGTTTGTATCGTTACTAATCATCTAATTGTAATAGAATCCTTTATATATTTTATTCTTCTTATTTATGTATTTAAATATTTTTAAATTATATACTCCTGTTTTAATCCTATTTTTATAGATTAGTAGAGATACATTATTTTTATTGTTTTAAATATGATCCAAGAAGTCACATTTTACTATAGTAATTTGATACCTTAGTTAATTTACCATGGTATTGATACTCCAACCCTTACAAAAATGAACCATGGTTTTATTATAGTAAAAGTGTAGTAACCATGTTTCGTGGCGTATTTACTACCGTTTGTATAACCACAGGTATCCTAGAAATACCATAGTATGGTTAGTGTAGCAAAACCATGGTTAATTTGTGGTTAGTTAATTTTTGGTTTTATTTGTCGTAAAACCATGGAAAACTTCGTAGGGAAGGTAATCCAAAGTTCGAAACGCTAGACATAAACATCAATCTTCTTACATTCACTTGTTAAGTTTACTGTGAGGAAAACTAGTCTGTTTAAGTTGTGGAGAATTTTATGTAGGGGGTTTTTACGTTTTTACGATTTATTTTACAAAAAGTTTTTATACGTTTTTATGATTTATGATTCACACTAAAACATTTTTAATATTAAGTTGTAGTCCCTACTTAACTGTTAAAGTTATATTTTAATTGTATGATAAGTGATACCTTTTCAAATTCAGACGGGGCGTCAGTATTGTTTTTGAGTGACGTTAAGCGTTGCCGAGATCCGTTACGTGGCGTACTGGCGTTGCTCGCGGCAGAAGTTGAAAACTTTTCAACTTTCAACCGGCAATGTAGGCGTCAGCTAATCAGATCGCCTTATGCAAATATAATTGTGCAGAAGCTAGTCAAATCGCTTTCATCCAACACCAGAAAAGTAATGTGATTGGCTGTTGTCACTATGACAGTTGGGTGACCACCAAGCTTCAGCCACACCCTCCGCCAAATGTTGACGCCGACGCCCAGTGTTACGAGATTTTTGGTTTCCAGATTTTCTGTTTCAGTGGGTGAAGCATACATGAATATTCATAATTAATATATTCATAAATATTCATAAGTTTCCCGGACATGCGCGTGGAACTGAGAATTTCAGTTCACACTCCTTTTATCAAGGTTTATCGGAATATTTCAAGAAAGGTAACGTGAATTATATTTCCAGCGTTGCACAGACATATGCGTGAACTGCATTTGTTCATCATTTTGTAACAGTTTATAATGTTTTATTAGTTTGCGTTTTGTTCAGAAACATTGCGCGTTTTTTTGTAGTCGTCCATGAATAAATGATTGCAGGCATTCTGAGTAATGTTATGATAAAGCACAGCAAATCTCAGCTAGTTGTATACATTGATTTCAGTTCGTTGTGCTGTTCATTTGTAGTGATGATTTAAAACTCTTTGTTATCATTTGTTGAAAACACCACTGCCTGCAACAAATGAAATAAACCTGTATGAATGTATTTGTGGACATATTATTTGTATACGGGTGTGATGATCCATGTCTTAACTTACCCTGTTCAACATTCTCCATGTTGTCTAGTTGTGAACTGTCTGGTTGTAAACTATGATACAGTCATACACTGCTGCCAAAAATGTTGCTGATATTTAATTGTTTTTTCATGTTTTCAATATATAATACTTAAACATTTGTGCAAACGAACATAAATTTATAAATGAAGATTATCACAAGGTTTAAGATTCCACAGTGAAACCATGAATCCCAGAACACCTGGATGATTACATCTATCCTACACTGATTTCCAATTGTAGTGCAGACTGCAGATATAGACATGTGAACCAACAACCATTTCAATTATGTGAGACAGTGACATCTTGTTTTTTTTAAAAATATGAATTCAATAGTGATTCACACTCAAAATCCAGAAAAATGTATAGTCATGGAGAATGTGATTAACAAAGTAAAGTGTTCCTGGAGTTTAAGTTTGAATCACTATTGAAGTCTTGTTACAAACAAAAAAGGTGTATGCACCAAAACAAGACACCACAGGAGAAATGTCCTAGTTGAATATGCTTTATAAAAATATGACACATATTAAAGCTATTGTAAGATCATATGTAAGATATGTTAAAAAAAAAAACAATAAAATAATAATAATAATAATAATAATAAAAAAATAAAAAAATAAATAAATAAACATTTTTCTAAACTTGATTCTGGCATTTGATTCATGGCATTACCATTCAAAAGTTTTGGGATTACTATGATTTTATTTTATTTTTTTTTTAGAAATGTATACATTTGTTTGACAGGGATGCATTAAACTAATAAACAATAACAGTAAAGACATTTATAAAAGATTTCTATTTAAAATAAATGCTGTTTATCTGAACTTTTATTTATCAAGAATTCCTGTCACACTTCATTTAGCACAACCATTTCACCCGTGATAATCAGAATTGTATCTTGAGCAGCAAATCAGCATATTGGAATGAATTCTGAAAGATCATATGACAGTGAAGAGGAAAAACTGAAATGTACAGACATAGTGCAGACATACATATATTTTGACTTACAATAAAATTAAATGTAATGTATTAAATTATGCTTACTCTATTCCATAAAATGCCATGATATATTTGTCTTCTCATTTAAAGTGTACCAAATGTAGGCTACTTCTTATATTTTTGTCCATACAATTTTGTTTAATCTAAAATTTTGTGTGTATTTAAGGAACACTTTCGTGCATATGTGTGCCCTTAGATTCCTGTTCATTTTTTACATATAAGCCAAACTGTTTGAACAATCACACCAGGATAGATTAAAAATGATTAGTTCACACTCCACAGATACAAGTTTATTTCAGCTGTTGCACTCAAAAGATTACAACTACAACTACAACTGCAAGCTACAACACAACAAACTGAAATCAATGTATACGACTGCTGTGCTTTATCCTAACATTACACAAAGAATGCCTGCAATCGTTCAGTCAGGGACGACTGCACAAAACGTGCAAACTAATAGAAACATCTTAAACACTTACAAAATAACGAACAAATGTAGTTTTCAGTAGGCATAAGTCTGCACAACGCTTAAAATACAATTACCTTTTGATATTCCATTAAACCTGCTGATACAAGGAACGTAAAATGAAATTTTCAGTTCCCCGCACATGTCCGGAAAACTAATGAATATTCATGTATGCTCCGCCCACTTAAACAGAAAATCTTGTAAACCAAAAATCTCCTAACACCGGTGCGTGGTCAAAATAGTAAAATGAGACCGCGTTTATCAATGGAGTCTGCTGGGTGTGAGGAGATGGATAAACAACAGTTTGAGTTTAAAGGCACAATATGTAAGATTTTTGTAATAAAATGTCCAAAAACCACTTGCACAGTGTTATATATTTCATGCAGTTGTGCACTTACGTTATCTCAAAAGTTTTCAAGGATTTGTAAATCCTGAGAAATTCCAGTTTTAAATAATAGGCTTGTTTGAGATTAGCAAATTCTGCGCAGAATCGATCACCGCAAGATGCATGCCGGTTAGAAATGTGTCCGAGTTACCCCCGCCTTGCTCTGATGTCATGCTGACGTGTGCCAACAAACTCTCGCGACAGCGAGGTGGCTGTGTCGGATTGAGCAGTCGGGCGCAGTAGCTCTCCACCGACTGCGCTGACCAAAAGCACGATGGGAAACGCCTGGAGGACGACACAGCTGTGATGTTGTCCGTCTTTTCTAAAATGTTTTATTTTTTAATCTAATATCATGTGGTTATGTGTTTTAATTATGCATGAATATCCCCAAACACTATGCCAGTGCGATCTCTGCGTCAGATATGTGATTGTCGTATTTCTATAAAAATCTAAAATACAGGTTTGTATTAAAGTAAAAATGGATGATAAATAAGCCTTCCATATGGAATTAAATAGCTAGCACTCTGAGTGTCTTGTTCATCATATTTATTTCCATATAAAAACAACAGAGCTGAAATTATATCATGTTTATCAGCAACACAGCGCGTGAGTGTGATAACGCGATATCCGCCTTTGATCTCGTAGGTATCTGTTCTACTTAGAGAGGTCAGAACTGTCCGTCTTGACTGCGCTTATTTCACTCCTCCCCTCACTGCAGCCGCCTACTCTCGCCTACATTTCAGGTGAGGCAAGGCGCATCTCAAACGAGCCTATTGTTTTGAAAGTGCGAATTGTAGTGGCGAAAACGTACATATTGTGCCTTTAAACAAAGGGATATATATTACGATAAAACAATTATCTATCTCTCTGGGATCCCATTTATAATGTTGTCCGATTCGAGCCTGTCAATAACAAACACGAGCACTTTTTAATACACTTCGCAAAAAAAATAAATAAATAAAAAATAAAATAAAATAAAATAAAATACGTTAACAGTCCGCACACTCTCAGAAAAAAGGTACAGTTCTGCCGCTGGGGCGGTACCCTAAGGTACAAAAGTGAAAAGGTACATCTTTGTACCTTACCTACCCATAAACAGTACGTATTAGTACCTTACAGGTACATTTTAGTACTTTGAAAGTACATACTGGCGCCTTAAAGGTACATATTGATACCTTAAAGGTACATTTTAGTACTTTAAAAATACATATTTGTACCTTTTCACTTTGTACCTTAGGGTACCGCCCCAGCGACAGAACTGTACCTTTTTTCTGACAGTGCAGGGTCACGGTTAATACTGGACTTAGTAGCTTATTTAAACATGGTTATGAAATACAGTTTCACTTGCGATGTAAATGGGTGGTTTGGGGTCAGAGATATTAGTAACGTTACCAGGTTATTAACTATTTAGGCGGTAGACCAGTTCTGTAACATGGGGATTGCTAAAAATGATTATGGTAACAAGTAAAATGCAAAATCTTCAGCAATGTCAAGCATAAGCCACATAGATGTATAACTTTACATCATCAACAAGTTCAAACCATTATTGAATCACATTAATTTGATTTCTTGCAGCTCTACAGTATGCGATGCTTATTTTTTCCACGCTCATGTTAACGGATTTGAGCGTTCACACTCCGTTTGCGTTTACAGAACTTTGCAGCAGTTCAGCGATTGTTTCCGCACCGAGTCTATTGCTGTGCTGTACGCACTGAATTAAAGTGACAGATCATTGTTTGCGCTATATGAACATGTATTGACTCGAAAATGTAATAATTACACCATAAATGCACATAATTAAAGTAATTGCCTGTTTTTACAAAAATTGTTGCATGGCCGTAAAAAAAAAATAAATAAAAAAATAAAAAATAATACATTTGGCTGGTAAATTTTCGTATGTCACCCGCCATTGGCAGTTTTTAAAACATAGCTTCTGATTTCTACCTACGGTTTAAAAAGGCCTGGGTAGAGGAGTCTAAACTCCCACTGAATGCTGAAATGCGGGCTTTGTTTATTAATACATTCTTGAACAACGTGCAATGTAAACAAGCTCAACTAATCAGATTTATAACTACAAATTTATTTAAGATAGAGGTAGATGCTTTAGGGAAGCGAGTTAGGGAACTAGATTCCTCCGGAGGCTTTGTGGTTAAAACTGAGGCTGCAATGGTTACAGGCCAGGAATTGAAAGGGATTCAACATGACCAGGAAGCAGAAGTTAAACCACAATTGGCTCAACCAAAAAAGCCGAGAATAGTCTGTTATCTTGTGGACGACCGGGTCACCTACAGCGCTTTTGTAAGTCACAAAGAGCTCAAATGGCAAAAGATTGGATGAAGAGGAAGTTTCAAATGAGACAGCCACAGCCACAGCAAAGCAGAGACAGGCCACAGCCACAGCAGAGAGGCTCACCACCAGCCCAATATCCAACTACAATAGGGATGCCTACAGAGTGATGTCAGTTCCGATTTATCAACCAAAACGAAAGTTTTATGCCCTGGATGTAATAGAAAAATAATGTAGTACACATATGAAGTGCATAGGGCAAATATTTAATTTTCCTGAAATATGTATATATATATATACACCCCCCCCCCCCCCAGTCAGTGCATATGATGGAGGCCAGGCTTATATGCATTCAGAGACATCGAGTCAGCCGGCCTACAACCCCACCCTGCGTGTAGCCACCAAACACCAGTTACTAAACCGCAACCGTCTAGTCAGGGTTTTTCGAGGTATTACTTTCACTTTCTTTCAGTTTAGTTTTCGCTCTGTGACAAACTGGAAAAATGCCTTTGGGAATTTAAATAAAAGAAAGATTGCTATATCACATTTTAGAAGAAAATACCATTTCAGTCTTTCTGCTTTCTACAAGCAGTGAGTGAAAATTGTTTCTATATATTATTTTTAAATGCATTTTTAGTTTTAGTGTTTTCTTACTTTCAGTATTACTCTAGTAATGTTATTTTAGTACTGAACTGTACTAATGTTAATGTTCTTTAGTTTTTGTTTATGTATATTTGTTACAGAGTTTTTGATATTTAAAACAACAGTGTAATATAAATGTATTGGTTTTTACATTTCATAGAGCAGGAACTGGGATTCTATTTATAGAATGCGTCATCAAGTTTTCCATTTTGAATTTTTGAATAACAATGAGTGTCACAAAATGTACACAATTATGTTATGGGTCTTTTATGCAATGGTTGGTGAACTTGCAGCACTTGAATGTATATTCACTAGGGCGCTGCCCACTGCTCCGGGTGTGTGTGTGTGCGTGTGTGTTCGCTTCTCACTGCTGTGTGTGTGCACTCGTGATGGGTTAAATGCAGAGAACCAGTTTTGAGTATCCATACTTGACAATACGTAGTCACTTTCACTTTTTTTCACTTTATATGGTAAAAAAAAAAAAAAAAAGAAAATGAAAAATAAACAATCTCTAGTGTTTGTATTGTTACTTTTTTATTTAACCTTTATTTAACCAGGCAAGTCGATTAAGAACAAGTTCTTATTTTCAACAGCAGCCAATAAATATTTTACAATTCTGTGTACATGCTTTTTACTTTCAGTTTTATAGATTAGTAGAGATAGATTAAATAAAAGACAACTTCGAACCCTCAACTAGGAGGAGTCGTTCAATACCAGGTCTATCAAAAAAAAAAAAAAAACTTCACAACCGTTCGTTTTTGGTCATTTTTGCATTTAACATTCATTTTTGGTCATTATTACATGTAAAAATCTGTGCTTGTGTCGTAAGTAGATCATCCGCACTTGATGAGCGCTGCTTAGTATATTGCGTTGGTCGATATGTAAATGAGATGTTGCGTCTGTGTTGTTTAATTTGTGTGTTGTCAATAAATGACCCGCAGAAATTTCCACACCCATCGGTGCTGTTCTGGAATTGTGTTCTCGTGCTAATTTGTAAAATAAATCTGGCCTGTTTAGTAAATCTGGCCCTTATTGTTTTAAGTCTGTGACAAAAAGTTGCAACAAATGTAATATACTTAAAATGATAGTTCACCCAAAAATTAAAATTCTGTCATCATTTAATCACCCACAAGCACAAAAGACGACATTTTGAAGAATGATGGTAACCAGACAGTTGACGACAGCCTTTGACTTCCATAGTATAGTTTTTCCAAACTATGGAAGTCAATGGCTACCGCCCAGCTAACAATTTTTGGTTGCCAGAACGTTATTTTTTATGGTTTGTTTTTGGTTAGCCAGGAAAGTTTTCTTAACATTCCCAGAACGTTAGTCTTTGGTTTGCAGAACGTTCCCAGAACATTAGTTTTTTTTTTTTAGAACATTATTCTAACGTTCCCTGAATGTTTGTTTTTGGTTTGCAGAATGTTATTTTATTAAATTCCGAGAGGGTGCGGCTCTCTGTGGAAGGCAGGTGAAAGCGCGTGGGCAGATCAGAGGCTTGCAGATGAAACAAATCCACGCATTTGTGATTTCTGTTATTACTCTATGCTTAACCACCGTTTAATATTATAATTTAAAATGTGTTTTGTCTGTATTTCAATAAATGCTGCATTAAATGAATTTCAGGGCTCTGTATAGATCATTACACAAAAACATCTGCAACATTTTCACTGGAAAGATACATCCTCTTTTGCGTTCAACAGAAGAAAGACACTCTGCATTCCCTTTGGTAAAAGAAATCGCGGTCCGCTTTCCCCTCTGTAGAAATCGTCCTGACCTCACAACCCCGATTTTCAAAAACCTGCTTACGTTTCTTCTAATGTTTTTCACTATATACGGTAACGCAACACAAGAGAAATGTTAAGGGAATAATTCAGACAGTTATATACCGTTATCAGCATATGCTAAAGTATAGATTCGCCTCTGAGAAAATATGAGCCGTTAATGCAGCGTTAGAAAGCACCAGCATAACTCATGCGTAAAGCTTGCATGTTGCTTGTGTGATATCCATTGGCTCACCTTAATGGTTTCCAATTAATTGCAACGTAGCCCCATACAACCACCCCCACCCCCTTGCGGTTCCAGGTGCGATTTTCCAATACGCTGCTACCTTCAGCCAGGTTGCATATGACACTGGTCAGACAATGTACCCTCTACAACCACCAGTTCAACCAGCGCTTAACACAAACTACACCTCAAATAAAGTATTGTTGTTGTTAATGTGCATTTGCCATCACTAAGTTTATAGTTGCTTTGTGAACTTGATTACACCGGTCATATCACTGTTTATTTGTTTCTCTACATTTTAACTAAATTTGTTTCAATAAATGTAATTTTGAACTGATTTTTTAAAAAGGTCAAAAGCTTACTGTAGTTTCTTAATATTAGTCTATCAAACAAAATTACTTCAAATTTAGACTTGTGGTGAATAAATACAGCAGAAATCTTAAACTGAACTGTTTTCAATGTGTGAAAACAATCTTGCACCATCTTAGAGGAAATGCTTAGATTTACCTTTAACAAGTTTGACTTAAACTGTTATTTTCTTTTTCGCTTTGGCTTCTCTCCCCAGGGTTTGCGTGCGATTGCTCTCCGAAAACAGGAAAAAGGTGTCTTTGGTTAGATGGCACGGGGGTGGGACTAAGCGTCAACAATTGTTCCTGCTTGGCTGAGAGGAACGAAATGCATTGGGTTCCTATGACGAATCAATGCAATCAAAATGTGATTACATAATCACGTTCACTACGAAGCCTCTGAATTTCCAAAAAAAGTGTAAAACAAGTAATTTCCTGTTGCCAGCAGGTGGCGCTATGATTGTAATGGAATATTGGCTTTTAGATGCATTCAGGCCAGAACTCTTATCAAACATGTGAAGTTTGGGGCAGATCGGACATTGCGTGGATGAGTTATAACTTTTTTTTCCATGGTGAAACATCGAAATTTGTCAGGCCGCCACGGACACACCCTTTAACGAAAACTCAAGATCTTCGCAATTTAACACCGCAAAGGCCTTCAGATTAGACTGACCAAATATAATGTTGATGTCATTACATCTCTAGTAGTCTCTTACAGAGTAAAACATGTCACTTCCTGTTGCCAGCAGGTGGCACTATGACTATAACTGAATATGAGCATATAGATCTCTTCAGGTCAGGAGTCTTATCAAACATGTAAAGTTTGGGGCAGATCGGACATTGTATGCCTGAGTTATAGCAACTTCCTGTTTCATGGCGAAACATCAAACTTTGTCACGCGCCACGGAAATGCCCTTTAATGAAATCTGAAGATCTTCACATTTAACATTGCAAAGGACTTTAGAGCTGACTGACCAAATATAATGTTGATGTGATTAAATCTCTAGGAGAAGTTTGTTAGAGCATAAAACATGCCACTTCCTGTTGCCAGCAGGTGGTGCTATGACTATAACTGAATATGGGCATGTGTTTCTGTGCAGGAGTGTTGTTCTGTTCAGGCCAAGACTCTTATCAAACATGTAAATGTTTGTACAGATCATACATTGCATGCCTGAGTTATAACAACTTCCCATTTCATGGCGAAACATTGAAGTTTGGTGTGTAGTTGATATTGGTGTGTTACATGTGTCTACCTAATTTTGTACATGTATGTGAAATGTAGCTCGAGGAGCACTTCGTTGAAATTTTATAGGTGGCGCTATCGAGCCATTTTGACGCACCCACTTCTGAAACCCATTTCAGATGCACATTTTCACCACTTTTGACACGTATGCAAAGTTTCATGAGTTTTCGAGCATTTTAGGTCCTCAAAATTGCGATTATTTTGGCCTCTGGTCTCCTTTTCCATACCAGAAGCGTTAGCATTAGCTGTTAGCCATTAGCTGCTTTTTTGGCTAAAGGTTGCAGGCTTGCCTTCCAGTGACTGGTATAGTGATGGACAAATGACGCCTCCTGAAGCGCTGAGACTTTCCTCTGACTGTGTGAGGAAGGACCACGGTGCTACATACTAGTTAAGCATAATATAAACATACAACAGTACACAAATAAGAAAAGAAATTACAGACTTATACAATGGTTAACCATTTGACTATACATAAACTATAAATACTATAACTATAATAAATAGTTGACTAGACATACAAGACTAAGATAACAAAAACTTTACATAAGTACTGTACATGACGTTTTACAAAAGAGACATTTGTACATGAAATTGTGCAAAAGAGATATTTTGTGCATTAAATTGTGCAGAGGAGAAATTTTGAGGGAAGCAGCGCATAGCGCAATGCTCAAATAAACATATAATCTTACTGAGTCTTTGTAGCAGCAAGTGTTTATAAAAAGTGTCTAATGTACGTAAGTGTGTTACTACAAGAGGTTTGTATAGCCCACTCACCTGTGTGTAACACACTCAGAATTGCACTTTGAAAGATTGTCAGCAGTTTTAATAAGTTGGGGGGAGGAGGCTGAGGTTTTCATGGTTTCAGAGGGGGACAGGGAGATTGGAGTTAAGGACTCTCACAGCCTGGGGGAAAAAGCTCTTGAGAAATCTGACAGAGCGAGCTTTGATACTCCGGTACCTTCTACCTGATGGCAGGAGTTGGAAGAGATTGTGGGAGGGATGGGTGGGGTCCTTCACGATGCTGGAGGCCTTGCAGGAGCATCGTGCAAGGAAAATGTCCAGGATGGAGGGGAGAGGGGCACCGATGATGTTTGCAGCTGTATTCACTGTCCACTGTAGGGTCTTGAGGTCAGCAGCACTGCAGTTCCCGTACCAGACAGTGATGCAGCTGGTCAGCACACTCTCAATGGTGCCCCTATAGAAAGTGGTGAGAATGGGTGGAGGGAGACTTGCCCTTTTCAGCTGGCGGAGAAAGTGGAGGCACTATTGGCCCTTCTTGTTGAGCGACGTGACGTTGGTGGTCCAGGTGAGATCCTCTGTGATGTGCACCCCCAGGAATTTAGTGCTGCTGACTCTCTCCACAGTTGAGCTGTCGATGGTCAGTGGGGGGTGGTCAACAGAGTTTCTTCTGAAGTCCATCACAACCTCTTTTGTCTTACCCACATTGAGGGACAGGTTGTTAGCGCCACACCATTTAGCCAGCTGAGCCACTTCCTCTCTGTAGTGCGTTTCATCGTTGTTGCTGATGAGACCTACCAGTCGTGTCATCAGCGAACTTGATGATGTGATTGGAGCTGAACTTGGCAGTGCAGTCGTGGGTCAGCAGCGTAAAGAGCAGCGGGCTGAGAACACAGCCCTGTGGGGCACCTGTGCTCAGTGTGGTAGTGCTGGAGGTGTTGCGGCCGACACGGACTGACTGGGGTCTTCCAGTTAAGAAGTCCAGGATCCAATTACAGAGGGAGGTGTTTAGGCCCAGCAGGTTTAGTTTGTTGATGAGCTGCTGAGGGATTATTGTGTTGAATGCTGAGCTGAAGTCAATGAACAGCATTCTAACATAAGAGTCTTTCTGTTCCAGGTGAGTGAGAGCTAGGTGGAGAGTGCTGGAAATTGCATCGTCCGTGGAGCGGTTTGGACGGTATGCACACTGGAATGGGTCCAGCGTGTTTGGGAGACTGGACTTGATGTGATGCATGACTAACCTCTCAAAGCACTTCATCATGATTGAGGTCAGTGTTATGGGACGGTAGTCATTCAGACAGGACACAGGTGACTTCTTTGGAACTGGAATTATGGATGTGGATTTGAGACACGTGGGGATGACTGCCTGGCTCAGCGAGGTGTTGAAGATGTCTGTTAGGACATCCGTCAGCTGTGCAGCACAGTCTCTTAGTACACGGCCAGGTATGGTGTCAGGGCCCGCAGCCTTTCGTGGGTTTATCCTGGATAGGGTCTTCCTTACGTCGGCTGGAGAAAGACAGAGTACCTGGTCGTTTGGAGATGTGAGGAGTTTCTGTGCAGGAGTGTTGTTCTGTATCTCAAATCGTGAGTAGAAGTGGTTGAGTGCATCTGGCAGGGATGTGTCATCGTCACTGGCCTGTGGCAGGGGCTTGTAGTCAGTGATGGTCTGAATGGCTTGCCACAGGGACCGAGTGTCTTCACTGTCGCTTAAGTTATTGTTGATTTTCTGAGCATATTGATGTTTTGCCTTCTTGATGCCATGAGACAGATTAGCTCTTGCTGTTTTGAGAGCTGCCTTATCTCCTGATCTGAATGCCTCATCTCAGATTTTTAGCAGCCCACGAACCTCTGCTGTCATCCATGGCTTCTGGTAGGCATGTGTGGTGATGGTTTTGGTGACTGTCACATCATCTATGCACTTTCTGTCTGGTTATTGTAGGTGGCTGCCTCTTTAAACATGTTCCAGTCCGTGTCCTGGAAGCAGTCCTGTGCAGAGGTAGCATTGTCCGGCCATACCGTGATCTGTTTTTGAACTGGTTTGGTAAGTTTCAGAAGTGGTCTGTATGCTGGGATTAGCATAACAGAGATGTGGTCAGAGTACCCCAGGTGGGGGCGGGGTTCAGCCCTGTAAGCGTTTTTATTTGTTGTATAAACTAAGTCCAGTGTGTTGTTTCCTCTTGTTGCAAAGTTCACGTGTTGGTAGAACTTTGGCAAAACAGACTTTAAGTTCGCGTGATTAAAGTCACCGGCAATGATGAAAAAGCCGTCGGGGTTATTTGTTTGTTGTTCGCTGATGGCGCTGTACAGCTCGCGAAGCGCGTCCTTAGCGTTTGTACACGGTGGGATGTAAACCGCGACAATCACAATGGCCGTGAACTCCCGCGGCAGATAGAACGACCGACACTTCACAAACATAAACTCCACCAGCGATGAACAGTGTTTTGTCACTACAGCAGCATTGTTACACCATTCCTTGTTGATATACACACACAAGCCTCCCCCGTGAGTCTTACCAGACAGTGATGAATCTCTTTCCGCTCGGCAACAGGTTAGCCCGTGTAGTTGAATGGCGGAGTCCGGGGTTTTGTCGTTTAGCCATGTTTCAGTGAAAACAAACACACAACAATCTCTTGCCTCGTGCTCTGTGGACCGACTGAGCTGAATTTCGTCCAGTTTATTTTCCAGCGAGCGAACATTTGAGAGCATGAGTGTTGGAAGAGCCGGTCTTGTGGGGTTTGCCTGTAGCTTAGCTCGTATGCCTCCGCGCTTACCGCGCTTCCGTCCTCTCTCGCACCGCCGGCGCCGCCGCTTTGCGCGGGTAGCGTCAGAAGGCGAGGCCACAGTCTCGAGGTCCGGCTTCAGCAGTATACAAAGGCCTCGAAGCTTCTCAATGGCCACCGGCGAGAGTTCGTGTTTGTGTGCATTGCCGATTTCCAAAAGGCTTCGGCGATCGTAAATCTGTTTACGATGTATATTTATGTCTACCGTTTTGAATTTTGGATTACCTTCCCTACGAAGATTACATATATACACACACAAATTAATGTATATTTTTAGGAGAAATATGTTTTTTTATAAATTATATAAAAATTATAATAAATACATATGCTTGTAAATATTTCTTAAATATATACATGAATGTGTTTTATTTATATATACATAATAATTACACACAGAACACATATATTATATTTTTAATAAAATATATTAAAATATATTTTATTTTGTATGCGATTAATCGCGATTAATCGTTTGACAGCCCTATTTTAAATATGATCCCAGAAGTCCCATTTTACTATAGTAATTTGATATACCTTAGTACCGAATGATTATCATATTAATTTATCATGGTATTGATACTTCAACCCTTACAAAAATGAACCATGGTTTTACTATAGTAAAAATGTAGTAACCATGTTTTGTGGCGTATTGATTACCGTTTGTATAACCACAGGTTTACAACAAATACCTTAGTTGCTCATGGCAGAATTTGAAAACTTTCTTAACTTTTCAAGCGGCAACGCAGGCGCCAGCCAATCAGATCGCCTCATGCAAATATACTAGTGCAGACGCTGGCCAAATCCACAGCCATCCAAATCACGTTCATCTAACACCAGAAAAGTAATGTGATTGGCTGTTGTCACTATGACAGTCGCGTCAGCACCCAAACTTCAGCCACGCCCTCCGTCAAGTGTTGACGCCCCGTATGAATGTACGGGTGCGCGGTCATTTGTAAATTTATAGGTTTGGCTTCCGGTCTCATCCGTGTCCAGCGATTTTTAACTGTACAAAACAGCTCGTTTTGCTGCTTAATATTAAAATATTATTTTAATGTATTATGTTAATTACGAGCACGCTGGTTTGTAGTACAAACTGTTTTACCCTTTACTTAAAGTTGTTCGTCTTCTCGTTATTTAAAACGTGTTTTAAATTCTTTTTTTATTATGCAATTATGTACAATAATTAAATAAGTAGATAATAATTAGTTGTCTAAGAAAAGAAATTGCACTTTTAGAATCAACGGTATCTTGTACAAAAACAAATATGACATCATACGTTTCGATTTATAACGTTTTTTTTTTTTTATTATTCGCGCCTCTTCTGTCATACGCACCCAAGCAAACCTGTTCTGGGTGGGGAATCGCTTCGTCCGAAATCGCATACACTCTGAGGAGGTATTACTTTGCAGAAGAAAAGAAAGAGTAAATGAATAAGTAAGAATTAGAGTAGGAACAAGTTATATATATGCAGGGAGCTTACATCCTCTCAAACTGTCTGATAAGAAATCGTCGAATAGACTTGTATGTGTGGTTTTTACAACCTTTAAAACAAATATAGCAAAACAAGCACTTTCAAATATCTTACATATTACATATTTCTTGAAAAGAACATCTAGCACCTGGTAAATTCTGAAAAACATTATCACCCAGTCAGTAACTGAAAGATGTACAATATCTAACAAAACACCAGTAAAGAAAATGTAAATTTCAAACATGCATATAATGTTACATTTGAACATAAATTAAACAAAAATAAAAGTTAAACATAAAGGAGAAGTAAATATTTGAATATATTCTAAGGAATAATAAATCAAATAAATACATGGATATGAAAATCATGGAAAATATAAGAACATTCATTATTTGGATACATCACAGACATACTACATCATCATGTTGTCACTGTCATGTGACCTTACTGACCTAGTTGTTTCACTGCTATTAAAAGGCTGATCTCAAAACCCACATATGCGGTCTTTGCCCTTGAGCACTTGCCTACATGACGCATTTCCTGTTTCTTGCCCAAGCGTTTGAGTAAGTGAAATCTGCAAGTGTGTGCTCTAATTTCTCTAACAATGCATAACACTTTACAACCAAATGTATCATACAGTATCTAAATCATTTACTATATACTAGAAACTCTCTTTAATGTCTCTGTTAACAAAGAGGGCATATTTGCAACGTCTCTGGGCACTTATTTCAGACATCCAAAATCAACTCATATATACTAGAATGGGGAAATACTGAAATTTCAAAACAGCTTTCTACGTTCACATTTAATTTACATATTTCAACACAGCAATCTGCATTGGGGGTAATGCATTACAAGTAATGTAAATTACATAATCAGATTACTTTTTTCAAGTAACTATTAATGCATTACTTTTTAATTTACAAGAAAATAACCGAGTTGCTTTTTCAAATAAGTAACGCCAGTTACTTTGTTTTCCCATGTACTGACACCTCTCCTGTCCCCATGTTGAGAGAAAATGATAGCTGAACGGTTTGAACTGCGCCCTCTACTGTACAGAGGCGAATTTACATTTCCTTCAGCCTGATGAGTATTCATTTCATTTTTGGTGTGGAATGGCTTTTACATTTGCCAAACATTGAACCTTTTATATTAAAACCATACAAGCAAGCACAGCCCTACATTTCTTTTTCTAGTAATATTTAAGAAAAATATCATAACGGGACCTACTGGTGAAAATGATTTCTGTCTGATGACGTATACCAGACTTTTCCAAACATGAGTCATATTTGGGTGTCATATAAAAGCAACAGAATTCAAAAAATTTACAGTTTATTAATAACAAAGCACAAGTGTGACACGATTTCAGCCTTTGTTCTCGTAGGTGGCTGATTCATTATGAAAAATGAGAAGTGACTGTCTTGTCTGAACTTTTCAGTCTACTTTCACATCTCAGATGAGCCTTGTGAAAATGGGGGTGGGTTAACTGATACTCAAAATGTTAAAAATGTTAAAATTAAGGCATGAACATCAGACAATGAAATGCTCATTGGGTCATTAAGGGTTTTAAAAAACTGCTGAAAAGAAAAGATGCATATTAACTGCAAATAAATAAATAAATAAGGCAAAAATTAAAGTTGTGATATATATGGAAATAGTAACAGATCTTATATACGTCCATATTATGACGTACATCAGGGTGAAGAGCATTATTAGAAGTAGCAGTGTTGGGGAAAGTTAATTTTAAAAGTAACGTGTTACAGCATTATGTTACTCCGTAAAAAAGTAATTGTGTTACTTGCACCCTAAAAAATGCTGGGTTGTTTTTTCAACCCAAATGCTGGGTTGAGACCGCTGGGTAAGAACGTTGGGTTAATTTAAGCCAATTTTGGGTTAAAACTGGTCTTAATTTATAACCCAGCGGTGCTGGGTTAGGAATGTGGACCCGAGAGAGAGCACGCATGTTGTGTTCACTGTACGTCAAAAAGTGCGAGAAGCCGCCATTTTATCAGCATCTGCAGATGGTAGATTTTCAGTAAGTAAAGATTAAAAATGTAAAGTCATTATTCATTATGTGTGTCCGGGAGTATTTTGAGATTTCATGGAACGCGGGAGAAGTCGGAAAATACTCCACATTTTTTTTTTATTGGAAAATATGCTGACACGTTTTTTGCCTCAGAAATATATTATTATATTTTTTTTTGACTAGTAGTAAAAGAATGTTTACTTTTTTGTAGATGTTGAAAGCCAGAGACATAGGAGAGCTTCATTCTTTCAGGATTGATGTGAGTTATTTTAGAAGATGCATGCTTGTTTACTTCACATTTTGATGCAACAACAGTATCATGACTTGTTCACATTTTAATTAAACCACTGATGTCTGTGTTTTTCATTGCAGAACCTAAACCAACTTTGGAGTTAATGACACAGAATCCTGCTTGTGTGAGGAGGTGATCTTCTCAGCTTCTTCATAAGAGAGGGAAAGGTGGTTTAAGGCAAGTAAAGGTCATAATTTTTTTTTTTTTTTTTTTTTTTTTGGACTAAGTGTAAAATAATGTTTTGTGTAGAGGTTAAAATGCCAGAAACATAAGAGAGCTTCATTCTTTTAAGATTGATGGGAATTATTTTTTAGAAAATAAATGTTACCCTTGTCTGCTATTGTAGTATTCTAAAGCACTGTGGTAGACAAAGACAATAAACAACCACACAATATGGCTGAAATTATAAAACAGTCTAGTTACCTATCCTTACAGAATTGGATGCACCTCTGTTTGAAAATGGTTACATTTTAATTAAATGTTTTCTTTTTTAAATGTTTTTCTCTTTTAGGTCACTGATGAAGAGCAGGTGGTGATTGGGATGAATGCTGGACAAAGAGGAGAAATGATCTTTCCCCCAAACTGATGCAACAGTGGTTTTAAAGGAGGAGGCCACCCTGGATAATGTCAAATGTTGCACACCTTTGCTGAGCTGATTGGGCTTCATGACTACATCAATTATCTTAAAGAGATAATGAAAACTGGTAGTGATGCATTTTCTGTATGCGATCATGGACTATGAAACAAACCATAAGTGTATAGTCTGTAAAAACAAAATGTCAAATGCGTGTTCTGTGTTGTCCAGTAGAAATGGAGTTCACACTCATTCATACACATGCTCACAATACTTTACACATTTGCTTGTGTTAAATGTTATAATGTCAGTGTTAATGTTGTGGTTTTATTTTTAGTTTGTGTAAAAAAAAAAAAAGAAAAGAAACTATTAACTAATTGTACAATTATTGTAAAGTAGTGTTTTTGTACAGTAGTTTTATACAATATACAAAATTTACCGGACAAAATAGTCAGCAGATGTTCAGTGCTTCATTTATAAACTCTGTACCTGCTAATGCCATACTTTTTCTGCATTTCTTTTCACATGCATGTTACTTTTTAATGTTTTCTCTTGTTGTAGTTTTTAATAAACATTTATCTTCTGATAGTCATTCTGTGTGTGTTAAAGTGATTTTATAATGAACAAGATTTGTAGATTTAATGCCTAGCTCAGTTTTGGGTTCATTTTAGCCTAGCAGTGTAGTAATTTTAAACCATAAAAAAAGCAACCCAGCATGCTGGGTCAATAATTCAACCCAACTCGCTGGGTCAAAACAACCCAGCGTTGGGTTCGTCCCTTTTTGACCCAGCGCTGGGTTGCCAAAATAACCCAAATTGGGTTGTTTTTAACACAGCATTTTTTAGAATGTAGTTACTTTTTATAGAAAGCAATGCATTACTTTACTTTTGCATTACTTTGTCTCATTTGGGCTAGGCTTACTTGTATAAATTAAAGAAATAAGGCAACAATTAAAGTTGCGATATAACGGAAATAGTAACAGATCTTACGTATGTCCATATTGAGACGTAAATCCAGGTAAAGAGCATTTTTATTAAGTAGCAGTGCTAGGAAAAGTTACTTTTAAAAGTAACATGTTACAATATTGCATTACTCCCTAAAAAATAACACAGTTAGTTACTTAATTTTAAAATTAACACGTTACAGTGTTGTTTTGTTGTTTTACTCCCTAAAAAGTAACTGAGTTACTTAATTTTAAAAGTAACGTGTTACAATATTGCGTTACTCCCTGAAAAAAGTAACTAATTGCGTTACTTAGTTACTTAATTTTAAAAGTAACGTTTTACAGTATTGCATTACTTCCTCAAACCAAAAGTAAAATGTATAAAGGTCAGGCTGAAGGAAATGTAAATTCACATCTGTACAGTAGAGGGCGCAAATCAAACAAACCCATCATCAAACTGTTCAGCTGTCATTTTGAGGAATGATGAATCTGTTTTTGTGCAGGTGAGATGAGTAAATGCATGTTCACATGTACACTAGAACTATATGGTAACCTTAATTTTTACACAGTGTACACAATGCTTCTTTTCAAAAAAAAAAAAAAAAAGTCAAAGTTTTGCATAAGTGTTAGCATGCAAAAAGTGTGTACTTGTAGTTCTGAAATTGCGATAACGAAAATAAACAGTGAGGTAAATAAATAAATAAATAAATAGATAGATAGATAGATAGATAGATAGATAGATAGATAGATAGATAGATAGATAGATAGGAGATTGAGCCCTGATGGAAAAAAAAACAGCATATGCTGGTAGGTATGTTTTGATGCTGGGATGCTGGTTTAAGATGGTCCTTTGCTGGTTTATGCTGGTCATGTTGCTGGTCAAGGACCAGCATAAACCAGCAAAGGATCAGTTCAAACCAGCACCAAAACATACCTAACCAGCATCCCAGCATCAAAGCATACGCATACCTACCAGCATATGCTGTTTTGTCACCAGGGAGGCCTCAGGTAGCCTAGCTGTTTTGGAAATGGTAGCTGGTCAGCCAGCTACTACGCTCCCCAAACCAGGTTAAATGACCAGACCTAGTTTTTAAATTGATTGGTGGACTTTCGTTTTCGTTTTATCCACAAAGGCTCCAGGCTGGGAGGGGCAGTTGATGGATTATGAGATTCACATTGTGACAAAATTCCGGTCCGTTATTCAGCCATTGATTCCCATTGTTGTGAGTACAACGTCGTCTATGTTGTTTTGTTTTATGATACACAAGAAAACGTTCGTTTTTAACCCAGTGTTTACGCTCTAGACGTCACAGGCCTAGCAGTGCCGTGGTTAAGAGTTAAATCACCAAGTTAAGAGGTAGGCTACTAGGCTTTTTTTCTTCCCTTTACCTAAGGCAGGGCTCGTGAGGGCTGTAGGCGCGTCTCAAATTACAACATCCGCACGGAACGAGCTATTGAATTGGAAGAGCTGAGCTATGGCGTCCACCGTCCCGGTTCTTCTGCTCCTCTTTGCGGGTTTATTCACGACGACATTCGGTAAGTGCCTTAAACGCTCAAAGAAACGGCTTCTTAGCGTTCAAACTTGTAGTTGTTCACGGTTTGTCCGGGTAAACCTATGGCTACTAAGTACACAGCTGGATATGCCCTGACAAACAAACGACATGAAATGCGCTGGCACGTCAAAACGTGCTTGTTTTTAGCACTTATTTTATGATTTGTCGCTATGTATGAAAGCCTGTCTTTTTGTGGTTTTATTTTGAATGGCTTTACGTGTAGTTTTTAGTGGGGGATGTTTTCTTTTCGTCTGAAAAATGATTTTTTTCAAGTAAACAAAGATTATTAGAGTACGTTTTACTAAAAACTCAATTTCACATGTAATTCAGTGTGTTTGCTTGTAATTATTTGTGAAATACTAGCAATTTTACTAATTTTGTTTTCAGTGTAGTACATAAAGATATTGTTTGTAATGTTTAGTTATCCAATGCAAAGTTTTGGGAATATGAAATGTATAACTTTATGAAGTCTAAACATGTTTCTGTAGATTTAAACCCAAATTAGCTCACAACAAGTGATGCAGTACAGCAGCTTATGTTGTTCCAATACGTATTATTTTCTTTCATGAAACACAAAAGACAACATTTGGCAGAAAGTCTCCGTTGCTCTTTTACATACAAGAAAAATAGATGGTTATTTACATGAGGTGCATTTTCATTACTGATTTGCGCAAAACTTTTTATAGATTTGCAATATTTCATAAATGTCAAAAAAAAAAACTGTTGCGAAATGACGGTGTTTCTGTTAACCGATGTTATGTGACTAAAACTTAATTTTTTTCTTCTCTGATGTTTGTAGGTTTACATATATCATGTGGTCAATGCTTGTGTAAGCGGCTACATATGAGGTGTTTTTTTTTCGTGTTTTCATTAGGCGTATTTTCAATTTACGCAATTTAAAGGGTAATGGAAACACAGCTGCTGTCACAACTAAATCCATAAAAGTACCATTAAAAATGATCTAAATTACTATATAGCAAGTCATATTCCAACTGCTTGGAATACAATATATATTTTTGGCCAACATGTAATTTACTTCTCATCTTTTTTGCTTTGTTTAGCCGACGATGACTGCAAGAGCTACATCTCCAGTACTGGTGCGCTGAAGCCCTCCATTAACTGCCGGTTTTTGCAATTCTGTTGTGGGACGTGTGACAACAGATACTGCTGCTCCAATTTTGCCTTGAAGCTATCTGAGGATGAGCAAGAGGCCTGTTTTTTGTGAGCAGTTTCACTTCTCTCATGAAAGAAATGTCATTAAGTAGTTTTATACTGGCATCAGTGCACCAGCTACACATTTAAAACTCTTCCTGTGTTGCTAGTGTCACCAAAATAGGTTTTTGAAAATAATTTCTTCCCAAACACAGTCCCAAAAACAGATAGTGGCAACATTGGTTAAAGTCAGTGTTGTTGTGTTGGGATTGACAGACACCAAAGAATATTATATACATTCATCAGGGAAATCCATTTTCAAATTAGAATATGATTGTAATTACTGCAATAAAGTGTGTTTCTAATGTGTTTTTTTTCTTTTCATAATCTTTTCTAAAGCAGTAATGATCAGTCTCTCATTGTCGGCGTGACCGTAACGGGAATTGTGGTCTTCATCGTAATGTTCATCATCTGCTGCGTCTGCCCCTGCTGCTGCCTCTATAAAATGTGCAGAAAACCCAGACGTAAGTGTTTACAATTGCATTTTTTAAAGAACTGTATTCATTCTTGTTCATGTTTTCAATTTAAGACATTGCATAATTGGACGGGCGTCATATTCCAAGTTCAAAAGCAAAAATAGTTAGCAAGTTCTCAAACTGAATCTGTTAAATGTAATACTGGGCAACGATTAATCGCGATTAATTGCATCCAAAATAAAAGTTTATGTTTATAGATTTGTGTGTACTGTGTATATTTATTATGTATATATGAAGAAAAATAACATTTTTTATATATATATATATATATATATATATATATATATATATATATATATATATATATATATATATATATATATATATATATACATATAATGTATGTGTGTGTGTGTGTGTGTGTGCAAAATTTGACCTAGGTGCATTTTCGCAAGAATGATTGGTGTATAAAACACAATGTTTTAAAACGTTTTTTTCCCCTCAAGTTTAGACTTTCCTGACCTATGATACAAATGTCACATTATTTAAAAAAAAATAGCCTTTTTATGCTGATTTTTCACAAAAAAAATTACTATAAAAATTCAGTTTCATTAAATAATCTGTCTACTATATACATATAATAATACATTATAATAGAAATTCCAAAACAAAAGTTTTTTGTTTTGTTTTTAAGCAAAATATATTACATTTTGGGTTAAAATATGACCTGGGCATGCGTGTGTAAGCCAGGTCACAAAGGTTTTAATAACTTTTTTCCACAAGTTTAGACTTTCTCTGACCTTGTAGCCTATGATACAAATGCTGGAATGTAGTTTTAAAGAGTGGAAAAACTGAATGCTGGAGCATTCTGTGATTCCCCACCCAGTCTGACTCACTGTGTCCACAGCAACCACAAACGGGGGAGGAAGCGCCCCTGTGTGTTACAGAAGAGGCCTATAGTGCCTGTTAAAGATTGTGTGTCACAAGATGCTCACATGACGGTAGCGTCTCACCTTCAGAACTTCTGTTTTAGTCAATTAGTTACGTAGGAAGGAAGAAGTGACGTGGCTTACCACTCTGGGAACTAGGAATGTAGTGACGTTCTTAAAGCGACAGTGCGCCTAAAAACAGAACTTTCTTTTTGTGGAGTGCACGTCCCCTTTAAGAAGATATGTTTGTCATATGAAAGACTCACTGTTAAATTGACTGACCTGCTAAAATTGTCAGCCTGTTTATTTGCAGCATTATTTTAGTCCAGGGGTGCCCAAACTCGGTCCTGGAGGGCTGTTGTCCTGCAGAGTTTAGCTCCAACTTGCCTCAACACACTTGCCTGAAAGTTTCTAGTATACCTATTAAGAGCTTGATTAGCTGGTTCAGGTGCGTCTAATTGGGGTTGGAGCTAAACACCAGGAGTTTTGGCACCCCTATTTATAGTTTTAATTAATATGTTGAATTCATTTTTCTTTTATACTTTTGTTTTCATATTGATTTGAACATTTTAGTAATTTTGCAGCATCTTTGTCATTTTTATTAGTTTTTTTTTTTTTTAATGTTTATATCGTTTTTATTTCAGTTTTAGTTTTTTTTTAAGTACACCAAGTTAAACTAACTAAAAATTACATTTTTCTTTTTACTTTTAAGGTAACGTTAAAATGAGAAATGTTGCTTTGTTTTATTTTATTTTATTTTATAATGTTTTTTTAATATTTTATTTCAGTATTTTAGTTGGTTTCGAGTTTTAGTTACCTATAATAACCCTGGCTGCAAATATGTTGTTGGTTGTGTGTGAAGTTGCAGAACAGCATTTCTTCACAGGGTGGATTGTTTTATTTTCGGGCAACATGAAGGATATTCTTTAATATTGTTAGTTTTTGGTTTATAATTGCGATGTAATTTACAGAGCAGGGTGGCCAATTCAATACCAGTATTTACAGTTGAGGTCAAAACTTTACATACACCTTGCAGAATCTCCAAAATGTTCATTATTTTACGAAAATATGAGGGATCATGCAAGATGCATGTTAATTTTTTTCAAAGACGTTTACATATAGTCCACAAGAAAAAAATAGTAGTAGAATTTTTTTTTTTTTAAATTACCTCGTTCAAAAGTTTACATACACTTGATTCTTAATACTGTGTTGTTACCTGAATGATCCACAGCTGTTTTTGTTTTGTCTTGTGATGATTGTTCATGAGTACCTTGTTTGTCCAAAACAGTTAAACTGCCTGCTGTTCTTCAGAAAAATCCTTCAGGTCCTACAAATTTGGTTTTCCAACACAGAATGAAGATGTGTAAAATGTTAATTATTTTACCAAAATAAGCATTTTTTTTTTTTTTTAGTTCTGACTTCAATAAGATATATGTCAATATATATTTCACATAAAAGACGTTTACATATAGTCCACGAGAAAATAATAGTTGAATTTATAAAAATGATGCTGTTCAAAAGTTGATATGCTTGAAAGATCTGCAGCTGTTTTGTTTTGTTTTGTTTTGTTTAGTGATAGTTTTTCATGAGCCCCTTGTTTGTCCTAAACAGTTAAACTGCCCGCTGTCCTTCAGGTCCCACTAATTTGGTTTTTTAGCATTTTTGTGTATTTGAACCCTTTCCAACAATGACTGTATGATTTTGAGATCCATCTTTTCACATTGAGCACAACTGAGGGGCTCATATGCAACTATTACAGAAGGTTCAAACGCTCACTGATGCTCCAGAAGGAAACGTGATGCATGAAGACCCGGGGGGTGAAAACTTTTGGAATTTGAAGATCAGGGTAAATTTAACTTATTTTGTCTTCTGGGAAACACAAACATATCTTCTGTAGCTTCTGAAGGGTGGTACCAAATGAAAAAAATATGATATTATGCAAAATAAGAAAAATGTACACATCCTCGTTCTGTTCAAAAGTTTTCACCCCCAGCACTTAATGCGTCGTGTTTCCTTCTGAAGCATCAGTGAGTGTTTGAACCTTCTGTAATAGTTGCATATGAGTCCCTCAGTTGTCCTCAGTGTGAAAAGATGGATCTCAAAATCACACATTCATTGTTAGAAAGGGTTCAAATACACAAAAATGCTGAAAAACCAAATCAGAGGGACCTGAAGGTCAGCGGACAGTTGACTGTTCAGGACAAACAAGGGTCTCATGAAAAACTATCACTAAACAAAACAAAACAAAAAAAATAGCTGCAGATCATTCAAGCATATGTAAACTTTTGAACAGGATCATTTTTATGAATTCAACTATTATTTTCTCTTGTGGACTATATGTAAACATATTTTGTGTGAAATATATATTGATATATATCTTATTGAAGTCAGAACTAAATAAAAAAAAATGCTTCTTTTGGTAAAATAATTAACATTTTGCAGATTGCAAGTTGTATGTAAACTTTTGAACTCAACTGTATTTAACGCAATGTCAAATGTCAAGTTATAGAAAATGAGTCTTTATATTAAACAAATCTGCCTGGATCTCTCTCTCTCTTTATCCACCTTCTTCAATGTGTAAGTAAGCCTATAGGTGAGCCTACCGGCTCATTAGCCGCTATAGGAAAATAACGAGAGGAATAATGTGCAGTAAAACTGTTAGCACTACAAATCAGTGTGCTTCTAATTAAGACAACACATTAAAATAATATGCTAAGGCAGCTATTTGCAATATCAAGCATCAAAACAAGCTGTTTTGTACAGCTAAAAATAGCTGGCCAAGGACAAGACTGGAAGCCAGACCCATAAAATGTATGGCTACACCCCCTCTTATGGGAAAAATAAGGTAGATAATAATCTTATCATTAACTTCAGTCTAACTGCGAAAGAGGAAGTACAGCTGTGGTTGTGGTTGCATATGTTATGAGGCTGCCCTTGTATTCTTTGTAAAAAAACTAAAAGTGTGTACACACACACACACACACACACTACTGGTCCAAATGTTAGAATAATTAAAGTTCAGAATGATTTCTGGAGGATCATGTGACACTGAAAACTGGAGTAAAGATGCTGAAAATGTAGTTTCATTAGTTTCAAACTCATTATCCATGTTCATTTGCCTTTGGTTCTTTCTACAGCTGTAACAACAACAACAACGACAGTGGTAACCACACAGTACCCTCAGCAGCCTGTCGCTCAGGGAGGTCAGTACCCGCCGTACCAGCCCATGCCGGCTCAGCCCGGGTACGGCAGTGCACCAGCTTATGGAGGACAACCTATGCCGACGGGACCATATCAGGGCCAGCCATATGCAGCGGGACCACCACCCCCATATCAGGAGGCTGGTAAGATAATACAATCTTGCATAACAGAAAATCCAGTCAGCTGGGCGACATAGGCTATACAAATATTCATCATGATGGTATTGCTAGTAAATTCTGTCAATGTGGAACTTTTAAAAGGGTCATCAGATGCTAAGTTCACTTTTTCATGCTGTTTGAACATTAATGTGTGTTGGCAGTGTATGTACAAATCTACCCTATAATGATACAAATCCATGCAGTGGTTTTTAATTAATCTGTAAAAATAATATCCCCTTTTTCAAATTGAGCCGTTCTCAGATGCCTGTCGGTGTGCCGTCACACTGACAGAGGCCGCTCCCGCGATAGTTGATTGACATGAGCTCTTACCTTAGACCAGCTGTTACAGTCCAGTAACCTTCTTTGTTTCGATGCCGGAGCAGGGATATAAGTTAGATTTAGCGATTGAGGTGTTGTGTTGCTGGATGTAATAATGAAAATAGTGGTCATCATTTACTCCCGACATCTGAGACGCTGAAGATGCAGTGGATTACGTTTGTTTGTGAATGGAATGCGCCTCCTGATCTACATATATCCGTCTATGTTCGCGTGAATCATTCATGATTACTTATAGCAGAAGTGAGTATAAGGTTTTTTTTTATTAATTTTTGCGATCACCTTTCCTTATAACGTGGTAGTTAGGAAGTTTAGCAGCTAAATGCGGCTAAGGTAAACAGACTCGTCATTCCACAGAGAGAAGAGAGGGGCTGGGTGAGCAGAGCTCATTTGCATTTAAAGGAACAACTACTTAGAATGAGCTGATTTTTGCAGAGCTGATTTTGACAAGGTAAAAAGGGTGTTGTTTTACAAAACCATTGAGAATTTTTCATCAAAGTATATTAGAGACTTTTCATTAAGACCCTAAACAATCATATCAACTTGTGGAAAATGGGCATCTGATGACCTTTAATGCACTTTTTATTGGGCAGTTATGTAGTTTTGCAGTCCGTGCTTGTCTCATGACTCACAGGTCATGAGTATGACAGCGTTATGACACAGATGGTTCATTTCTGTATTTTAGTTCAGAATAATTCAGTGAAGCAGTTGCCACTGAAAAATGATGCTTCTGGCACTTTTTATCAAAGAAAACCCTGGGTATTAAGACTTGTAAGGCTTAATATAACATAAGAGGAAAGAACAAAGACGCTGGTCTATATGAAGTTTTATTCATCCACAAGCATTCATTCCTATTCTTTTCTCCTTATCTTATTGTTAGGAAAGCAGTGAAGACTTACATTGCTTCTCTTGTTGCCCTTCGACTGAAAATTACAACTAAAAGCCGCACAATGGGGCTTGTATCAGTATTTTATTTTCAAAGATGTTTTGCGGTAAAAATAGCAACAGATAGCGCCAGTAGCTCACCGAGTGCAACCATTTGACGTAATCAAAATAATAGCGCCCTCCATAGCAAATAACGTAAATCTTTAATGAGTTTTCTACTACATATTTCAGTAAGACATCATTTAAGTGATGTAAGGCCATGCAAGTCTTAATACCCGGGGTTTCCTTTAAAGTTCCTTTTGATATTTTTGTGAAACTCAAATATTTTCAAGAATTGAAAGCTCAAAAGAACAGCATTTTTAAAAAATAATGTAAATCTTTTGTAACATTTTAAGTCTACAATGGTGTTTTAGTGCCATATTTATTAAAAAAAAAAAAATAAAAAAAAAAATAAAATCACGAGAGTCGAGAATGAAGTCAGATTTTTTCAAGAATACGTTTCGAGGAAGAAGTCAGTATGTTCCGAGAATACATGTTTCGAGAATGAAGTCGAAATGTTTCGAGAATACAGTCGGAATGTTTCAAGAATACAGTCGGAATGTTTCGAGAAAACACTCGGAATGTTTCGAGAATGAAGTCGGAATTCAAGAATGAAGTCGGAAATTCGAGAATGAAGTCTGAATGTTTCGTCAATGAAGTCAGAATTCGAGAATGAAGTCTGAATGTTTTGAGAATACATGTTTTGAGAATGAAGTCGGAATGTTTCGAGAATGAAGTCGGATGAAGTCGCATTCATTAGGCCTATTTGTAGTGCGCCAGCCACCCAATAATAGCAATAAGCTTTGTGCTCTTGGTACTTTAAATATAAAACAAAGTCTCAACTTTCAAAATCTGTCAGTTTTATAGTGAAATACAAACAGTGTGTCTTGCAATAATTAGTTTTTCACGCTCTTTAATGTGGTGGTACAGATTGCTGTATTCATGTGAATCAGTCATTCGTTTCATTACATTATACTGTTTTCTTTGTGAAAATTCCACCACCTACTCTGCAAAAACGTCTGTGGCATCAGTCTTTCCTCATATGTATTTAATTAAAAACAACAATAAACATTATAAAGATTGAACTGGGCTCCAACTTGTAAAAAAAAGGTTATATTGTTGTCTTTTCTAAAGAATGTAAGTTACTATTCCGAAGTTGTTTTATTCATGATATAATACAGTAAATTACCGAAAATAATTTCTAAATATTTCTTTTTTATTCACACCTATTATATTATATTATATTATATTTCGACTATAGTCTCGTAATCTTTTTTTTTTGTTTGTTTTTTTTTTTTTAACATGGCACTAAAATGCTGTCGTATAAGTCTAAATAGTAGCATTAAAATACATAAATCAGCTGAGTTAGGGTTTAATTAGCTTGCTAGAATCTAAACAAATGCATGGTTTTCACCTGAAAGTTTCGATCTACATTGAAATCGAAAAAAGGGGAAGTGTTGGATAGAGGTTTCACTGACTCAAAATGAAGCTGTAATTCTGCATGTGTTTCCAGGAGGCCCAGGATATCCTGTTCCCTACAGCCAGGCTGCGTATGATGGCGGGCGAGCCGCATACCCCATGCAACCACCAATTCAGCCCGGATTCGCTAACCCGGCCCCACCAACAGACTACAGCTCAACTCAACCGGCTTACAACCCCGCCTACGTGGAGCCACCAAAGACCGGCTACTAAACCACAACCTGGATGTTTGATGGTTACGTAGTTTTATCCTACACTTGCGCAATGTACATCTACTGTGGACAGCATCCTCCATTCGGGTCGGGAATGATCGGTGTTCGCTATCATTGTCGCTTTAAAGTCTTTGCGTGTGCCAGCATTGTTTTCTTAACACTTCATTTTATAGATATAAATATATTTTTATCTACTCCAGCCATTGTGTGTGACTCCAAGCCATATAATGTTTTCATTTTGTTTGTTCATCTGCACTAAGCAAAAGGGAATATGGTTTTCCAGCCTCAGAACTGACATGTTTCGTCTTGAAATGCCATTAGACGCCTTAAAACCCGCCAGCTTTATTTCATCCTGGGAATTTGCACAAAACGTTGACACTTTATCAGGTGGTGCATTGGAACGATGCCAGCATGCTGTTTAGATGTTTTCACGACTTGCGTAGCATTAAAGTTTATGCATTTGTGAATGTTTGTAACTGTTCTCGTGCACAGAGATCCAGAAAATGCCTTATTTAATGCAGCTTATGCAGCAAATTACACATGGACACCTTAAACACAGTGTTCCCACCATGTGTTTGGATAGTTTTATGGAATTTGTGTTTTAGAAATTCCACGTTTATGAAGGAGGCGTCAGCATGTTTTATTTCCCTTGCAAACTCTTTCTTGGGGGTCTGAAAAGTATTTGAATATCGCTGTGTGAGGAAGAATGGCCATAATTCGGTACTGGCTGGAGGCCTAATGACTTTAATTAATGTGAAACACTCATTTTGAAACAATAGAAGTCACTCAAGGTCGAAAGAGGGTGAAATTGTAAGATGTTGTTTGACTGCTTTGTTTGGTTCTTGGGAAAATGCTGCGACACGCTCTTCTGTGTTATGAAGTCATATGTTTTCAATCCCTCTCTCTGTACAATCTTCCACAGATTTCTGGGTGTGTCAGGTCACATTTTTGGGATGTTCTTGGGATGTTTATTAACTGTATTGTATGTTAAAACTGATCAGTGTTTTATGTTCAAATGTTTATATATTCAAGCATCTCAATGTTTGCAACTGCAAATAAAAAGATATTATGCTGGAACCACTGTTAAAGTCAAATTATGTGACTAACATTTAGTCAGATTGTACATTTGTTAAGTCTTTCACCTAGATAGAAAAATGAAGTTACATATTGTACAGGATGTGAGCTGACTAATATGTTGTTGACTCATTATAGTGAAATTAGTATACGCTACAAGACAAGTCGTCATGAGAAAGTACATACCACTCCATGTAGCTTCTTGATACCACAGACTTATCACAAACGGTGTGAACTCACTACTTTGTTTTAGTACACAGCTCTCTTAATTAGTTCATTCAGCTGTGAGATATTTACTAATATTCGCCGTCGGCCATAGCAGCGCCGTTAATCGATCCCCTCAATGAAACCGGCGCTACTTTCACGTCTTTAATATCACTCCGCGGACTCGCGTTATCCTTTACATACAACCGCATTTGGCGCCATTTTGCGTCTTCGTTTTTTACTGTAGTGTATGTACATGTATAGTACATGTCTGTGTAACTATTTATTTTTTGAATGAGTGCCCTTCCAAAAAATTAACCATGGTTTTATTATAGTAAAGGTATAGTAACCATGTTTTTTTTTTGGCACATTGATTGCCATTTAGTTTTACTACAAATACCATGATTAGTGTAGCAAGACCATGGTTAATTTGTGGTTGCTTTTCGTAAGGGTAGCCATGTTTAAATAATATAATGAACAAAAAGTCATTCATGAGTGTTCCTTTTCACACACAATCAATCCACACAATTATTATTAATAAACCTGTTCAAATCTTTACAGCATTTGTCACATTCTGTTGAAACATCTATATAGCAATTTGCTTACAATGGAGGTCTATATACACAAAAAGAATGGAAATGCCACAGGTGACAGAATTAATTCTTTAATTCGGATCACTGGTGCTCAGTCTTTAAAACAATGACAAATATTAATGACACAAGACAAACAATGTTTCTGAGGGGAAAAATGCAAGATATACACTAAACACGTTGTTCATTACAAAACTTGACTTTATGTTTGATCATTATGACCCCGTTTCAATATCCATGTCTTCAACGTACTCCGTTTCAGATCTGCAGATCTCCTCCAGAGCCATTTCTGCAACAATATAATACATTTTAATACACTGCAAAAAACAAATATGTTAAATGTGCTATATCATGATCAAAATGACGTACTAGAATCAAATGTAGAGACACGAAACCCACCTTCGCTCTCGGACAAATCTGGGACCAGACGGAACGTGTCTCTGATGGCGGGAATGACCTGATCGTACATGTGCAGGACGTCCAGACAGTGTTCGGAAAAAGATGAGTCCTTCAATAGCAGCCAGTGCAGCAACATCACAGCTTCTCGTAGCACCTGCAATCCAGGACTAGTCCAGCTCCGATTACCCAGTGTTTGACTTCCTCTGCCTTTTGTTTTCAGCCATTGTCTGTGCAAAACCACAACAACCGTCCGCACCACCTGAGGACGAAAATATTAAACTATGATCATTTCCCATTGTGCTTCTGTAGACATAATGGTTTTGCTTTAAAACTAACAGATACTGAGGGTAAAAAGTGTTTTTTAAAGGCATCAAACCTCATTAATACACTGGCAGGATGATTCACACAAAGCCGTCCATGTTCCTGTCTTCTGTGTGAACAGTTTGGTTAATAACCGGATCACCTGTTTACAAAGGAATCAAATTTTAATATAGTTTTTATTTACGTAATACATTTCAAATGAAATATTACAAGATAATCACCTCAAGTTCTAAACGACTCCACACATCCTCAGAAGCGGATTTATCCGGTCTAGATGTGACATACTGGAATGTTTTGAGAAAAGGACATGGATCTGGGGGAAGAAGGAGGGATTGTGTTAAATCCTGCCAACAGAAGACAGTTGATGTAGCACTAAAGGACACTTACATTCATGTGAGCAGAGTTTAGTGGCCATGTGTTCATTATAGATGATGAACGACAGAAATCTCACAGACAGATGGACTATTCGGTAGGACGTCTCCAGAGTCAGACATTTAGACAACACTTGACTGGACATCACCACCTGGAGTCTACAAATGAAAAATGAGACAGCAGTTTAATTATTACTATCATTTAATTATTTACTAAAAATTAAACAAATACAAATAAATAACAATAATAATAATAACAATAATACTAACAACATTTTTAAAAGAGAATAAAACACTGTCTTTGATTGAAATGGAATACTAACTACTGTACTACATAGTATATACTAGCCCCTCCCCTCCAGAAATAACATCTGCTGGTCTCATACGGCATCAGAGATGTCTAATTTCTGAAGTAATCATCATAAAATGAACTGTTATTCCACGCGAGGCATAAATTACTGTGATTTCTTTCTTACTTTGGCATTCAATGGTTATTTTTCTGGAATAAGGCAGCCTTAATGACTTATGCAGCTGACAAATGCATTCTTCAGACAGACAGACAGAGAGATGGACAGATAGACAGAGAAAAATTTATGAAAAGACAGACATAGATAGATAGATAGATAGATAGATAGATAGACAGATAGATGGACAGAGACAAATAGATGGACATACAGACAAATAGATGGTCAGATGGAGAGATAAATGGATGGACAGACAGACAGACAAATAGATGGACAGTGGACAGATAAATAGACAGACAGACAGATAGACAGATAGATAGACAGATAGACGGACAGATGGACAGAGACAAATAGATGCACATACAGACAAATAGATGGTCAGACAGACAGATAAATAAATGGATGGACGGACAGACAGACAAATAGATGGACAGTGGACAGATAAATAGACAGACAGACAGTCAGACAGACAGACAGACAGACAGATAAACAGATGGGCAGATGGACAGAGAGAGAAAGAAAGATAGATAGACAGACAGATAAATAGATAGACAGACGGACAGACAGATAAATAAATGGACAGATGGACAGACAGACAGATAAATAGATAGACAGACGGACAGACAGATAAATAAATGGACAGATGGACAGACAGACAGATAAATAGATAGACAGACAGATAAATAGATAGACAGATGGGCAGACAGACAAACAGATGGACAGACGGACAGACAGACAGAAAGACAGATAAATAGACAGACAGATGGTCAGACAGACAGACAGATGGACAGACAGATAAATAGATAGATGGACAGACAGACAAACAGATGGACAGACAAACAGATAAATAGATGGATGGACGGACAGACAGACAGATGGACAGACAGACAGATAAACAGATGGACAGACAGACAGACAGACAGACAGATAGATAGATAGATAGATAGATAGATAGACAGATGGGCAGACGGACAGACAGACAGACAAACAGATGGACAGTCGACAGATAAATAGATAGACAGATGGACAGACAGATGGACAGACAGACAGATAAATAGACAGATAGGCAGACGGACAGACAGACAGACAGACAGACAGATAGTCAGACAGATAGATGGACAGACAGACAGATAAATAGACAGGTGGACAGATAGAGAGACAGATAGATAGATGTCCTTAAATACCTAAAACTGGAATTAAAATCAAATTTAAAACAGAAAACAGAAAAATAAAATCTAATTCAAAATATTACCAAAAAAACTATAATAGTATATGAATGATACTAAACCTCAAGAGCTGGTTGTCCTGCGCTCTCTCGGCCAGCATACTAAGAGTCTTCAAACTAATGTTCATTAGCGCCTCCCTGTGGCTAGCGGCAGTAATGAACGCCGGATCAGCCAGCTGTAGGATCCTCCTGAGAAGAGGCAGCTGTGTCTGCGTGTCCCCGTTCAGATGTTCAGAGGCGCTAAGGAGATTTTTCGAACACTGCGGCCGGTTCACATCCTCCTGATGGCACAAAACCACCTCCAGAGCCTCACTGCTGTAGCACACTATGTGATAGAGCGCTTTCATGGCAGCCAGGGCGAACTCCTCCTGACCGCTGAGAGACTCCTCCAGACTCGAGGCCAGGCTGGAGTCGGACGATCCCGACAGCGAGCTGCCGTGGAGCGAGGCCTTTGCTGAGCTCTCCACCGACTCCAGTGACTGACAGTATGTGCTGATGTGGAAGGTGAGCAGGGGGAGGAAGTGCACCGCGGCCGTGCAGGAGCGCTGAGCGGGTTGGAGAGCAGCGTCTGGGTTGTGTGGGACACTGTTGGGGTGATGAAGAGCTAATGCATTCAGAGCAGATGTAGCGAGATTCTGCAGCTGGTAAAATCGAGCTTGAGGACGATGAAACGATTTGAATTCTGTGGAAGACGAGCTGGAAGTCCCCAACGATCCCCTGAAGAAAGAGGGGGGAAAAAATTTTATTCACAACTGTACAACCTTTTCAAGGTGGATAATTAAAGATGAAATACATTGAAGAAACAGCTGACATAATGCAAATAATTGTGATAAAAGAATTAACATTATTAAAGATAGTAATTATAGTAATTATTATTATTATTATTATTATTATTAACAATAAGATTCTATATGTAATTTAATAAAAATACAACAAATATTTTACAGTTTTAAAAAAGGCAAAAGTCATGATGTTAAAGTATTATCATTAATAATAATAATAATAATTATTTTAACAATAATATTATATGTAATTTTATTGTTATAATATGTTATGTGTGTCTATATGTAATTTAAGTATAACTAATAAAATACAACAAATATTTTAGTTTTAAAAATGCAAAAAAGCAAATAATAATTATTATTATACTACATTATAAACTTGTTATATTATTATTATTTTTAACAATAATACTCAACATGTAATTTAATAATAAATTATAAAATACAACAAATAATATTTTTGTTTTAAAATGCAAAAATGCAAATGTCATGATGTATATAATATTCTATATGTAATTTATTAATACATAATAAAATACAACAAATAATATTTTACAGTTTTAAAAATGCCATAAAAAGCAAATGTCATGATGTAAAAGTATTAGCATTATTAAAGTATTAACATCATTCAAGATTGTAATTATAGTAATTATTATTAACAATAATATTCTATACGTAATTTAATAAAAAAAAAAATACAACAAATATTTTACATTTTCAAAAAAGGCAAAAGTCATGATGTTAAAGTATTATCATTAATAATAATAATAATAATTCATATTAACAATAATATTATATGTAATTTCATTATATGTTATATAATGTTATGTGTCTATATGTAATTTAATAATAAATAATAAAATACACCAAATAATATTTTAGTTTTAAGTGCAAAAAAGCAAATGTCAATGTAAAAGTATTATCATTAACAATGATAACAATAATAATTATTATTATTATTAACAATAAAATTCTATATGCAATTTAATAAACAAAATAAAATACAACAAATAATATTTTAGTTTTAAAAATGCAAAAAAAGCAAGTGTCATGATGTAAAAGCATTATCATTAAGAGTAATAATAATAATAATAATAATAATAAATATTATTAATAATAATAATATATGCAATTTATTGTATGTTATGTAGTATGGTTTATGTCTATATGTAATTTAATAATAAATAAAAAAATACAACAAATAATAATTTCATTTTGATATGCAAAAAAGCTAATGTCATGATGTAAAAGTATTATCATTAACAATGATAACAATAGTAAAAATAATAATAGTTATTATTAACAATAAAATTCTATAAGCAATTTAATAAAAAAAAATAAAATACAACAAATAATAATATTTTACAGTTTTAAAAATGCAAAAAAGCAGATGTCATGATGTAAAAGCATTATCATTAATAGCAATAATAACAATAATAATAATAATAATTATTATTATTATTATTTAAAAAGAATATGTAATTTATGTAATGATTAATTTATAATAATTTGTAAATAGAATTATATTATGTAATTAGTAATTTATAATATTTATTATTAACAACAATAATGCAATTGTTAATTGTTATTATTATCAGTACAATATTTTATTCTATTCAGTTTAATAAATCAAATTTTTAAATGTAAAATAGCAGACATCATGAAATAAATGTCTTTAAAAACTTTTTTTTTTAACATTTTCTAAAGTGAATGTAAAGCAATAAAGTGAAGCGTTCTGTATGGTGTGTCTACTGAACCGTATATATGTCCGATCATGTGACTTAAAAAGCATATTTGATCAACGTTTCTAAAATTGTTCAAACATTGTTCAAATGTTCCACTGGAAAATACCAACAAAGCAATGATGCAATGGAAATTTCCATCCTTACAATATTGCATTATTAATGTCGTAATAGTTGGCCGATGATTTCCCAAAACAAACAGTTGTATGTAATGTTTACAGTAGGTTCTCGTGTTTCAGGACATTCAGGACACGCTCAAATACAATGAAAAGTGTTATGCGTTTAATTGGGACGCTCCTCCCAGTGGGCGGGGCTTGTGGATGCTTACGGGCTGGCGTATCCGTGCTGCGACAGGACGTTTGGCAGAGCGTCAGGACTGATGGACAGCAGGTGACACAAACCCAAAGTGCTCGGATCCAACGGCTGCTGCAGCAGCAGGTTCAGTAACACACATCCTACAGGATAATAAACCACAAAAATGTTGAGATAACACAAACAAGAAGATTAATGCAAGACATTTGAACAGCGGTTACCTTCCTGTTGCAGATCGGCACTGAGGCTTCGGCCCGATTGTGACTCTTCAGCATGGGAACGTTTGGACTGAGCTGGTTTACCATGTGATAGAGTTTGAAAACGTGATATAAAGGGATCGAATGACAGGAAATGTGCATAAACATAGAAGTTAATAATTCATACCTTCTAATAAATGGTCTTTTTTGATCGGAGACGTTCTCTTGGAGAATTCAGCTGAGAAGATCTCTTTAGTCATGAACGCTCGACTTGCAGGAGAGTGAACGCTGTTAACAACAAAAACAACACACAAATCAACTCATTTGTCTAGAACAGCTTTCAAGTAACACTCTAACGTGACAAAAATGTATTAATAATAATACTGATTTGAATAGTAATAATAATAAACCTTATAAATAACATATTTAATAACAATAATACCTATACTTAATAACACTAGCATTAATTAAATAACACTAGTATTAATTATTTGAATAAAAATAAGGAAATTCTTTATTATTATATTGTTTAACAACAACAATAAAGAACGTGCATTTTTAAAAAACATTGTGATTACTTCGTTTTAAAATAAGTAATAATAATTATAATTATTTTTAATATTGTTATTGTTAAACTAAATAATAAAGTATAAATATTAATTATTTTATTAGTAATAATAACAATTATATATAATATTATAATATTATTACAATTAACTATAATAAAGTATTACATTGCTTAATTTTTAATAATAAATATTAAACTATAATAATGGCTTTATGATATAATACTTATTATTACCATTAATACTATTATTAACAATTGAACTAATTATGACATTTTAAAAAAATGCATTTTAACGTGACATTTAATGCAATACATTTAAAAACAGTCATTTTAATAATAATGAAGTATGAAACAACAATAATTATTTTTGACATAATAATTATTACTATTATTATTATTATGAAATAAATTATAATATAATAATTATAATAAAGTATTACATTGCTTAATTTATAATAATAATTAATATGAAACAATAATGATGACTTTATGATAATAATTATTATCACTATTAATACTATTAACAATTGAATTAATTATAATATTTTTATAACAAAGAATATATTTTAAAACAGTAATACCTATACTTTTAACAACAACAACAACAAATAATAATAATAATAATAATAATAATAATAATAATAATAATAATAAATATTAAACAAAAACAATGATGACTTTTTATGATATAATAATAATTACTATTAATACTATTATTAACAACAGAATTAATATAATAGTATTATCATAAAGAATATATTTAAAAACAGTAACACCTACAGTTTAATACTACTACTACTACTACTAATAATAGTAATAAATATTAAACAATAATAATGCTAACTTTTTGTAATATAATTATTATTAATACTATAATTAATTATAATTAATTGAATTATAATAATTTTAATATAACAAAGAATATATTTAAAAACAGTAATACCTACACTATACCTTTAATAACACTAGCAATTAATATTATTATAATTAGTATTAAAAAAATAAGCAACAGTAACACTTTATCATATTGATGAACAATAACAACAAAAACAACAATAAATATTTACATTTTGTTTAATTTATATTTAAAATTATTGTTTACATATTATTAATAATAATAAATACAATGAGAATAAATACTACTATTATTAAAGCTGCTGTAATTAAAAATTTAAGTATTACTATTAAATATTTGTATATTTACATTTAAAAATAATTAAACAATAATAAAGTATTACTATCACTTATAATAATAATAATAATGAAATATTAAACAATAATAATTATTACTGTTATAATTTTATCATTATTGCTATTACTATTAATAACAATAAAATCATAATTATTGTTATTATTATTATTGTTATTCACATACAAATAATTATAAGAGTTAAAAATGTAATAAGATTTTTAATAATAATTTAAATGTACAAATTCAATAAGAATTGAAGTATTTCTACCACTTCTTTAATATAAAGAATATTTTTGATATTATTATTGAAATATTTCATACAATTGAATTTAATTTAATAAAAAAAAAAAAAACAAAAAAAAAAAACAGTGTAACATGATGCACTGTAAAGTGCATGCACAGAGACATGCTTATGTGAACAAAAAGACACGCATAAATGAACAAAATGCTGTAACAGTCAGTGCAGACCGCAGGACAAACTCATTACCAATTTCTCTAGAAGACAAACAAAAAATGACTGCTGCATTTACATATTTCGCGCAGGTGTGCCGTGCTGCTTTCCTCCACGCTCGACGCTCTGAAGTTTCCCTTTCATTTCATTCATCTCGGCTTCTTTAAAGTGCAACTCTGACTGCAGCGTCTGCACCTGCAGCGAAACAAGCATTTAAGTAAATGCAATGAATGTTTCACTGGCCCAATCACAATCCCCTCTGTGAGTCTGTCAGTCAAAGTGCGCCGTGCCTTCCTGGACAGCTCCTTCTCGCGTTCGCTCTGAGCCTGAGCTTTCTCTTTCTCCGCGGCGAGCTGGGTCTGCCGCTGCTGCTCCTTCTCCTGGTTGGCCTGTTTCAGGGAGTCACGCAAGACTCGGATCTCTCCGTTCTTCATCAGGATCTCCTCCTCTACCTCCTTCAGCTGAGTGTGAACCAAAATGCACACAGAGTCAAGAAAAACTAAATGATGATTGTTCTGGTGTTAGAATCCTTGCCTTAAAAGTGCTATAGTGTGGCCTTTGTGAAAGCAAATAAAGCAGGTTTTTTGCAAACAGCATGTTGTTTTAAAGAACGCACCTTTTTCTTCAGCTCTGCTTGCTGTTGCTCTAACTGCTTGTAGTACAGATCATCTCCATCTTTACTGGAGTGTCCATCTGTTGGGAGAAACGCAAAATTACACACAAACTTGTTAAATTTGTTGTTTAAGCCATTCAGAGTCCATTCAATGCAAAAAATGAGCTAACACTGTATCTACATTGGACACGACAGTTTTTTGCCAAGCCGTGCTGCGATGCAACAGCTAAAGTCTGTCTACACTGGACGCGACAAAGTAAATTATTATTATTATTATTATTATTATTATTATAAAATGTATTAGATAAATTCTAAATGAGAATTAATATAATAAGTAAATAAATCTAAACATTATTATTATATTAACTTTTTTTTTTTTTAAAAAAGTATTAAGTCGTACTCACATTTTTTTGCATAGTCATACATGAGCTATGCAAAAAAAGTGGGAATAAGACTTTAATAAAAGCAATAATAAAAAACAACAACAACAACAATAATAATAATTATTATTATTATTATTTTTATTATTAGTGTTATTGTTATTATTATTATTATTATTAATTTAAAAAATAATTTAATAAAAATTAATATAATAAATTAATAAAAATATAAATGTTATATTAATTTTTTTTATTAAATAAATATTAAATTAAACCATACCCTCTTCTTAAATCATATTAAATGTTTAAATTGTATTCAATTATTTAAATTATTTATCTGCTAAATTATTTATTGCATTAAATTAATGTATTAAATTATTATTATTATTAATATAAATCTGCTGTGTAAGAAGCAAATTACACACACAAACTTGTTACATTTTTAGTTTAACCCATCCAGAGTCTAAATAAAGAAAAAATTAAATATCCAAAAAATGTATACATATAATCATATTATTATGATTACATATTATTATTATTATTATTATTATTATTATTATTGTTGTTATCATAATTGTAGTTTAATTTAACAGTAATTAATTATAATTTAATAACAAATTTAAACATTTTGTTATAATAATTGTTATTAATAATTATTATTATTTCATTTTAATTCATTTTACAATATAATAAATTAATAACAAAAATATAAACATTACTATTAAATTATTTTTTTTAATTAAATATTAAATTAAACCAAACTACTGTCTTCTTAAATCTTAATAAATCTTATCTATTTATTATTATTATTATTATTATTATTATTATAAATCTGCTGTGTAAGACGCAAATTACACACACAAAATTATTACATTTGTAGTAGTTTAACCAATCCAGAGTCTAAACAATGACAAAATGAAATATGCAAAGAAATGTGGGAATAAGACTTAAATAACAATGATTAATAATAATAATAATAATAATAATAACAACAACAACAACAACAACAACAACAACAACAACAACAACAACAACAACAACAACAATAATGTTATTGTTATAATTGTAACACTTAATTTAATAGGGACTAATATAATAATTTAATTACAAAAATCTAAACATTACTATTATATTAATTGCTTAAATAAAATAAGTATTAAATAACTATTAAAATAAAATAAGTATAAAAATAAAAAAAAGTAATAAATAAAAAAGTAAGAAAATACTTTCTTCTTAAATCTTTCTAGTCATTATTATTACTACTATTATAAATACAAATCCGCTGTTTAAGATGCAATTTACACACACAAACTTGCTAAATTTGCTCAAATAAACCCATCCAGAGACCAAACATTAAAAAAAAAAAATGAAATATGCAAATAACTTATATTTTGACCTTGAGTATTTCAACAACAATAAAAAGAATTATTAATATTTTCTTAATAAGAATTAACATAAGTTTGTATTATCACTCTAAAACCTGCTGGGTTAAATACAACCCAGCACTGGGTAAAATATGGACAAACTACAAAATATGGTTGTTTTGACCCAGTGGTTAGGTTACTACCCAGAAGGTTGGGTTAAACATTTAACCCAAACACTGGGTCAAAACAACCCAATCCTTGGGTATGTCCATATTTTACCCAGCGCTAGGTTGCTTTTAACCCAGCAGTTTTTAGAGTGATAAAAACTTATTATCTTAATACTATAAATCCACTGTGTAAGACGCAAAACAACACACACAAAAATTACATTTCTATTTTAACCCACCCAGAATGTATACAATGCAAAACTTAATAAATAAATAATAAATGTTGTTGTTGTTAATACTATAAATCCGCTGTGTGAGATGGTAAATAACACACAGACTTGTTAAATTTCTAGTTTAACCCATCATCATTAGGCAAAAATAAGCTATCTGTGGGAAAGTGGCAAAAATGCTCTGTCCAAAATCAAATGGGGTAGTGTTTGAGAAAGCACTTTTTAAATATGCATCAGAAATGTCTTATACTAACCAAGGACATCTTTTCTTTGAGCTTCTTTGTTGTTAATCGTGCTGCTGCTGTCACCGATGGCGAATGTTTTCCGGCCGGATCTCACAGGTGCTTTGCTTTGCTCATCAGCGCGAGCGAACACAGAACCAAACGCTCTCTTTGACCCACTGCTCTGGCCGTCTCTTGTGATGGCCTGGGACGCGATATTGTCAATCTGCTCCAGGTCATCCTGGGTGAAATCAATGTCATCGTCAAACGGGTCGGGCTCAGCGGTGACCTGATGGCCTTTCAGTCTCTTGCTGGGCGGGAGGTCCATGACACTGAGATGCTGTTGGGAAACCAGTAATAAACAGTGGATATTTAATATGAAATTAGTCATATTAAAGAATGAGTATGTGTGTTCACATTCTTGAATATATATACATATAATACAGTTAATGGCAGTTGAAAAATGAAAGCAACGTGAGTACTAATAACCAAAAACCCAATTGAAAATTTGACAGTACTAGTTTTTCAAGCAAATATTCCAGTTATTTTGAAGCCAGAAGCTTATAATAATATCTAGGCTACATACAATGGTCTTGTAGAGTCTCATACTTGGTTTGCTATGGTAAAACTGTAGTAAAGTGCTCAGGTTTATCAGTTACCTGCTGCTTCAGTGTCCCTCCTTCTCAGATTCCGGTCCGTCAAATACTCAACATGCAGGACCAAACTGTACACACTCCAAATAAAGTGCTACTCTGAACTATTAACATAAACATGGAAGACTAAATTAATAAATAACAGAAAACTTGTGAAGTTGGAGACATTTCTGAGCTTTGCCTCTCATTCAGTGTGGGGGAGGGTCCATGCGGCCGGTCGAAAGCGCATACGGTAGTAAAGCCTCACCTGATTGGCTAAAGCGAGATCCTAGTGTGTTACAGCGCGCTCTGATTGGTCCACAGACCAGCGCACGTACTACGGAAACGTACGTGAGACAAGTGTCATAGACAAGCGCGTTTCAAACGGTTTTGATTAGAAAACGCACTCAAAGTAGTGATTTGAAAGTTATCTTATCAAGTTATGGTAGCACATTACCGCCACATTAGAAAAACAATAAATGCGTTAAAAAGTCGAAATTATGACATACATTATGTCGTATTTGTGAGATAAAAAGATGAAACTATGACATACATAAGTCATAAATACACACAGACAATAAAAAATAAAATGAGAATAAAAAATACACATATGTAAATATAAATAGACAAAAATAGAAAAATACATTGAAAAATAAAATAAATTGTTTGTACAGTTGTGCTATAGATAATAGAATAGGAATAGAGCAGAATGACATGTAGGGATGTACTAAGATGTAGTGGTAGCAAATAAATATTATGTTTTTGCACACATTTTTATTGCATAATGGGGGGAACATATAAATGTTCATAAGGCAGATTGCTTGGGGAACCTGTTCTTGGGCCTGGCTGTCGACAGAATATGACATAAAAAGTCGAAATTATGACTTAAAAATGGAAATTATGATTTTATATATATATATATATATATATATAGACAAAAAAATACTTTAAAAGTCATAATGATGAGAGATAGTCGAAATTATGACATATATAAGTCATATATGACATTAGTCGAAACTGTGACTTTAAAAGTCGAAACTATGAGAAATATTCGGAATTATGACTTATAAAGTCGAAATTATAACATACATATGTCATAAATACATAAATATATCATATATTATGACTTTAAATTATGACTTTAAAAATCGTAATGATGAGGAATAGTCATAAATATGACATAAAAAAATCGAAATTATGACTTTAAAAGTCGAAATAATGAGAAATAGTCGAAATTATGACTTTAAAAGTCGTAATGATAGCCCAATTATTACTTAAAATGGAAATTATGATTATATATATATATATATATATATATATATATATATATATATATATATATATATATATATATATTTAAAAAATGACTTTAAGTCATAATGATGAGAAATAGTCGAAATTATGACATATATAAGTCATATATACGACATAAAAAGTAGAAACTGTGACATTAAAAGTCGAAATTATGAGAAATATTCGGAACACATATGTCAGACATAAAAAAATATACACAAAAAGTCGAAATTATGACTTTAAAATTCGAAATAATGAGAAATAGTCTAAATTATAACATACGTCATAAATATGAAATAAAAAGTCGAAATTATGACTTTAAAAGTCGCAATGATGAGAAATAGCCCAATTATTACTTAAAAATGGAAATTATGATTATATATGTATATTAAAAAATTACTTAAAAATTACTTTAAAAGTCATAATGATGAGAAATAGTCGAAATTATGACATATATAAGTCATATATATGACATAAAAAGTCGAAACTGTGACTTTAAAAGTCGAAATTATGAGAAATATTCGGAATTATGACTTATAAAGTCGAAATTATAACATACATATGTCAGACATAAAAAGCCGAAATTATGACTTTAAATTTCGAAATAATGAGAAATAGTCGAAATTGTAACGTCATAAATATGAAATAAAAAGTCGAAGTTATGACTTTAAAAGTCGAAGTAATGAGAAATAGTCGAAATTATGACATAGAACTCGAAATTATTAGATAAAAATTGAAATTATGAGATGAAATCGTGAAAAAGATGAATTTTGATGACGGAAACTGGCATAATAAGAAAAGTGAACCATAAGAAACGTTAATCAAGTTATTTAGTTAATATTTTAGCCTAATATTTGCACTAATACTAAACATCTAACCTTACAAGGCTACAAAATACACACTCGTTTTATATTAAATGCAAAAATGGTATACGCAACAAAACACCGTTATTGGCTATTTAGTACACACTAAATCGTTTTTGTTGCTTTGAAGTTTGAAGAGTGTAGCCTCTAAATTTATTTTTCTGTGTGATCAACCATTTTTATCCCAAAGCCTTCACAATCAGTGCAAGCGGTCAAGTTGTGTACGCGAATTTGTTCAATACCAAACAATTCACTGAGACACGCGGGAAGAAATGGAAATGAATATACATATATAAATTCCTCATACAATAAACTATATACAGCATACATTGTAAATACGTATAAAAGAGTACTCATTGTAACAACTACAATTCACTTGTTTGATACGTGATACTACACCGTCTGTTTATGGAAATGGATTGTTTGTGACGTCAGACAACGAACTCGCGCTCTGATTGGCGGAGCCGCGTGGCTGTAGAGTGTTTACCATCAGAGCTCAGAACTGGAGCTGCACGTAGCTCGAACCATCGCCGAAGGAGGAAGTTCGCGGTCGAAAATAGAGATTTATTTGCCAGTTTTCACTACTGCTTCGATAAAAGCACTCAGAACAGCTGTGGAAACTCGTTGTATCCCTAATCCGAATCACTGGAACAGGTCAGTGGCGTTTAAGTGGCGATTTTCCGTGTTGTTTTGAACAAAGGAACGTGCCAAAGACAGTGGCCAGGCCTGTTGAGTTCAGCTCTACTTGAGCTGATTGATCTGAAAAACTCGTTTGTTCTCACATTCGACCGTATTTCACCGTTTTGCTGCGTTTTCCCTTTCAGCTCATGCGAAAACTTCACAATGAAAACCGAAGTCTCCACTGCTGCTAACTTTGTCACACGTCTGTTGAGAGGAACAGGACTGCTTTCAGAAGAACAGCTGCAACAATTCAGATTCTCTTTGGAGGAAGCTTTGGGGGGTAAGAAACGATCTGGCATGAGCTTTCCTTTGTTTAGAAGTAAATTCAACCATATCATGGTCAAAATTTTGAACAATGAACATTGTTTTGAACAAAGCAGATGAGACTTGTTTTATTGCAGCACCAAAGTTCATTCACTGGAACAAAGCACTAGAAACTTTGGCAATGTTTGATTGCGCCAAAGCCTAACTTTTCTTCTTTCATCGCAGAGCATTATCAGCACCATTGGTTCCCAAACGCACCCTGCCGAGGTTCGGGTTACAGGTGTATCCGGATCAACCACAAGATGGACCCTTTGATAGGCAAAGCGGCCTGTACGATCGGACTCACAAAAGAGCGACTCTTTTCACTGCTGCCAAGCGAACTCACCATGTGGGTCGACCCATATGAAGTGTCCTACCGGATCGGGGAGGACGGGTCCATATGTGTCCTCTACGAGTCCGCGCCTCCGTCCGACACAAATCAGACGGACAGCTGCAAAGATGAACTGAGAATCGGACGGTCAAGCCCGTCCAAATCCTTCGGCATGATGACCTGCTCCAGCTGAAGAGCCATTCTGTGTAATTAGCTAATCGTGAGCGCAGGAAATCAGGCATTGCTCACGTTCGATTTGTTTTTAAACCTTGTTTTTTCAGATTTTTTTTTTTAAATCAACGGTGAAATCTTCATCCTATTGACCTCATGGTGAAAACAGATGTATTTTGATTAAATGTATGTTTTAAGCTTCCTGTACAGTCATGTTGAATATGTTTTTTTTAAATTTCTATTAAAAGTTTTCTATGAATTTCTTAAAAAAAAAACCGTTTTTTGTGGTTATTCCATGTAAGTATATGAGATGCATAGATTTAATCAAAGCACAAGGCATACAAGAGACTCTTTATACTTACAATGTACTATTATTATCATAATTTTTAATACTTAACATGTTTTTTAACAAGCAAGCACCCTTTAATAGACAAGCTACAAATTTTACCTCTTTCTTAAAAACTAAAGCTAACTTACTTTTTCTAAAATTTTATGTATATGGGTTTTACTTTAAATGTGAATATTATTTTTAGTGAAATGTAATAATAGTGGAAATTATGACATAAGTTATGAATATGACATAAGTCGTAATTATGACTAAAAGTTGCAATAATGAGAAAGTCAGAATTTTGACTTAAAAGGTCAGAATTATGACGTAAGTCAAATGTAACAGCCTTAATTGTGACTTTAAAAGTCGTAATGAGAAATAGTCTAAATTATGCCTTAAAAGTCAAAATTATGACAAGTTAAATATGACAAGTCAAAATTATGACATGCATAAATCATGAATATGAAAAAGAAATAGTTGAAATTATGACCTAAAAAGTCAAAATTATGACATAAGTCATTAATGACAAAAAGTCGAATTTGACAAAAAGTTGAAATTATGATTTTAAATTTTTTTATGAAATATAATCAATGCCTCAGATTACTTCTTTAAATCAGATGTTGCAGAACAAAGAATGAAACTTCTGGGTGTGAATCAAAAAAAATGTTTAAGTACTGCAACATACTTTTTCCCTGGTAATACTTTTTAAGGAGGAACTTAAAGAACATATCTTTAATTTTGTTTGTAATTAAATATTTATCAGGCCGTTTCATTGCATTTTCTTAGTTTCCTAACATTTACATAAGCATTTGAAATGATGCGTGGTCATAAATGTATAAATTACTTTAGTGGTGACTTATTTTAAAATGTATTAACTGTCCTATTAGACAGGGGTGCCAAGTCTGCGGTTTTCCCGCAGAATGGGGCTACTTTTAAACTGTTTCCATAGCATAAAGTATATTCGACTGAAATGCTTTTACTGAAATATTTAATATTCTACCAATGATAAATCTGTTAAGTTTTGAGAAAGAGGGCCACTGGTAAGAAGCCTTGTTTGTGATTAACAGTGGAGTTGGAATCGCATATTTTGAGTTTTGATATTTGGAATATGGTCACTGGGATATTTTTGGGCTATTTTTGTTACGCAGACCTGGCAACCCTGCTACTAGACCAAATACAACAAACCTTGTCCTTCAAAAATTCCCCTTACCTATTATTACTTTAAACATTTTCCAATTCTTTGTCAGTACAGAAACACGTTAAAATCCCAGCCTATTAAAACATATTTTTAAATTCTTTAAATGCAAATTATATTCATATTTATAAGGTATACAATTTAAAATGTATTCAGGCATATATATATATATATATATATGTATTTATAGTTATGAGTTAAATATTTATTTATAACTTACAAATCCAAAAATAAAATGAGTTTTTCTGAGCAAATCATGTGCAAGCGAACACAATGGGGAAAAAAACGCAATCATGTGTTCATGACATCATAGTCTATATTTTATGATATGCAGTTTGAATTCAGGTAAAAATAAATACAATCTATTTTCAGTAAATCCAAAAATGTACACATACATTTCCACATACATTTCCATATATATATATCTAATACAATATTATTTTTGAATTAATATATTACACTTATCAATCCTCTGAGAAAATCATGTGCGAGCGAACAGAAAAGGGAAGGAAAACAGCAATCATGCGTTCATGACATCATTCTATACATTCACTTATGGACTACCTTCAATAGCGGTCGATCATTTGATTGTCTCTTCCAGCATCCAATCAGCGGACGAGTTAAACAACGACAAACACTTCTGGCCAATAAGAACCCCCAACCCCTGCGTCTGGCCAATGAGAGCGCAGAGGGGGCGTGTCCTCGCGAAAGCGGTAGTAGCGCTATATCGTCGGTGTGTCAGACGCGGATCCTCCAGAAGTTTTGCGCCTGACCCCGACCATCTCCCCCGGAGTATCAAATCTGCGTCAAAGCCCTCATCAGTTTACGGTTCTTCTGGGTTATGGAACTGGATAAAATGGACGAAAACGACTGGAAATATCACGGGGAGGGCAACAAGAGCCTGGTCGTGTCTCATTTGCAGGTTAGTGTTCAATAGTTACTAGCTTTTAGCTTAGCTAAGATTCATTTAAACTCAATCAAATCAGATTCAATCAACAGGAAATTAAATCAAACTACTTGAAAAGGACCCAGACATAAAGTCTGCTCGCTTTTTATCACCATTAGACCGAAATAAGCCTCTTCTTTGTCTTGAAAGGGTGTTGTCAGGGCTTTAAAGCTAATAGCCACCTAGCAGGCTAAACCAGGATTCATTGATGAAGTGAATGTACTACATGTGTGACATGTTACACACCCACTTTATAAGCTCAAAAGTTTATTAAACATTTCATTAGCATATATATTGAACGATATGTAATGCTAGGAGCCATTTGAATGAATGGTGAGTGAAGACGTTTTAGTTTCTGGATGCTTCTGTGCATCTAAAATCGGGTCTCTATTGGAGATAAGAGAATGGACACTTAATATTTTTCCCATACAGGCTTCAAAGTTCAGATTGGAAACCGTTAACATTTTGCCCCTTCATTGGGTGAAAGATAATCAGGTCTAGACCAGTTTTAGACCCCAATGATGGGTGGTATTATAGAAGTTGATTACTCAAATGGTTGTTCTTTGGGAAAAAAGTACAATTATAGACTAAAAAGACTAAAAAGTTTTTGGTATATGAATTTTCAACCGTGTAATATTGTTTTAAGATATTAGGTTATTGCATGTAAAATGCTAAACAAAAAAGCTATGCACTAAACTCTCCATATTTGGAAAAAGGAGATAAATTATTAAAATATATTGCATGTAAGTGTCTTAGTTATTGTAAGTAATGAAAACTTTATGTAAATGATTCATGTAGTTGACTTCTTTTGTCACTAGGATTACAATATCAAGGTCCTGTTTTGTTAATATCAAGGATATGTTCCTGTAAAACAGGAACAGCTTAACCTTGTCTGATTTTCCAGCTCATTTGTGATCGTCTGTACCATCACACAAAAAATAAACTCAGAACTTGTTGCCGGAAAAACGTTTGTAGTCATAAACACGCTGGATTTATATTACAGAGAAGTGCGTGTCCAATCACAGGAAGCTGCCTGAGACAACATTAGCCAATATGTTGATGTAATCATGTCAAAACTGGGTGTGGGGAAAATGGGTGAAACTTTGATGCAGTTTTCCAACCAGTTTTAGCGTCCTGCAAGGGCTTGTCCGGCTCTATTTGCTGTTTACTGACATTCTTTCACACTCCCACACTCTTGTGTGGATTCTTTGTCACGTTGCCTGGTCTGGTTTTAAATTCTTGGAGTGCGCGCTTTATCAAATCAGTCTGAATGAGTGAACTATTTCATAAACTATTTGTAAAGTCATCTTGCATGCACTTTGACACATGATATGTGGTTCAAATACATTGCGGTGGAAAAACTTCAGATGTAGGGCATACAACAAGAAATTCATGTTCATTAATTATTTTATTTATTTATTTTTTTTACCATGACAAATAAAAACTCATCAGAATAATACAATTATCTACTGTTATGTAGTAAAATATTTAAGTTGTATGTAATTAATACTTTGTAAAGTCTAATTGTATTTAATAGTTTTTAATGAATAATAATATTTGTTATTTAAAAAAAAGCGTGTCTTGACAGGATGGTTTTCATTGTTGTATTACAGTTTAACTAACTAAAACCATAAAAAAACTTTAACTCACATAAAAATAAGGAAAAAAATTAAGCTTATTTTTGATTTCTGCCAGTTGCTAGCTAACATTTCAAATTTTCATTTTAGTGCTGTCAAACGATTAATCGTGATTAATCGCATACAAAATAAAAGTCTGAGTTTGCCTAATATATGTGTGTGTGTACTGTGTGTAATTATTATGTATATATAAATACAAACACATTCATGTATATATTTAAGAGATATTTACAAGTATATGTATTTATTATAATTTTTATATAATTTATATTATATATAAATAAATATTTTGTACATAACATATTTCTCTTAAATATATACATTAATTTGTATTTATATATACATAATAAATTAAAAAGTGATAAACAATAAAGTTACTAAAATGAATAGTAAATATTAAAATAAAAACTGATTCAAGTTTTTAATAAAACTATGGTAGTATAGAAATTCTTAATAATCTATTGCATGTAAGTCTTAATTTATGTCTTAGTTATTGTAAGTAATGGAAACTTTATGTAAATGACTCATTTATCATGTAACCATACCTAAACTAACTAAACCTATGAAAAACTTTAACTGAAATAATAAAATATGGAAAACTTAATCTTATTTTTAAATTTAGCTAGTTGCTAGCTAACATTTCTAATTTTCGTTTAGGTAAACTTCAACTAAAACTGAAGTAAAAATAAATAGAAACTACATAGACACATTTTACAAAGACAAAAACTTTTAAAAGTTATTAAAACTAAAATTAAAACGAATTGTAAAAATTAAAATGAATTGTAAATATTAAAACAAAATCATGCAAATAATGAATAAAACTATAGTAGTATTTCAATGATACTAAATTACAGTATCTTAAGAAATTGTACTTGTTTGTTATGAAAATGTGTGAAATACAATGTATTTTTCTTTACATCTTGAGGTGAATTATAAGTCTTTTACTCATGACCTTCATCCATTTACATTTAACATTTTGTGAGACAGAAGTAGGTTTTGTAAGCGGTTAAGCAAGTGTTTAGAAACTGCATTTGCGTTTAAGTTCCCATCCGTTACGTCAGTGCATAAACAAACCACCAGACAGATATCATCACCTTTACCTTTGTGCACTTTTTTTTTTTTAAAGAGTTTTCTGGGAAAAACATATTGTGTATTCAGTTCACAGTTGAGTGGATAGAGTATTTATTGTCCACACAAGTACAGTCGCAGACAAACCCGTTTCAAAAGATTCCCTTGAAGTAAAGGATACATTCAGCGATCAAAGTCTGTGTTCAATGACTCATGTGATTTCTGTTTTTAAACATGTCACTTCCCATTACAGCACTGTCAAGTTCTTCGTTTGCTGAAGTTTCCCTCCGAAGATTCAGCACATACGCGACAGGTAAAACTTCCCTAAATTGCCACTACTGAACGTTAATACTTCCCAAATTTCGTTTCATGTTTTTACACCATTGCGTGATCTCACGTGACCCTGGACCAGTCATAAGAGGCATTTTTTGAATCTGAAATCTGAATAAATAAGCTTTCTATTGATGTATGGTGTGTTAAGATATGACAATATTTGGCTGAAATACAACTGTTTGAAAATCTGTAATCTGATGGTGCAAAAAAACTAAATATTGAGAAAATCACCTTTAAAGTTGTCCAAATGAAGTTCTTAGCAGTGCATATTACTAATCAAAAATTAGGTTTTGATATATTTACGGTAGGAAATTTTCAAAATATCTTCATGGAGATTTATCTTTACTTAATATCCTAATGATTTTTGGCATTTAAAAAAAATTGAAAATTTTGATGCTATTGTTATAAATGTACCCGTGCTACTTAAGACTGTTTTGTGCTCCAGAGTCACATATATTTACATCAAAATAACTTAAGTATAGATGTAATACATGACCAATCGATTGTTGTATCAAGTTCTGTTGACTTGTAAATAGTCACTTTTATTTTTAGCATAGTTTTGTCAACAATTTCTACACAATGTTTAACGTTAAACAGAGTTTTCTCACACTATACTGTAAGTTTTTAGCATCTCTTGGTATGAAAGGTATACAGTGTAAATGTAAATATGCAAATATGCATCAAATGTTTCAATGTAGTGTCAGCTCATTTTCCTACATCTTTCCTAGCAGACCGCAGAACAAGCTTTTCGACACATCCTCAACATTGTGGATTATAGTAAATACGTCATGAAGCCTTTACTGGGGGAGAAATACGTTCACAGTGGCGTAAGTTACAGTTTAAGACGTTTGTGTATATTATTATTATCACATCATGTTGATTTAACAAGAAAATGAGATGAAAATAATGTCTTGAATGTTCACAGGAGGTTGTTAAATTACCGCTGGACTTTGTGAGACAGCTGTCGCTGAAGGTCCAACAAGAACGACCTGGTACGAATGACCAAACTTTTGTCTTTTTTAACCCTTTGGTGAATCTCTTAAAAACAAATTTCATGAAAACAATATAATTGAATATACTGACTTTTTTTTGTCAAAAAAGAATTTTTTTCTAATACCTCCCAAAAGCCAACAGTATAAATAAAATCTGGCCGGATATGTTTTCCTGAGATTCATCCTCTAAAAAATGCAGTCTGTTGTTTGTCTAAACATGTATATGTGAGATGCAGTCACTTTTGTAGATCGGATTTGATGTTGCGTAACGATGTTTTGACCTTCTTTCATGCAGAACTGCGCTGTGATAAGGTCATGGACACATTCAGTGGGTGTGGTTTATGTCTTCCCAATTTGACCCAACTCCCCCTTCACCACCTCAGAGACCACAGACCTCCAATCTGCGTTGAGATTAAGGTAAACTCCATGTTCAGTTTGACGTAGCCTCAATACGTCAATGCTGTTAGGAACGTGTTGGTGGGGAAATCTGCGCGTGCAGTTGCAGTGTTTACCAATAAACCATTGCTTTTGAGCGCTAGGTTGTGGAAGCTACCACAGTCTGGCATAATTTATCAGTTACTACTCATTAAAATGCTATAATTGAGCTCAACTGTTCAGCCATATGTTATGTTTAGATGTACAGTTGAAGTCAAAGTTTACATAGTATTTTTCATTTGACCAAAATAAGAGGGATCGTACAAAATGCATGTTTTTTTTTCTCTTTAGTACTGAACTGAATATGATATTTCACATGAAATATGTTTACATATAGTCCATGAGAGAAAATGATAGTTGAATTTATAAAAATGACCCCATTCAAAAGTTTACGAACACTTGATAGTGAACAGTTAAACTGCTTGCTGTTCTTCAGGAAAAATCCTTCAGGCCCCACAAATTCTTTGGTTTTTCAGCATTTTTGTTTATCTGAACCCTTTCCAACAGTGACTGTATGATTTTGAGATCCATCGTTTCACACTGAGGACAACTGAGAGACTCATATGCAACTATTACAGAAGGTTCAAACACTCACTGATGCTCCAGAAGGGAAAACTCTGCATTAAAGGGGGTGAAAACTTTTGAACAGAATATGGTTGTGGACATTTTTCTTATTTTTTTGCCTAAATATCATATTTTTTTCATTTAGTACTGCCCTTCAGAAGCTACTTACATGTTTCTCAGAAGACAAAACAAGTTACCCCGTCTTCAAATTCAAAAGTTTTCACTCCCCGGCTCTTATTGAATTGTGTTTCCTTCTGAAGCATCAGTGAGTGTTTGAACCTTCTGTAACAGTTGCATATGAGTCCCTCAGTTGTCCTTAGTGTGAAAAGATGGATCTCAAAATCATACAGTCATTGTTGGAAAGCTTTCAAATACAAATTTGAGGGACCTGAAGGATTTTTCTGAAGAACAGCGGGCAGTTTAACTGTTCAGGACAAACAAGGGACTCACGAACAACTGTCACTAAACAAAAAAAAAAACACAGCTATGGATCATTCAAGTAACAAAGTATTAAGATTCAAACATTAACTGTTAAACAGGGTCATTTTCATAAATTCAACTCTTATTTTCTCTTGTGGATTATTTTTGTAAACATCTTTTGTGAAATATCTTATTCAGGTCAGTACTAAATAAAAAATAACACATTTTGTATGATCCCTCTTATATTTTGGTAATGTAATTAACATTTTGAAGATTCTGCGAGGTGTATGTAAACTTTTGACTTCAACTGTATGTCTGGTTTAAAGAAATAAGTCATCCAAAAATGAAAATATGCTGAAAACGTACTCGCTCTCAGCCAATTGAAAATGTAGATGAGGTTGTTTCTTAATGTGAACAGATTTTAAGAAATTTAGCATTGCGTCACTTGCGCACCAATGGATCCTTTGCGGTGAATGGGTGCCGTCAGAATGAGAGTCCAAACCGCTAATAAAAACATCAAGTAATCCACACCACTCCAGTTGATCAACTAACATTTAGTGAAGCAAAAAACTGCATGTTTGAAAGAAACAAATCCATCATTAAAACATTTTTCATATGTAGTTGTCACTTCTGGACAAAATAATCCATAATAACATAATAAGCGTTGTCCTCCTACATCAAAATCCACCATTATTTTCTTTAGAATTGTTTTAGGACATCTTACGATGGATTACAAATACGGTTTGTGGATTACTTCCAGTACTTGTGGATTATTGTCATGTTTTTATCAGCTGTTTGGACTCTCATTTTGACGGCACCCATTCACTACAAAGGATCCATTGGTGAGCAAGCGATGTAATGCTACATTTCTCCAAATCTGATTTAGAAACAAACTCCTCTACATCTTGGATGGCATGTGGATGAATATATTTTCAGCTAATGTTCATTTTTGCGCAAACTGTTCCTTTAATAATAATCTCCGTCATTCGATCATCATTTAAATGAATAACTGCCGACATGATTGCAAGAAAATGACTCTCAAAATAATGACCGTGACCGAATTGTTATTGTTAAACTGTATGCCAAAGTGTGTCAGAAACCTCGCCTTGAACGTGTTGACTTTGGTGTCACACATCTAAGCACGTCTGGTCATTGAACTTGCTGACAGTCGTTAATGTTTTTTTGCATCTTTGTGCTGTTAGGGTGTTAACAGTGTAGTGACGGTTGTTAAACTGGAAGATCTGAGTCTCATGACAAAGAACTGGTTTTAGGTATCAGTTTGACATAAACACCCATTCTTGGGGAAATAAACCACATTAGCGGAATGACTCTGAATCTGTTTCTGTGGAAGTTAATCACATGGTCAGTCAAAGACAAACAGGGGAAGGTGGTGTAAATCTGATCTGAAAGACTTGTTTGTGTCCCTTTAAAAAAAACAAAACAACAACCTTCTTTACATAAAGCTTATTCACAACACTTCATTGTGTAACTCAAGATGCAGAGATACAATTACATATTTTTCCTTGTTTTCCCCTCCAGCCAAAATGTGGATTTCTACCCTTTTCAAGGCACATAACCAAGGAATGCAAGCGTAAAGTTTGCCGATTCTGCATGCATCAGCATTACAAGGCAAGTACCAAGTGAAAATCTAGTCGTTGCCAGATTTCTAAAAGCAAACTTCTGCTTTAACAATAAGAAAAGGATGGTGCAGTATCTGGTGTAGTGTAAACATCCTGCTGTCTGTTTGTACTCTGCGTTATCATATAATCAATTCTTTCTGGGGTTTGGCTGCAGAAGATAAGCTGATGTTGCTGAAAATACAAAATTCATAAAGCAACACTGTAAACTTTACAGTACTTTACCGTGTTTGGTAAGTTGAGAGTAACATGTTTTGTCCTTTACAGTTAGCCAATGGGAAGTGGAAGCGATTGAGCAGATATTGCCCTCTAGATCTCTTCTCAGGGTGAGTTACTGCTTATTGCAGAGACGTTTACCAAGCTAGTGGCGTCATTGGCTTGTGTTAAAGCAAAAACTTGCGAATAAACATTTTCGCAAAAGTTGTGACTCACCTTTCCACTGTGAGATTAGCCCTACAGTCTAATGGTTGAATGCTTTGTACTGCCGCTTGAGACACAGGAACGCTAAGAAACAGGTTTAGATGTGATCTAAATCCAGATAATTGCTAATTGTGTTGTCATGTCTAAATCCAAATGAGATGCCAAAAATATCAAAAGTGAATTGATGTTATTCAATATCTTGTATTCCAGGAGCAAACAGCGAATGTACGTTGCATTGAAGAATCTCTTAGAGGAGCCACAAAACAACTTGAAAATCTTTAAGGTAAATATGAACATAGAGTCGCTTGACGTCTCCAGTTGGGATGCCCCTTAAAGGAGAAGTCCTCTTCCAGAACAAAAATTTACAGATAATGTAATGTACTCACCCCCTTGTCATCCAAGATGTTCATGTTTTTCTTTCTTCAGTCGATAATAAATTATGTTTCTTGAGGAAAACATTTCAGCAATTATCTCCATATAATGGATTTCAATGGTGCTCCCAAGTTTAAACTTCCAAAATGTAGTTTAAATGCAGCTTCAAATGGCTCTAAACGATCCCAGCCGATGAAGAAGGGTCTTTTCTTGCAAAACGATCAGTCATTTTCGAAAAAAAATTGACAAATTATATACTTTTAAACCTTAAATGCTTGTCTAAGTCTGCGTGAACTGTTTTTTTCTGGCCAATACAGTTAGGTTATGTTGAAAAACTCTTATCTCATTTTCTTCCCCAACTTCAAAATCGTCCTAAATCACTGCAGAAGTACCGACCCAGTGTTTACAAAGTGAACATGCAAAGTAGATCAAACGGCCTTCACAAAAACAAGGTAAAACAGCGATGTAGAGCGATTTTTGATGTTGAAGAAGAAAACAAGACGGGAGTTTTTCAACATACCCTAACTGAATTGACCGCATTGAACCGAAAAAAAACCCAGAGTTCACACAGACTTAGACAAAACGAGCGTTTAGGGTTAAAAAGTATATAAATTGTCAATTTGTTTTGAAAATGACTAATCGTTTTGCTAAATAAGACCCTTCTTTATCGGCTGGGATCGTTTAGAGCCATTTGAAGCTGTATTTAAACTGCATTTTGGAAGTTCAAACTTGGGGGCACCACTGAAGTCCACTATATGGAGATAATTCCTGAAATGTTTTCCCTCAAGAAACATAATTTCTTATGGACCGAAGAAAGAAAGACGTGAACATCTTGGATGACAAGAGTGAGTAAATTATCTGTACATTTTTGTTCTGGAAGTGACTTCTCCTTTAATAGTCGACTAACTGTTAATCGACGAGAAAAGGCTTGGTCCATCAAAATTTTATTAGGAAGTGACAGATCATTGACGGCTGATAGTTGTTAGGACATCCAAATGCTCACCTGCCATTTACCTCAAATATGGCTTTTCATCTGAAAGATGTACATAGTAGCAACTTTACATTGTCTCTCAATCTAATGTTAATCTAGACAAATGTGCGCTATAGGAGTGTGGAAGCTGAACAGTAGCAGGCTCAAAGCATGATGAATGGAGGCGTCGGTGATCACTTGCCTTTAAAATACTGTCATTTTTGCTCAGACAGATAATACATCTTTCGAATCTGCCAGCGTCTGTTTTACATTATAATCCTATGGAGTAAACCGTGTTTTCAAAAAAGTCCTGAGCGCTTTTTTTAAATGCCGCCGCCGGTGTCTTTTTCTACAGCTCAGAGACACTTTTCAAGTTGAAAAGTTGGTGCCAGTAGATAGACTTTTATTTTATTGTTGTGAACCAACATTCTCCTCCCCGTTAGCTTTAAATACCGACATGTCGACATGTAGCGCCGTTGGGCTTCGGGTTCAGGCTTTTTTGAATCCCAGCTTGCGGACCCTTCCTGAATCCGTCTCCCCTGTCTCTCTCCCACCTTGCTTCCTGTCTAAATACTGTCCTATCAAATAAAGGCAAAAATAAAAAAATATAAAAAAACAGAAGCCAACGCAAGAGCGAGCTTTCTCTTTTCTCGACATTCAAGATGCCCTCGGCTGCAAGAATGGCAGAATTTTTTTTTTTCTGTTTACTAAAAAAGCGCTCTTGTCACATTTTTCTGGTCAAAAACGATGCCAAGTGTGAATATAGTCTTAGAGTAACAACGAAATGTTGCGCTTTTGTAAAATAACGGAAGCAAACAGGATGCGCTTTCTGCCGTCTCAGTCTCTGTGAACTTGAGCGTGAAACTTTGAAACTCTGTGCCTTACAGACATGAAAAATATATCTATAGAGAATGAAATGTCTACTTTTAAACAAAGCAATTTAAATTAAATTCATAACAAATATTCTCAGATTATGTAATCCGTATGAAACATGCATACAGGCAATTGTGCTAGTTTATCAGTAAATTATTAAAACGTTTTTCCCCTCACACATTCATAATTATTATATCTGCCAGTGTCCTGTGGCAAGCTTTTTTTGTGTGCACTTATATTAGGTTGTGTAGGCAATTAAAGGCTCATTATTATGATTTATATGATTTATCAATAAATGTTTGATTTAATAGTCAACTAATGCTACTAGTTGGCCAGAAAAATCTTTAGTCGAGGGCAGCCCTAGTCTCCAAACAAACTTTATTTAATAGTTCATTTTAGCATGCTGTCTATTTTTGGAACTTGGAAATTCTCTTAAAATCTTCTCTTAATTTCTGTTAATAGAACGTTCAGCATTCGAAATGTAACTGACAGTAATGATGTCATGCAACTGATTTGCAGTTGGTCTTTCTTCTGTTTCAGTTTGTTCACACCAAGAACGATAACTACAATAACTGGAACGATAATTTATTATTTTATTTTTTTTAGTGTTGGCACCAATGGACTGTTTATTATAAGCATGCGCTGTAGTTTTGTCGTCTGCCACCAAGAAATTTACTATTTTCATAAAATTGGAATGATTATTAAAACATTTATCATTATAGTTATCATCCTTAAAGGGATAATTCACCCAAAAATGAAAATTACCCCATGAATTACTCACCCTCAAGCCATCCTAGGTGTATATGGCTTTGTTCTTTTAGATGAATGCAACTGGGAGTTAAGTAAAAAAAATATCCTGGCTCTTCCAAGATTTATAATGGCAGTGAATGGGTGTTGAGACTTTAAAGTCAAATAAAGTGCATCCATCCATCATAAAAAGTACTCCACACGGATCCTTTGGGTTAATAAAGGCCTTCTGAAGTTAATAGATGCGTTTTTATAAACAAAAAAAATATATTTAAAACTTTACACACGTTCCAAGTGGATAACGTAGCTATAGCGCCTACATCCTACGTCATCCGCTGGAACGCCACTCTTTCGTGAATGTGTGTACGAAAGTTAACGAAAGCTAGAGATTACAGCTTATAAAGTTATAAATATTGGTATTTTTCTTACAAAAATGCACTGATTTGCTTCAGAAGGCCTTTATTAACCCCCTGGAGCCGTGTTGAGCACTTTTTATGATAAATGTATGCACTTTATTGGACTTCAAAATCTCAACACCCATTCACTGCCATTATAAAGCTTAATGGTGCATCAATTCACCTTAGAAGGTGTTTATTAACCCCCTAAAGCCATTTGGAACACTTATGATGGATGGATGCACTTTAATGAACTTCAAAATCTCAACAGCCATTCACTGCCATTATAAAGCTTCAAAAGGTTTATAATGGCGCATCGATTCGCCTTAGAAGGCGTTTATTAACACCCCAGAGCTGTGTGGAGCACAACACCCAAATCTTAACACCCGTTCACTACCACTATAAAGCTTTTGTGTGAACTATCCCTTTAAATCTTATCATGTTTATCCTAGAACATTTGTTGTAGTAGTGCTACTAAAAAAAAAAAAAGCTTAAACTGGTTTTCTGGTCTTGACTAGTCTCCCAGCCCAGTCAGGTTGTTTTTAGCTGGGAAACTAGCTTTGCTGACCAGCTGATTACCATTTTAGCCTGGATGTTTGACTCGCTTAAACCACCAAAGACCAGCAAACCGACTGGTTTGGCTGCTTAAAGGTTTTTTTTTTTTTTTTTTTTTTTTTTTTCAAGGGTAGTAGAAATGTTTGATTTATATAGAAAAATAGCATGAATTAATTGCTTATCACATCTTTTCTTTTCAGGGTGGAGAGTTGATATTTAGCTGTAAAGACGACGCCAAGCAGCAACCCGAACTGAACGATCTCGTCCAGCACCTTCGGCCTTATTTCCCTCATAGTAACGGCCTCTATAACGGCCACCAGCCTGGCAAAGCCGTCCTGAACGAGTTCATTCAGGTCATCTGCTCCGCTCTGCTCAGCGGCGGGGACTCGAATCGCTCGGGAGAGCCCAGGAAGGTGCATTTGTCCGAGAGCAGGCCGCTCTGCGAAGCCAGTCCCTTCCCAAGAGACCTGCTTCGCAACGGTGAGAAATTACTAATGAACATTTGAATGGGAGTCAGTGGAAAAACATGGTTTTAGGCTCTTTAGAATATTGCGAAACAAGTTTGATTGAAATCACTCCACTGATGAGTCACGATATATGTGTAGGTGTGCTTGACGTAGAAACCGCATTTCAAACGACAGAATAGAAATGACAATTACGCAAGACCAGTAGAACATGTTAAACTAATTTTTTCATGCGTTCACAGGTAACCACGGTCTCCCTAAAGACAGCGTCCTCGCAAAAATCCTCCAAGTCCAGATGCTGGATAACCTGGATATTGAAGGAATCTACCCTCTGTACAAACGCGTGGAGCAGTATCTAGAAGAGTTCCCGAAAGAAAGGTGAATTTTTAATCTGGGATATTGAGTGCTGTGTTACTTATTTGTCAAATCAATACTCAAATCAATAGTGCAAGAATGTTTTGTTCTTGTTGAGTGAAGGTAATGTTGGGCAGATGCTTCAGATCTGTGCAGCTGTACTGTCGTTTTATAAACAGAATAGTTGGCAAATTATAAAAATTATGGTATGATTTAGTCTTATTATGGTCTCCTTAACACTGAACAGACACTAGGTGGTGCAAAAGACTCATTTGGGAACTCATTGACGCACTGCTGCCACATGGTGGTTCTGTTTGGGCTTGCGTAGATTATTTCCCTGCAGAGCCACATCAGCCTTGTAAATAAACATGCTTGAAAGCACTTGAACATCTAAACAGCACTTGTTTGCATCTCCAGAAACCGACTGCAGATAGACGGGCCTTATAATGAGAGTTTCATGAACACTGTGAAAAACTGCCCTACTGAAGATGACGGATCTGTAGAATATGCAGTCGGGAAGGTAAGATTGTGAACATGTGATGCTGAGAAGTTTAGGTTTGAATGTAACAATAATGAATGTCCATGTTGTATTTCACACTCATTAAAAAAAAAAAAAAAAAGGTTAAATTAGACATTAGGGCCAGATTTTTCCAAAAAAGAAATAAATAAAAATTGCATTTAGATATATATATATATATATATATATTTCTTTTTTTTTTGTGTGTGGAAATAAACAATCTTTAGTTCCTAAATTATCGATATATATATCGATATAACATTAATGTTTTTAGTTTAGGTTTGAATTTAACAGTAAGAAATGTCCAGGTTGTATTTCAATTGTATTTTGTATTTTTAAATGTGAAAATAAATAAAATAAAATAAAATAAAATAAAATAAAATAATACAAAAAATAAAAATAAACAAACTAATTAGGCAAAAGGCCAAAATTGAAAATAAATAATAATAATAATAATAATAAATAGATTTTTATTATTATTATTTTGGAAAAAAAAAAAAAACTAGGCAAAATGCCCAAATGAAAAAATAGTAATAAAATAATAAATAAATATAAAAATAAAATAAATAACACAGAAATGATCAAATTCATGTTAATGTGTTTAGTTTAGGGTTTTAACAATAACAAATGTCCTGGTTGTATTTAAATTTAAAATTTAATTAAATTTAAAATTAAATTTAATCGTGATATTATTTTGTGGCAATTATCAATATTTAGTCTCTAAATTTTCAAATGAACATTTAATGTTTTATTGCAGTGTGATATTTTTGTAGCAATTAACATTTTTTTCCTTCCCAAATTCCTAAAATCTCATTAACATTTTTTGTTTTTATTGTAGAAATTATGCCTGCTTTGGTCATAGTATGTATTTTCCCTCTGAAATGGGGGAAAAAAAAAAAAGATGATCATAATACTATTTATTAATTACAAAAATAATATCTGATATCCAATAGATTTGCTTTTGGTATTGAATCAAATACAGGCTTGTTTATAATCAAATTTCTCTTGCCTTGCCTTTTTTTTGTTTGTTTCTGAGCACTTCATTTTTTTTTTTTTTATGCAAAAATATATTTTTTAATATTTAACAACAATTTTTTTTTTTATATTACATAAAATATTAGTATTATAAATAATATTTAGGAAGAGATCAACTCTTAGATGTTCATTTCTAAATTCACTGTTTGTCACTTTCCAGGTTCATCAGTATAGAGTCGCAATGACGGCCAAAGACTGCTCAATCATGATCGCATTTGCACCTTGCGAGGAAGACGAGGAGTAAGTTTCCGTTCACCTTTTAAAAAAAAAAAAAAAAAAAAAATCACCATTTTTCGACATTTGCCATCATTTCCTGTTCCGTTTGCTTTGTTCACAGACACCAGTTGAATTTAGAGAAGCCTCGTTTCACCTACTCCATCTCCATCCTGGATCTGGACCCCAAACCATATGAAGGCATCCCTCACCAGTACAAGCTGGACACCAAAATCGTCAACTACTACCTGCGGAGCACGCAAGCCCCGCCCCCCTCCAGCCTATATAAGGAAAGGCAGGAGTGCACGCTGCTCTTCCACGCCGTATGAAACACCTCCACGAGTGCTGCTTGGCAAACGCCTAGAAGTGCAGTTGAAGTAGTGATAGAGTTTTGTCATTTTTGTTCGCTAGCCTGTCTAGTTGTTCGCCCTCCCACGGTTGTTGCCGGAGCGACTTGATGTTTTTCTTCTCGAGGGTGATGTTCTCACTGGGGCTGGTCTCCTAAAGCACAGAATACCTGAATGAGTCAGTCATTGGCTGTAAAAAGGAAGGACAAGGAGGGGGGGTGTGTGTGTGTCTGTGTCTGTGTGTGTGTGTGTGTTTTTGTGCAGCGCTGTTGGGTGTTCCTCACACACGCCGCAGCGCTACTGTGGTTTCCAAGTGCCAAAAGTGGCTTACAGCGATTTTCCCTAATGAACGTTTTACCGTGCATCAGCTTGGCCGTGTCTGCAGTCGCTGAACAGGCAGTTTGGAATTCAAAAGCAGACGAGTACTTGAGTTTTTTTAGCGCGACTACATCCCTAGAGCTCCTCAAACCACTGACCCTCGGCGAGCTACCGTAGCGGAGTTATACTGACAAGCACAGACCTGTTGCATGCTAGCGAATGAGGTCGCGCTAACACCGTCACTACCCGTAAGATAGATTTTATAAATTAGAAGATGCGTCTAATGATATTACTCGCTAATGGAAGTATTTTTGTAACCTACGCTTGGCTGGCGTGACCGTTTACCGGCATTTACAAAACGAAGTGTCTTGTTAAAGAGTAGTTCACAATAAAAAAATAATTGCCTATTTAATCCTCATGTCGTCGCAAATCTCTTTGCTGATAGAATTGTTACAATAGCTTGACAGTTTAGGGCCTTGCACACAGAGTCCAAAATTTTTGCATGTTAAAAAATAAATACGACTCCCATTGTGTCAATAATGTTTACACACTGCTTCTAAAACTTTCATTCGTTGTAAAAAACAAATTCGTTTGGGTTCGTTTTTTGCGTTTTCGTATCCGTAGGAAGTATTTTGAGAGGTGTTTTGACAATTCTGAGCCCTGTGACGAATTTTGACGAATGCGGAAAAACGCAATATTGTGAATAAACGTAATATTTTTGAATGATCGTAACTATGACTAAAAGTCAGAAGAGTTGAAATTTTCGGATGCGTCGTATTCGTCAAAATTTGAAGATCACGGTGGCTCTAAATTGTCAAAACACCTTTCAAAATGCTTGCTACAGATGTTAAAAACGCAGAAAATTGAACCCAATCTGAATTTTTTTATGATGGACTAAAGTTTTAAAGTCAGTGTATAAACTTGATTGACATATCGTGAGGTTGTATATATTTTTTGACATGTGAAAATTTCGTACTTGGTGTGCAAGTTTGTCTGAATTGTGAATGAACACAGCATTTTTGAACGATCGTTGGTATGACTAAAGGTCCTTGCACACTGAGTCTAAAATCTTCGTATATGTTTTTTTCGTATTCGTAAAAATGTCATGCACAGAACATCATGGTGGGTCTAAACGGTTAAAACACCTTTCAAAATGCTTGCTACGGATGCGAAAAATGCTGAAAATTTAACCTGATTCGAATTTTTTTTTTTAATGACATTTTTTGGAGTCGGTGTGTAAAATTGATTTACACAATGTGAGGTCGTATTTATTTTTTAACGTGTGAAAATTTCAAACAAGAATTTTGTCCGAATTGTAAACGAACGCAACATTTTTGAACGATCATCAGTATGACTAAAGGTCCTACCACACTGAGTCTGAAATTCTTGTATGCGTTTTTCATATTTGTTTTTCATACGAAAAAATGCATACGAAAATTTTGGAATTTTGGACATGCAAAGACCTTTTGTCCAAATTGTGAATGAACACAACCTTTTTGCACGTACATCAGCATGACTAAAAGGTCCTTGCAAATTTTCACTAGGGCCTTCCGAATTGTCGAAACACCTTTCAAAATGCTTGCTACCAATGTGAAAAACGCTGAAATTGAACCCAGTCCGAATTTTATGACAGACGAAGGTTTTGGAGGCAGTGTGGAAACTTTATTGACACAACATGGGGTTGTATTATTTATTTATTTGTATTTTATGTGCGAAAATTTTAGACAAGAATTTTTAGATTTGGCATGCAAGGACCTTTTTGTCTGAATTGTGAATGAACAACATTTTTGAACAATAATCAGTATGACTAAAGGTCACACAGAGTCCGAAATTTTCATGTTTTTTCGTATTCGTCAAAATTCGTCACGGTGTCTTAGAATCGTCAAAACACTAGGGATGTGAAAAACGCAGAAAATTGAACCTGATTCGAATATTTTATGACGAACAAAGGTTTCGGAGTCTGTAAACGTGATCGACACAATGTGAGTTTGCATTTATTTTTGAACGTCTGAAAATTTTGGACAACATTTTTGGACGATAAAAGGAACTTTCATCCAAATTGTGAACGAACACAACATTTTTAACAATCTTCAGTATGACTTATTGTCCTTGCAACACTGAGTCCCAAATTCTCGTCCAAAATTTTCGCACGTTAAAAAAATAAAAACAACCTCCGTTTTGTCAGTCATGTTTACACAACGACTCTGAAACTTTAGTCTTGTCATTAAAAAATTTTTTGGATCGGGTTGAATTTTCTGCATTTTTCGCATCGGTAGCAAGCATTTTAAAAGGTGTTTTGAAAATTCTAAGCCACGGAGACAAAAAAAAAAAAACGTATGCGAAAATTGCAGTATAACTCAATATCACAAGAACCTTTTGTCCAAACTGTGAATGAACGCAACATGCGTATGACTAAAGGTCCTTGTACACTGAGTCCGAAATTTTCGCATGTTTTTATTTTTATTTTTTCCATGTTCTTTAAAATTCGGCAAGCACAGAGCATCACGGTGGCTCTGAATTGTTTCAAACCTTTCAAAATGCTTGCTACAGATGTGAAAAATGCGGAAAATTGAACCCAATTCGATTTTTCTATGACGGACGAAAGTTTTGGAGTCGGTGTGTAAACATGATTGACGTGTGATGTCATATTTAATTTTCAACATGCGGAAATTTCGGACTCACTGTGCAAAGACCTTTTGTTTTCTGAATTGTATAAAAACACAACTTTTCCGAATGATCATCAGTATGATCCTTGCACGCTGAGTCCGAAATTTTTCATATGCGTTTTTTCCGTATTCGTTAAAATTCGTCACATAGGCTCTAAATTGTTTCAAACCTTTCAAAATGCTTGTTACGAATGCAAAAACAAACACTGAAAATTGCACCCGATCCAATTTCTTTATTTTTTCTATGACTAATGAAAGTTTCGGACTCTGTGAAAGGACCTTAATTGCGCAAATCATATAGACTATGGTGCTTTATTTAAAGCTTGACAACCTTTGGTCACATACAAACTCTTGTCGTATGGCAAAAATCGCAGAACGATTTTATAAAAAGTGGAAAAGTGAAAAACGTCAGTATATAATTTTTTGGTCAAATAACTACTTTACAGCTAGTCCATCATCTCAAACATCAAACACCACCGTTTTTCCCAGAAAAACTGCTGTAAGATGCAACATCGTCAATGTCTGTCCATCAACAGTTGCTTTGTTTCTGAGTTTGACATGCTTAGTTGTCATCTGTTTTGAAAAAGCAGAGGAATCCATCCCCAGCAGCTTGAACGCTACTACGGCTGCGTTTGGCTTGAGTTCTGATGGCCGTAATTGGTTGCAGAGCCAGGCATATTTCATAAGTCGACCAAAGATGGACAGCACACCAGTTTTCGTTAGCACAGGAAAATGGATGATCCAGCAGTTTTTCCAGTGATATTTTTTTTTTTTGGTTTTATTTTTTCAGATAAGCAGTATAGGCCACAGAAACGGTAGTGTTGATTTAACGTTACATGAGTGTGGCGCCTTTAACCGTAAAACCCAACCACGGTGAGGCGGTTCGCGCAGATTTTCCGGTGCAACTTTAACACTAAAGACGGCACCTCACGGTCGCCTTTCTCTGTCATGGGGAATATTACTGTTACAATATACTGTGGCGTGAGTAACGCTCATGATCCTGTTTACCTCTTTTAGCGTGATGCGAACTGCGTCGGCTTGCTTTGCTCAAAGCAGTTCTCATCAGGCGGATAGTGTTTGCATTTTATATGGATGAACATTCAACATTGCCAAACTGTGTTCACACTCCCCTTTGTCTTAATGTGAACCTGGTGTCAAGAAAAGTATTAACACGCCTTACCTGTGAGCGAAAGCGCTTTCGTCGTCCAATCGACGGCGTTTGACTCATGTTTTGATGCGACTGATTGAAAAGTGCAGTTTCTCCACAACAGACATTGCTGTATTTGCCTTTGTTTTAACAACATCCATCATCTTTCCCCTTTTGAACCCGAGATATTATGAGTCTGAGGTGGTGACGTTGTTATTCTAATGAAATAAAGATCTGTAATCACTATGTAGGTAGGAACGGACATTAATTCTGTCATTAAGGAAGGAGGATCACAGTTTCTGTGATGGAGTCTAATGTTAAAATTTAACTATTTGACAATACAAAGTGGATTTTGCTGTCGGAACATTTTGTATTTAAAATTATTTATTTTTCTAGCTCTTGTCTAATGATGTATATTTCCATACAGTGTGAGCATATCATGCGTAAAAACGATTGACATGTACAGGTGGCATCAGTATGTAGTTCCTAACGGGTGACTGTAAAGGTGTTTATATGGAATAAAAAGATTAGATATGAAGCTCCCATGACTTGAACACTGGCGTGTTTTTTGACTTCTCACAATCATACAGTTCTTATCAAGGCCTCGATTGACGCTTCCACCCCGAGGATCCGCAGGAGGCTCTGAAAGTACTCCGAGCCGTTTTCTGTCACTTTTTTGGTGTCGAACTCCCGAGCTGCAAACAAAATAAAACATTTTAGACCACTATTATGAATTGTACAAGTGTAAAATAAGAAAATACTTGATTCTGATTGGTCAGTTGTGTCTCTTTTGTATTACAATTACAAAACTCTATATTTTACAGAAGCCCTGGGCCATGGATTATTTTTCTTTGTAGTTTCCTCATGATCTCAACATAATTGTTGTTTTCCTGTGATTACGAGTCACAACTTAATGTTCATTATGTCGAGATCACAAGAAAATTATCTTGTGATCTTGACATAAAGTTGTTTTCTCATGATCACAATTTATTTTTCTCATAATCTCCACAAAACAAAACTTATGACTTAATTTTCTCATTATCTCAACATAATAGCTGTTGTAACTCAACTTATTTCTCTTGTGATCTCGACCAAACAAAAGTTCTCTCATCACAACTTAATTTTCTCGTGATTTTGACATAACGAAAGTTTTCTCATAATCACGACTTCATTTTCTTATCTCCACGTAAGTTTTCGTATTATCACGACTTAACTATTTCATGATCTCGACACGATAGCAGTTTTCTCATAATCATGACTAAATTTTCTTGCGATAGACATAACGAAAGTTTTCTCATTTTCACAACTTTCGTGATCTCAAAATGACTTGAGATGTTTTCTCATGATCACTTCTTCATTTTCTCATAAGCTCAACAAAAGTTCTCATTATCGACTTAATTTTCTCCTGATTTCGACATAATAGCTGTTTTCTCACAATTTTCTTGTGATCTTGACATAACAAAAGTTGTTTTCTCGTCACAACTTAATTTTCTTGTAAACTCGACATAAATGTTTTCTTGTCATAACTTAATTCTCTCATGATCTTGACATTACGCATGTTGTTTTCTTGTCATGATTTAATTTTCTCAACATAGCAACATAATGCAAGTTTTCTCGTCACAACTTGACATACCGCAAATTTTCTAATTTTCACGAATTTTTTGATGATCTCGACATAATGCAAGTTGTTTTCTTGTCACGACTTAATTTTATCGCAAACAACAACGCAAATTTTCTAATTATTATGACTTAATTTTTTGATGATCTCGTCAATTTTCTCATCACAACTTAATTTTATTGTGATCTTGACATAACGCAAGTTGTTGTTTTTTTTTGCCATGACTTCGTTTTCTCATGATCTCGACATTACGCATGTTTTCTCATCACGACTCAATTTTATCGTGATCTCGACATTACAGGTTTTCTCGTACTGACTTAATTTTCACATGACCTCAACATAACGCATGTCATTTTCTCGTCACAACTTAAATTTCTTGTGATCTCGACATAACTAAAGTTTTCTCATAATGACTTAATTTTCTCATGATCTTGACGTTACGCATGTTGTTTTCTTCTCATGATTTAATTTTCTCAACATAATGCAAGTTTTCTCGTCACAACTTAATTTTATTGCGACCTTGACATAACACAAATTTTCTCATTTTCACAACTTAATTTTTTGATGATCTCGACATAACACAAGTTGTTTTCTCGTCACGACTTAATTGTCTTGTGATCTTGACATAATGCAAGTTATTTTCTTGTCGCAATTTTATCGCGATCTCGACAATGCAAATTTTCTAATTATTCGGACTTAATTTTTTAATGAAAAAATTTATTTTCTTGTCACGACAATTTTATTGTGATCTTGAAACAGTTGTTTTTTCATAATGACTTAATCTTCTTGTGATCGACATAACACAAGTTGTTTTCTTGTACTGACTTGATTTTCTCGTGATCTCAACATTACGCATTTTTTCTCGTCTCGACTCAATTTTATTGTGATCTCGACATACCTAAAGTTTTCTCATAATGACTTAATTTTCTCGTGATCTCGACATTACAAATTTTCTCGTACTGACTTAATTTTCCAACGATCTCAACATAACGCATGTCGTTTTCTCGTCGCAACTTCATTTTATCGTGATCTCGACATAACACAAGTTTTCTCATCACAATTTCATTTTTTTGTGGTCTTGACATAACGAAAGTTGTTTTCTCATGATCCCGATTTAAATTTATTGTGATCTCAACACAACTAAAGTTGTTTCGTCATTATCACAACTTAATTTTCTCAATCTCGACAAATAGCCGTTTTCTCATGACCCTGACTTTCAGAGAACAATTTACGTTAGAGATCACAAGAAAATTAAGTTGTAATAACAAGAAAACATCCGTTATGTCAAGATCACGAAAAACTGAATCATGATTATGAGAAAACAAGGAAGAAAAATAATCCATGGCCTCTTAGGACTTATAAAATTTTAAACCATTTTCCATGATGGTTTTTATGTTTCTCTTTTATTCCACCAATGCATAGTTGAATAGCAAATGGCGGTCATCGTGCTAATCAAGCTGGTCAATCCTAATGCAACATTATCCCTTACATAATCTATATTTCACTCATCAGCCAGTTAATCTTACCCTGGTCTGGCATTTTCAGCAGGAGCTCCAGCGATGGCTTTACCACTCCTCCCATGGACACATCAATCTTCCAGAAAATGGTCATGGAGATCCTGAGAAACATACAGCCATTGACTCTTTCTACATTTCAAGCATGTAATCTGGAGACAGCAATGATTGGAACTATGTTTCCATCACCTCGTTTTTCTACACATTTTAAAGTATTGCATCAGAAACGAGTGATGGGAATGCCAAATTTCGCAAAAAAGTTTTTAAGCTCTTTTGAGGTGGGTTTGACTTGTGCGAAAGATTTAATGTGATTAATGAGAGATGGAAACGCATTTGCCATAAATAAATTCCTCCAAGCGCATTAAATAAGTCATGTGACTTTGCGCTATGGGACAGCATACCTAACGAGTGTACTGATCTTGTTGCACAGCATCTGAAATGTTGTTATGGTCATTATGAAAAAGTCTGTCATCAAGTATTTCTCTATAATTTCCTACCAGAAATGTCTTACACAACTACGCTCCCGAGCCGCAGTTTCAACTGCTCGCTTTGAGGCTCAATCGTTTTACTATATATGAAAATCATTACATTCAGTGGCTTCTGCTACTTTTCCTAGTGATATATAATGCCAGTTCATCAGGAAGTGATTTTGTACTTTTTGACCTGGATGGAAACGGTGCTTATTAACAGACGTTTTATGCGATATTCCAATTAAATTCGCAACTTTGGATGGAAGCCCAGCTTATGGTCACCGTAGAAAGATTGAGGAATCTCGTAATTGCTTGACGCTATGCGTTTTTAATGTGCCATCAACAGAAGTAGTCACGGACTGCAGTTTCCATTTCACTTTCCTAGCTGATGCAACCTACCCGGGAAGTTGAGGACTTCTTATAATCATCAGCTCCGATCGGCATCCCTCTGGAAGGCTGACCACGTCTGGGTACTTCTCCTGCCAAACAAACCGCTTGTTTGTTAAAAGAATCAAAATCCTGACAGATTCCATCTGACCCACAGCAACTCGGTTCCAAAACAATGGCCGATAACGCAACACATACGAACAAAATATGTGGAGAAATTTACATATTAGAGATTTGCGTAATTGTAAATGGAATTTGCTCCATAACAAGGCAAGAATACACTGAAGTCACAGTCTGAGACTGTCTGCATAGAGCTTTGATGTCTTACAGGAATAAATGACTCAAAAATGTTACGATTTATTCCTCCCCTTGTCATTTCAAACGGTTTCGACTTTCTTTCTTGCGACACAAAATGTGCATTCTTCAAGGACATCCTGGCAACTACATAATAAAATATTCTAATATGGCTTTCAGGCTTTAAAAATCAACAAATAAAGGTCTCAAAATTGGACGAATTGCTTCTGTTCTTCTTTTGTTAAGTGGCCTTGGATAAAACCATCTGCTAAATGCATTAATGCAAATTTCGCAAGTCTTCTAAAGACATGCAATACTTTTATGTAAGAAACAGACCCCCAAAATTCATTATTCATTGATAATTTTTCACCGCAGTGAGCTTTTAACTGTTGTGATTAGATCATTGAGGCAGTAACTTGAACTTGGGAACTGGATCAACCTAATTCAATAATGAAACATCCAGACTAGTTTTGTAAACTGATGCACTGAGATCTGATTGTACTGAAAAATACACAGACTTTTTATTTTTAGGTGAGCTATCCCTTTAACACACCAAGTGTTTTTTAATAATTAGAGTGAGTTGAAGACATTTAATAGTCATGCCTTCAGGACTTTGAACCACAGAAGAGAAGATCGAATACACAGAACCGTTTAACGCCGACAGTAAATAATAAAATAAAAGAAGAAAAATGTTTCCATCTCTGTCTTTTGCACAAACCGCCACAGATTATACCCTTGCTTACCATTTCCCTTAATTACATATTAAAACATATGCAGAAACTCTGTATGTGTTTTAATAAGTAATTAAGTCATCTTATTAAACTGCTCTTAAATTGACCTCCTCATTTGTCTGCATTTCAACGAGCTAATTAAAAACACATGATAATTCATACCATGTTCCCACAGCCAACCAACCGACACGGACGTCACAAATCCCTTAGACAAACTCATCAGACTTTCCCACTGGACATCAAGGCTTTCCAGAATTTTTTTCCAATTCCCATATTACACAGTTGGGAAATGCTGTCAGTTACACCATTAACTTGATGCTCCCTGTGGTAAACACTGAGACTTTCTCTAACACGTATCTCGAAGCCCATCTAAATTAGTGATTGTGATGTTCCCTCAGTCCTGTGAAGACTAAACACTGATGTTCTTAGAGCGAGACATTTACATTTGTGCAAATGTTTATTTTTACACGTACACATTAATTTCGGTCAGTCAGTTTAGTCACAATGACTATATTCCTTCCAGTTTACTTTCTGCACACTTCTGGCGCGTTTACATTTAGTTTGTTCAAATGTAGAGTTATCGGTGGGCACTTATGCAAAACATTGTTTTTAAATGGTATACAAATGTTTTTTAAACATTAAACATTTGCAAACTAACATTTAAAGGTGCAGTTCACCCAAAAATGAACATTGATTTATTCACCCTTAAGCCATCCTGGGTGTATATGACTTTTTTCTTTCAGAGAAATAAAATTGGAGTTGTATTAAAAAAATCTTCCAAGTTTTATAATAGCAGTGAAGGGCTGTTGAGATTTTGAAGTCCAATAAAGTGCATCCATCAATCATAAAAAGTACTCCCAAGGCTCCAGGGTGGTTAATAGAGGCCTTCTAAAGCAAACTGATGTGTTTGTGTAAGAAAAATATGTATATTTAAAACTTTAGAAACCGTAATCTCTACGTCGTACGCGGACGTAGAGATGCACCGATTGCAATTTTCTTGGTCGATTCAGATTTCCGTTTTTTTATTGTTGTTGTTTTGTAAGTGTGACCTGCCGATACCTATACTTTTTTCTCAATGCAAAAAATTATTTACATAATAAAAAATTATTAAACATTACAATTCCCCCATTCTGGACTAAGTTACAGGTGTTCTCTCACTTAAACAACTCTCAAAGCCAAGCCGAGGAAGAAGGGCCTTATCTAGTGAAATGATTGGTTATTTTCATTAAAAAAAATACAATTTAAATACTTTTTAATCTCAAACGCTCATCTTGTCTTGCTCTCCCTGAACTCTGTGTATTTTGGTTCAAGACAGTTAGGGAATGTCAAAAAACTTTTCGTATTTTCGTATTTTCTCCCTCAACTTCAAAAATCATTTCAAAATCATCCTACATCGCTGCAGAAGTTCCGACCCAGTCTTTGCAAAGTGAACATGCATAGAAGATCAAACACCCTTAGCAAAAAAGATAAAACAGCGATATAGGATGATTTGAAGTTGAGGGAGAACATGAGATGGAAATTTTTTCAACATACCCTAACTGTCATGAATTGGAAAAAAGCAGTTCAGGCAGAGTAAGACAATATGAGCGTTTGACAAATATATATAAATATAACTATATAAATTGTATTACTTTCATGAAAATAACCGATCGTTACGCTAGATAAGACCCTTCTTCCTCAGCTGGGATCGTTTACAACCGCATTTGGGATCGTTTGAAGCCGCATTTAAACTGCATTTTGGAAGTTCAAAATCGGGGCACCATAGCAGTCCATTATATGGAGAAAAATCCTGAAAGGTTTCCCTCAAAAAACAATTTCTTTATGGCTGAAGAAAGAAAGACATGAACATCTTGGATGACATGGGGTGTGTACATTATCTGTCAATTTTTGTTCTGGAAGTGGACTTCTCCTTTAAAGAGGAGAAACTCACTTTTACATGTTGCTTGACATAAATGTGTGTTGGCAGTGTGTGTACACAACCACCCTATAATGATAAAAATGGAACAAGTGGTATTTTTTTAATCTTTTTAAGTAATATCCCCTTTTTCAAATCAAGCCATTGTCAGCTTCTTGTCTGTGTGATGTCACACCGACCAACGATAGTTGATTGACACGGCCGTCTTACCTTAGACCCGCCCTGAGTGAGCTAAGTGAACTGTAAACACTCCAACCGCCATTGTTTCGACAGGGGAAGACAAGAATGTCTCCGAGTGAGCAATTGAGTGATTGTTGGATGTAATGAACATAAGTCGTCATTTACTCCTGACATCTGTGCTGCTGAAGATGCAGAGGATTAACGATTTTGAAGGAAATGCGCCCGACAATCTACATAAATGCATCTATGTTCGCACTAATCATTCGTGATTCAGCTTTTTTTTTAATGTACCTTTGCAAATTGCCTTTTGTAATAATGTGCTAGTTAGCAAGTTTCACGGTTAAATGCGGCCAAAGTAAACAGAATGGCTCGTCACCCCACAGAAGAGAGGGGTGGGGTGAGCAGAGCTCATTAGCATTTAAAGGCACTTGCAACAAAATGGCTCGCTCTGAAAAGGGCTGATTTTGACAAGGTAAAAGGGTATTGTTTTATTGTTTTTTCCACTGAGAAATTTTAACCAAAGTATGTTATAGACTTCTCATTAAGACCGTAACGAATCATATAAACTTGTGGAAAATGGGCATCCGATGACCCCTTTAACTGAACAACTGAGTTGCTGTATTTCCCTAACCTTAAATGTGTAATTTTTCACATCAAATTCTTATGTTGTTTCAGTTCAGTTAAAACACTGTTTAATAAAGCTGAGGCGCATTTACACTGCAAAATTGCAAATACATAAATAATTGTATAAGATTAAGGTTTTAAATATTTTTTAAACACACAAATAAGAACTGTTGGGGAAAATTCACTGATACTTTTAAATATGAAACCGAACCACCAGTAGATGGCGGCAAATGATTGTTTGAACGAGTGAGCCATTAAGCACTTCATTCAACAGATTTGTTCAAATGGCTGCTTCATTCAGAAACGAGGCAAGTGACAGTCTATATGAATGGGTTACTGAATCATTGACTCATTTGATTCATTCGAAAACGTGTATTCATTCAGTAATGAAACAGCTGTGTGCTGCTTGGAGACACACAACTGTTCTGCTGTGGGTTTCAACTATTTTCCTCAACGAAGTGATGTAAGTCACTTCATTTTAACTTGTGGTTTACTGAACAACTACTGTATAAAATCAATGTCACATTGCAATCGCGTTAACATAATCGTGGGAAATATCATGCGATGTTGCAAACCTAAACCATAGTTTTTTTTACTACCACAGTATGCGTTTATAACCTTCTGTGTTCTGTTAGAACTTCTGCAGTTGCGCTCATTTATTTTGATTTCTGCCAAAGTCTCTCTCACATACTCACTCAGGCTGTACCAGTGTTGCAAACTCTGCAGTTTTCCTGTGGAATTGGGCTACTTTAACAATGTTGCCACGGGTTGCTTTTGATGTCCGCGGCTTGAAGCAACCCCAATAACGTCACATTTAGCTCTTGAAATACGAATTTACCAGGGAAAAATGGGAAAAAAAAAAAAAAGTGTATTTGATTTTTTTAATGGGGCCTCCCATCAAAATGCGATTTGGCTAGTTTCGAGTAGTAATTGGGTGGGTTTTGTTGTGAAAACCTGGCAAACCTAAGCTGCCCAAGCCTCAACTGGCATGACATAAATACATTATCAATCCACGTAAGTGTGACGTCAAAAGGGACTTGCGAATCGGCAGACTGACCGGCCAGTCAGCGGACTGGGCTAATTCCGGAAAACCGGCTAATTCCGGTCCCTGGCCAGTCGATAGGTGCATCTCTACGCAGAAGCGCAATGCAGAAAGCAAAACAAAACACCAGTCACAAATTAGAAGTACAAAACGAGGATTTCTGAGGAGGAATGTGTGAGGATTTCAATATAGGCCAAGAGGAGACTGGTTTTTCTTTTCTTTAAACAAAACTTGGTTTTCGCAAGGCTAGCATATTCTCACAGGAGCTTAAGCTACGCCTACGTCATCCACTGGAATACCAGTTAGCGAAAGCTAGAGATTACGTTTTCTAAAGTTTTAAATATGGATGTTTTTCTTCCACAAGTGCATTGATTTGCTTCAGAAGGCCTTTTTTAACCCCTGTAGCTGTGTGGAGTACTTTTTATGATGGATGGATGCACTTTTTTGGGCGTCAAAATCTCAACACCCATTCGCTGCCATTAAAAAGAGGTTGGAAGAGCCAGGACATTTTTTTTTAAATATAACGTCTGAAAGAAGAACGTCATATACACCCAGGATGGGTGAGCTATCCCTTTAACTAGCATATAATTATAGCACTTCCCAAGACTTTTAACCAATCCCATAACATAAATATTTTAAATATCTTCATGAATCCATTTCAGTCTACTTGCTAACCTAAAACATTCAACAGCTATTTAAAAGACACCACTGTTTTCGGTAAACGTGACACAGGTCTGACCAAAGGCTTCGAGGCTTCCTTGAACTGAGCTATTAATTTAGCATCCTTCACACAACCTAACCATTATTTGAACTCCATGCCTCCATTGTCTGATCCTGGAACGACATGTTATACTCCCCACGGATCCCTGTCAACAGTTATTAAAACACCAGACGGAACGTCCAGAGTCCCTGTGCTTGTTCAGAGGCCAATGCCGTCTGGATGTGTGGGACAGTCTAAAAAAAAAACTTGAGCTGAGAAATCAGCAAAGCCGATTTCGAGTAATTTTTTTGGGAAACACTGGAGTTTAATGCTCAATCCACAAAGCATTTTTCAATTTACACCATGGTTTGTTAACAGCAGATGACCCGCAACTGAATTGTTAATCTAAACGCCTAAGGGGGATTTTGAGGTACCCTGCTAAAAGGAAAGAAACACAAAACCGCTGACTACACACATGCCACTGTTGAGTACTTAAGCTCTTTGGCACAACATGAAATCTTCCATTATGTTAAAAGTTCCATAAGGAAATATACCGAACCAGATGCTGAAACAAACCGACATTACCGCAGTGGAAAGAGACGTCTGAACGCAACGAAACAACACAGTCAAACCTCTTGACAGACATTATCATGGTGCTAGGCATGTGTGTGAAAAAGTCTCTTGGGTCTCAAAGTACATCTCAAATGGTCCGTGATATTATACAGACCGTTCTAACCAATGGAATTCATCTGTGGAAAGAGTGATTTTGTTTAAAGACATCCTAAATCCAACTTTCACAAGAAAAGCCATGTTGGTTGAGTCAACAACCGAACAGAACTAGAAGAACATTCGATCCTCCAGAAGTCCAAACTTAACAAGATGTGCGTAACAGTAATCCAACTTGAAGTAAAACCATTTTACTTCCATGATGTAAAAAAACGTATGTTGGGAGGGGTTTGAAAGGATGGGATTGAATTTGGGGAAGCCATTTCAGAGGTGGAGCAACTGCGTTTATTTAGATGAAAAACACTGAAGATGGTCTTTTTCCTTTGGATTCATGTATACTAATGAATCATGCGCAATTAGGACTAGGAACACGTACAAAGAAAGTTAAAACAGTGAACAGTCACAGCTGTTCATTCCAGCTGGTTGAGTCACTGAGCTCCGGTCATTACCTGACAGCAAGTCAAAACATCCTACGGTGCTGAAACATCTTACGGCATTAATTTCACACTACTGTTAAACGCTCATTTGATCTACATCTTGTAAAACTCACCTACGTACAGTTCTGATGAGGACTAAAACATTTGTATATCATTCAAAATGATCCCACATACAACTTTTAGGGTTCTTAGACTACTAATTCGGTCATGCAAGAGTGATTTCAGCTTCAATCTAAGGCTGGGTGTGTTCGCAATTTAACATCTCAAGATGTAAAAAAAAAAATCTGGGGATTGTTTTATTTTGAAAGCTCTGGAAAAAGTTTCAAACTCATCTGTTCATCTGCTAGTTTGTCAGCACTTGAACTGAAAAAAAAAGAAAAAAAGCATTGAGTAATTTCATCTCATTAAAGGCTACGTGGACTTTCTTCAAAGTTACTTTCAAAACCGTCAGTTTAAAGAGCATAAAGAGTATTTGCACTACCTTTTTCAGTTGTCCGATAAAAATTTCCTGATATTTTACCCGTAACTGTGTCATCCAAGATGTTCATATCTTTCTTTCTTCAGGTTGAAGAAATTAAGGTTTTTGAGGAAAACAGTCTTCAATGGGTATTGATGGGTTCAAATTGCAGTTTCAATGCAGCTTCAAAGCACTCTATGTGATCACAGCCGAGGAACAAGTGTCTTATCTAGCAAAATTAAAAAAAAAAAAAAAAAAAGAAATTTTCAAAGAAAAAAAAAAAAATAAAGAAAAGAGAAGTATTTACTTTTTAACCACAAATGCTTGTCTTGCACTAGCTGGACTCCATGCCTTAAGTAGTCATGTTGCAAAGTTCACGCGTGACATAAACAGAAGTACCAACCCAGTGTTTACAAAGTGAACATGCAAAGAAAGTCAAATTCCCTTCACAAAAAAGGTAAAACAACCATGTTGGACGATTTTGAAATTGGAGGAGAAAATAGCTGTTTCCATTACCCTTCAAATTGTGCAAATTGAAATTGCAAATTGAAAACAGGCCTAATGGAAATGCGTCAATTTAGCGAAAACTCCCATATATCGCAAAAAGGTTTTTACGCTCGCATGAGGTGGTTTTTTAGGCAATTCGAAAAAGGAATATTTCGCAAAACTGACTTTCTTCAAAGTTACTTACACAAATGTCAAAGTTTAAAGAGCATACAGAGTATTTGCACTACCTTTTTCAATTGTCTTATAAATATTTCCTGATAATTTACCCACAACCCTCATCCTAGATGTTCATGTCTTTCTTTCTTCAGTTGAAAAGAAATTAAGGTTTTTGAGGAAAACATCCCAGGATTTTTCTCCATATAGTGAACTTCAATGGGGATCGACAGGTTGAAGGTCCAAATTGTAGTTTCAATGCACCTTCAAAAGAGCTCTACACAATCCCAGCGAGGAATAAGGGTCTTATCTAGCTTAACGATTGGTCATTTTCTAAAACAAAACAAAACTAATTTAATTTTTAACCCCAAATGCTCATCTTGCACTAGCTGGACTTCACATCTTAAGTAGTCACATTGGAATGGTCACGCGTGACAAACGGAAGTACCAATCCAGTGTTTACAAAGCAAACATGCAATGAAAGTCAAGTGACATTTACAAAAAAAGATAAAACAATGATGCTGGACAATTTTGAAGTTGGACGAGAAAATGGCTGTTTCCATTACCCTTCAAATTGCACAATTTAAAACTGCAAATAGAAAATATGCCTAATGGAAAGGTGTCAATTTTGCAAAAACTCTCATGTGTCACAGAAAGGTTTTTACGTGCACATGAATTGGCTTTTCAGGCAAGGAATATTTCGCAAAACTGACTTTCTTCAAAGTTACTTACAAAAATGTCAATGCTTAAGTATTTGCACTACCTTTTTCAGCTGTCTGATAATATTTCCTGATGATTTACCCGTAACTGTGTCATCCAAGATGTTCATGTCTTTCTTTCTTCAGTCGATAAGAAATAAAAGTATTTGAGGAAAACATTCCAGAATTTTTTCCATATAATGGACTTCAACTAGGATCAATGGGTTAAAGGTCCAAATTGCAGTTTCAACGCTGCTTCCAAGCACTCTACGCAATCCTAGCCGAGGAACAATGGTCTTATCTAGCAAAACAATTAGTCACAAGAACTCCCATATTTTGCAAAAAGGTTTTTATGCTTACATAAAGTGGTTTTTCAAGACATTCGAAAAAGGAATATTTCGCAAAAATGCAATGGTCACGTTTTTTGTTTGCATTTACAGGTCACATGGCATATGTAAACAGTCATATTATCATTCTTCAATGTGCTATAACCCCCAAGAAACACTTCATACGTGGCTGCTCTCAAGTATAAGGGGCTTTCTCTGCCCTTAATGCTTCTGCGACGCATTACGGCTCTGACACAGCCACGGGAGCTGATCACTGCCACTTTAGTCAATGCTGGTGTTTATACCAGCTGCGCTGCGCACGTTTCAGAAGCAGCTCCCCGCGCTGTTTTTGTAAAGATGCACGCATACGCCTCCTTTGATTACATATAGCTAAAATCCCACCAAAATCTGTTGCCATGACTTACCGTAAGAGGAAAAAAATATGTTTTAGTCGTATAACATCGGTTAACGGAAATTTCGCCATTCAGCTATAATTTCGTTACACTTATACATTCGCCGTCATTTTGCTATACTTTTTTATCGAGATTTATAAAATATGACCAAAGTTTTGTGCAAATCTGTAATGGAAATGCGCCTTATAAGATGGAGTTTTTCGCCTACCCTACCGCTAACCACACGTGACCTTCTCAACGTGATTACATAAGGCGTGAAGTCACAAATGCGCATCGCAGAGCCAGTGCATAAAAATGCATAAATTTATATTTTTCTTAGAAAACGACTGATCTATCGCTAGATAAGACCTTTATTCCTCGGCTGGGATTGTGTAGATACCTTTGAAGCTGCACTGAAACTCCAATTTGGACCTTCAACCCGTTGGCCACCACTGAACTCCACTATATGAAGAAAAATCCTGGAAAGTTTTCCTCAAAAACTGTAATTTCTTTTAGACTGAAGAAGGAAAGCCATGATTATCTTTAACGTTACACTACAAGTAATCACACTGGAAAGGTCACTAGTGACATAGATGAAAGTACCGACCCTGTGTTTACAAAGCGAATGTGAAAACACCATTTACAAAAAAAAAAAAAAAAAAAGAGGATTTTGAAGTTGAAGAAGAAAATAAGATTTAGAGATTTCCTACCCTACCTTTTTAAACCAGAGCAAACAAATGAACATGAAGATCTTTTCAACATGATTACATAACGCACAAATTCATAGACTCATTTTGTGGTTGAAAAGAATATACATTTTTTCTTTTTTTTTTTATTACTAATTGTTTCACTAGATAAGACACTTATTCCTTGGCTGGGATCATCTAGAGCCCTTTGAAGCTACATTGAAACCGCAATTTGAACCTTCAACCCATTGATCCCCATTGAAGTCCACTCTAAGGAGAAAAATCCTGGAGTGTTTTCTTCAAAAACTTGAATTTCTTTTCGACTGAAGAAAGAAAGACACAAACATTTTGGATGACATGGGGTGAGCAAATTAACAGGAAACTTTCATTCTGTAAGTGACTAATCCTAAACAGTAAAAAAAAATAAAATAAAATAAGTAGTCACAGAGCACAGTGTTCACTGTCTGCCAAATAAACCTAATTTTCATAAATCTTATTATACAACAGTTGGGTCACGTAAAGCATGATTAGCTTCCTTTGGAAATATTTTCATTGGCGGAGAAAAGATATACAAACTAACTGGCCAAAATGAGTCTAAAACGAACGTTTGTTTGATTATCAGCTTCTTGTTTGAATCACAGCCAAACAGCTGATGCTCATCTTTATCCTATATTATAAAGATACGACTTGATATATACTTTCAGAGTTTGGTCTTTGGAAGCTTTATAAGAAATAAAGTACAATAGATGAGATTCACAGGAAAATTTTTGAGCATACCAATTTAGTGCTTGACCACGGACCCAAAACTGAAAGACGAGTAAGCTGAGATCTTTCTTCTCGGGCTCACAAGTCCACCCTCTGAAATGGGAGATGGGGCCGTCTTATTGGGCAGTAGGGGGTTGAATTGAAGACCCATCTAAAAAAAGCCCGAAAACCAGTCCAGACGTCCTCTCATCACAACAGTGTATGCATTAACAGCCCATTTTGTGCACTTACATGACAAGCCGGTAATGACAAGCCAGATGCCACCTCTTTGTTTGAGTACAGCACCTTTCCTAGCCTAGTAATTAGGTCGCACAAAATCACCAAGTTGGTTCGCCTGAGAGAGGCAGTATCTTGTCACGACCCTCATTCGACTGAAAGTTTGAGAGACAGAACTGGAGAAGTTCTGCCCGAGCGAGTCCCGACTAAACGCTAGAGCAGCCCCTGTCTGTTTTTGACATTTATCAGCGTTCTTGCTGCGGAGCAGACGCACACACACGTCTTGCGTTGCTGGCAAATCCCACAGCTTTTGGGGAAAGAGCGGAAATATTTGGCCTCACAAAACCGCCCGAATCCAGTGGTAACGTACAAACGACTCTCTCCTCTCTTTCAGCTCTCACCCTCAGTAATGTCGTAAAACACTTTTTGTACAACACTAATTGTTTTCATTTTCCGTCTATGGGGTGCATGTCACATTTTTATGGGTTTGTAGATTAAAACTTCTCGTTGCATGCAGTTTGGAACTTCTTTGCTAAACAATGAGGCGTTTGCAGCTGGAGTGATGACAAATGTCTTCGGAAATAGCTCTGCCTCATCGCTGAAGCACTAGCGTACAGCTGCGGGACTGTAAAAGTGCTTATTGCTTTACTGTACCTGGTTTTCATTATAGCGTCGAGAGAGGGGGACCTCATATCATGCACGCCCCTCTAGGATGTTTTTACTCACGGCAGTATATTTCAGCCCTTGCGTTCTCTGTCTAAGCTGTAGGTTTTATAGATTCTTTCCATCTGAGCCTGGTCATCCTAAAGAGCTTAATTAAAACGCTTTTCCCCCTCGTCTGGGGTGTTTTTTTTTTTTTTTGTGCTCCAACTCACCGCAGCTCTGATTTAATGCTAACCGTATGCCTTCGCCTGAGGGTCGGAGTGACGTTTGTAGACGCCCCCTGTACACATATCAGCATCGCTCAGCTGTTGACTTTATTCTCGTTTCCTATTACTGTAAGTCGGGGTAACCGGTTTCGTCATCTTTTCCTTGTCTGCCTTAGCTTTTCATCTGTAAAATATTTAAACTTTGTGATGCAACTAACAGATATGTATATATAAAAAAAAAATCTGATTCTTCGGCATGTAAACTAAAATCTTTGAAACAGGAGGCATGTGATCAAAGAAAATGTATGCACTGATATATTTCAAATAAAACAGCAGAATGGAAACTCTTTCTGCTGTGTTCAAAACTTCAGTTTCTGAATTACAAACAAATTATTCATTTTAGACTTGTGAACTGACTAAAACAATCGACATTACATTTAAACTTCAACTAATAACCATTCCACTAACAATTTAAATGTAATCATTTGCTTGCAATTCTAAAGTTGAATTTAGAAATTTGAATTTAAACTAATAACAATTCCATTACTCCATTTGTTTGCAATTCAGAATTTTTTTATTTTTTTTTTGACGTTTCATGCCTTTATTTCAATAGGATAATACCTAGACAGAAAGCAAAGTGGGAGAGAGAAGGGGACGGGATGAGGAAGGGCCCGCGAGCCGGGACTCGAACCTGGGATGCCTAAAGCATAATGGCGCATAATTGAAGTTTAAATGTAAAAAATTTAAATTAAACTAATAACAATTTTATCACCGTTCCACTAATACTTTAAATGTAATCAGCTCTTTGCAATTTTAAAATTGAAATTTCAACATTTAAACTAACAACAATTCCATTACCATTCCGCTAATAATAGAAATTTAATCATTTGCTCGCAGTTCTGAGGTTTAAATATAAAAATTTAAATCTAACAACAATTCCATTAGTTCAACTAGTAAATTAAATGTAATCATTTTTTGAAATTCTTAAGTTTGAATGTAAAAATTCTAATTAATTCTAAAAAAAATTCTAAAAAGTTCTAACTAATAAAAATACCATTACCATTCTGCATATAATTTAAATGTGACCATTTGTTTGCAATTCTAAAGTTTAAAAACAAATTAAAAACAAATTAAATTTAAATTAAATTTAAGCCAATAACAATTCCATTACAATTCTGCTAATAATTTAAATGTTATAGCTTGTTTGCAATTCTAAGGTCTAAATTTAAAAATTTAAACTAACAATCCCATTACCATTACGCTAGTAATTTAAATGTTATCATTTGTTTGCAATTCTTAAGTTTCAATTTAAAAATGTCAACTCAAACTAACAACAATTCCATTATCATTCTCTAGCCTAGCACTTCTGGCAACCCGAGTTCGAGTCCCGACTTGTGGTCCTTTGCCAATCCTGTTCCAAACTCACCACCCCACACTTTCCTGTCAGTCTCTACTCTCCTGTTCGTTAAAGGCCAAAAAACAACAACAACAAAAAAAAGAGGACAGTAGACAGGAAGCAAAGTCGAAGCGAGAGAGGGGGACAGGATTGGTAAAGGTCCGCAAGCTGGGACTCGAACTCGGGATACCCAAAGTGCAAATTAAAAATGTAAATTTAAACCAATAACAATTCCATCACCATTAGGCTAATAATTGAAATGTAATCATTTGTTCGCAATTCTGTTTTTTTTTTTTTTTTTTTTAGATTTATTTTTATGCCTTTATTTCATAAGGACAGTAGCTAGACATCGGTGCAGATAGCCTAGCAGTTAGAGCACTGACATGTAGCGCAATTGCACTTCTGGCGACCCGAGTTCGAGTCCCGACTTGTGGTTCTTTGCCAATCCCGTTCCCAACTCACCACCCCACACTTTCCTGTCAGTCTCTACTGTCCTGTCCATTAAGCTGGGACTCGAACTCGGGATACCCGAAGTGCAAATTAAAAATTAAAATTTAAACCAATAACAATTCCATTACCATTCCGCTAATAATTTAAATGTATCATTTGTTCGCAATTAACAATTCCAACACTATCTCATGACCAATTCGTACATATTTTAAGAGGTGGCCAATTCATATGAAATTCGTACAACCTCACTCGTAAGATTTTGTGCAATTTGTCTAGACCCCAGTGATGGGTAATTTTAGGGGCGGGGTTAGGGGTAGGTCATTCCAGGAATTGGGGAACTTGAAAAAATGTACGATTTAGCACTAGCACGATTTACACTAAATTGTACAAGTGAAGTTGTACAAATTTATACAAATTACGCACCTTGTAAAATATGTACGAATTGCCATGAGATCGTGTTGACAATCCCATTACCATTCTGCTAATAATTTAAATGTAATCATTCGTTATGGCATTTGGAAACTGCTACCAGGTTTAAAGAGTTTTGGTTACTACTCCGCCAATCCAAAGTTTTGTCATGAAACTCTAACAGGTTCTGACATAATGACATCATTATTCACATGGCACAGCTGATTGGTTTCTTTTCCAAGGCCAATGAGCTTGCTGCTCAAAATTCGAATACTCGACTAGTGCTTGCTGTAGCTGTCGCAGCGCACTTCAGAAACCCTCCACCCTCCACAGCTCCACCTGTATATATCCGCTATGGGGTGATGATGATTACGATGACGTTTTTGTTTCGAAAACAACAAAAAGACTTTCCATTACCATTCTGCATTTTAAATTGTAACGACCTAGGTTAATAACTCACTGATTAATTGAACCAAGAACCATTTCTTTCAGACATTTGATTCAAATCAAGAATTGATGCATTTGAGCGTACACGGGATTTTAATGATGATTTAAATGTTGCTACAACAGCCAAAAAACTTTCAGCCAAGTCTTGCAAATTATATTTAGGTTCCAAATTGCTGTTTTTATGAGCTGAATTGTGGCTGCAACAAACTGAACTGACCATAAACACTATTAATAAAACTTGAAAAAAAACAACAAATGAATAGCAGTATGTAGGCACATATGGCGTTATTGGAACATTTTAGATCATTTAATAGGGCACACTGGAATATCTGGAGCCACTGGCGTTCATTTATACAAACTTTTCTAAAACAACAAATTTGTGTAAATAAGCTTCATTTCCCATCACTACAACCTGAGTCTGAGTGTCATCGAGACCAAGTCTGTTCTTACTAAAATCTGTGCTATGATTGTTACATTTGCACACAATACTTAAAACCTCATGCAGTCCACTAAACACCACCCATCGCACACCCAAATAACAGTTTTACTCGTTACTCTTACAGTAAAGGTGTTACTATTCCTTCAAAGCTGTCTGGCTCTCCAGTGTCAGGCCGTTAAAGGCTGGATCACCTGTGATGCCGTAACTTATCATTATGGAAATGTGTACGCTGACAGTATACATTAACAGAGTTATATGAGGAACACGTAGAGCTGAGATGCCTCTGTTTTATCCTACAGGTTTCAGCCATGAGACTAAACCTGATTCTGGCGCTGTCACTCCTCGCCTGTCTGACCTTCAGCCTCGCGAAAGATCAGAGACGACCCTTGGCTCGAGGCAGAAGACGAGGCGTTGGACCAAAACGAGCAAGAAAACAGACATCTAATACTGAGTTGCGGCAAGGAAGAACGGCAGAAAGCAATAGACAAGATGGATCTATTTTCATCGACTCTTACAAGAATACAAAGGAGCCGAAGCCAGACTACGAAGTGGCTGCAGGTCAGTGTTGAGAAAGTTACTTTGAAACAGTAGTTTGTCAATGTGTAAACTAATCATAATTGAAATTGGGTCACTTTTTTAAACATAGAAATCAACACAAATCCATTCGGTATATATATACACTGAAATTAAACTGATTATATACTTATTTAAACTGACAAAAATCACCTATTAGTGGCATAGATGCTGAAAATGATGGTAGCCAAGTTCAAAAAAGTCATAAATTCAAGTAAACATTGAGTCTCTTCAAACTGGCGTACAGCTTATGATCGGTTTGGTTACTTTATGTGATATAGCACATGACCATTCTGCCCGAGGTGGTAAGTCAGTTCTGAACATTGACCACATGATTATACACTGGCAACATGTGACAGTGTGAACCTGCAATTCCGAAAAACACAAACATCCGCTCGCATGGATGGTGCCACCAACTTCCACTGGTAAAAACAACACGCTGTCTTTATGTCAATAACAGATCTGTAATCCTTACAAATGAAAAGCTGAAGAAGTGAGAGTGAAAAACTGCATATATGTGGTCAGTAAGACCCCGTAAAAACAACAGAAACAAACACTACTTCCCAGTAGACCCATTTGACTACTGTATTGCTAGCACGTGTGCTAAGATCTCTCTACATGATAATGCAGATGTTGAAAAGCTACATGTATGCCTGGAAAACAGTGTTGCGATGAGCTGATCCACATAGCTATTTTACAGCCAGAATATCCGCACTGGATGACAACCAGATGGTCATTAACAGGCATTAGTTTCCAAAATTGTCTAACAGCCCTCCCTGTAAACGGAAAATGCGGCTTCTGTTGTCAATCAGTGCCTATTTTTTGTACCTTTTAATCATTATTTTAAAAATAATTAATCAAAGTGACAACCTTGAGACATTTTCAAGGTATCACAAGAAAACCAAAATTAGACCAATAAGACCTTCGTTCATCTTTGGTCCACAAACTAAGATATTTTTGATGAAATCCGAGAACTTTCTGACCCTGCATAGACAGCAACGCAACGTCTTCAATGTACGTTCACGACATGCGTCGTGTGTCAAAGACCACTGATGCCACATGGACTATTTTAACGATGTCCTTCCTACAGGGTGCATACAGATACTGTAAAATGAAATTCCAGGACTTTCCAAGCACTATTTTATTATAATATTTTCAAGGACTTCAAACAAAGATCTTGCTTATCAAACAATGTCTTCTCTTTCAAATTCTAAACAAAGACAAATAGATAAATAAAAATATACTAATAAAAAAGTCAAAAACAAAGTGAATAAAGTAGAGTTTCTTTGTGTATACTTTACTTCTTTTTTCTTTGTTTTGTTTTTATAACTGTACTGCCTTAGTGGTTTGATGTTTTCTACTGTTTAAGAAACTAAATCAGAAAAAAGACTTGGGAAATCGCTCCGAAATCCTGATCTGAAACAAACGATTTGCGATCTGCGCTCCAAAGCTCGCGGAGCACGTTTTGCAAATCATTTGATTTGAATCATTTAATTCACGAAATGATTTACGAACCAATTCTGATCTAAATCAAATGATTTGTGATATGCGATTAAGTCTCAATCTGGAACAAATGATTCACAATATGTGTCCCAACTGGAGTGCTTCATAACAGTGAATCATTTTGTGATGCAATGGTTTAACAGGTTTAATTCAGAGTTTCGAAAAGCTCCATTTCACCCATCACTACATGCTTTTTAAAATCATTACAAGTGATGTCGAAATTCGAAAATGAATGCTTCTTTTAATTTGATCTGTTTTTTGCTAGTGAATTGCTTTAATGAACGATCGAAGTCACGAGTTTGAATCAATCGGAGCAGCTCCAGCATAAATGACTCAATTGATTTGATTCATCTATTCCTCTTTTCAAATCTTCAGCCATGTTTACACGACACTGTCAGCACAACTACTGGCTTAGCCAGTAAATTCAAGTACTTCAAGCACTTTAGGCACATTTTATGAACACTGTTACTACCTTTCTGGGCCTTGAACGTGGTAGTCTATGCAGGGTCAAAAAACTCTTGGATTTCATCAAAAATACCTTTAATTTGTGTTCCAAAAATGAACCAAGGTCTTACGGGTTTGAAACGACATGAGGCCGAGTTACTAATGACAGGATTTTCATTTTTGGGTCAACTATCCCTTTAATGGTAGCCATTGACTTGCACATTGTTTTTTTATAATATTGGTGTCAGTGACTACCATCCAACAGGTTTGGAACAACTTGAGGGTGAGTAAATGATGACAGAATTTTCATTTTGGGTGAACTATCCCTTTAAATTAACACTGATTTTCATGAGTAAGCATATCGATGGTAATCGACAATATTTAAGCAAAGCTAATTTCATGTTCCTGAAAGGTTGTATATTGATCACATTTTCTTCTTGTTTGTATAATTATTCCAGGAAAAACGGAGCACTGTGTATTTCGAGGCATCACCATGTACGATAAAACGGTGTGGTCGCCAAAGCCATGTGTGAATTGCCTGTGTGCCAGCGGTGAGGTGGTCTGCGACCGAATACTGTGTCCCACCCTGCGGTGCCAACTCAAATTTCAACCAATCGGAGAGTGCTGCCCAATTTGCATTGACCCAGGTTTGAAAAACAAGTGAAGTTACAACCAAATAAGTCACCCTGGACCACAAAACCAGTCGTAAGTGGGATATTAAGCAAAGATCATGTTCCATGAAGACATTTTATAAATTTCCTACCGCAAATATATCAAAACTTCATTTTTGATTAGTGATATGCATTGTTAAGAACTTAATTTGGACAACTTTAAAGGCGATTGTCTTAATATTTTGCAGATTTTCAAATAGTTGCAGCCAAATCTTGTCCTATCCTAACAAATCAATGGAAAGCTTATGTATTCAGATTTCAGATGATGTATAAATCTCAATTTTTAAAAAAATGGACCCTCATGACTGGTTTTGTGATTCAGGGTCACATAATGGGATTAGAAGTGGCAGTATATTTTCTATATATTAATTGTGACGTTTGACCTCTCCTCGTCTCCTTGGTCTCAGTTGTCGAAGCCCCTGAGTTTTCCGGTGACCCTCCTTCCCCCAACGTTCTCAGTGATCCCTTTACCGAAATATCACAAAGCCAGAGAGATCAGAAAGAAAGACTAAAAAAAGACGAAGAGGAACGGATTCGCAAAAAGGACGCTGAACGCAAGCAGAGGAAGAAGCAGAAGAAAGAGGAAGCCGAGAGACAGAGGAAGTTAAAAGAAGCGAAAGAAGCCAGAGAAAAAGAGGAGGAGCTAAGGAGGCTACGAGAGGAGGAAGAGGAGCGAGCAGCGGCGGAAGAGAGGAAAAGAAGGATGGAAGAACAGCGGAGGGTTGAGGAGGACAGGGCTCGTAGGCTGGAGATGGAGCAAAGAGAGATGATGAGAGCTCTGGAAGAAGCAGCCGAACGTGCCCAAGAAGGACTCCGCGGAGACGAGGCCAGTGAAGCCGAGGACGAGGTTTGGTTGAGAGGGGATGTTTTTGAAATGCCACCGGTGGCACCAACGAAAGCAGCAGATCCTCCTACTCTCTTAGCTCTGCAAGAGCCAACTGAACCGAGTGAGGAGGACCATGAACTGGGTAAAGAAGGCCCTGAACCAGGCGAAGATGAACCAGAAGTAGTCGAGGAGGAATCTGAGATGGTTACCACCTTGCTGCCTCCAGGTTGTTCGATCTCTGATGTCACTGCCACGTGCGAAAACATTAAACTGACGGGTATACCTCCACTGTCCATCCCTGAGCTCAAATCACTCAGCCTACAGGGTGAGGAAGACCGCATCCCCACGTAACCCCTTTACAGGTCGTAAAGAGATACAGGCGCCACAATGGAAATTAGATCACTTACCTAAGACAGATGCAAGAAATTAAATCTAAATCAGTGTATACGCCAGTATTTACACAGTCCACGTCCATGTATACAGATCCCAGAAAGGCTGATTTTGATAACTTGTCATGCATTATGAAATTACAGGCAATGAAATCAAAACCATCCCAGCTGGAGCATTCAATGGCATTCCCAACTTAGAGTGGATAGACTTGGGGAAAAACAAGATAGTGTCATCTGGCATCGACCCTCAAGCATTTAAAGTAAGTTAAAAATACAAGTTCACCACATACTGCATTAGCAAACACATAAACACCCTTTTGGTAAGAGAAACACAGCAACCACCCAAATGATCCAACTGCAATCTTCTTGCCTTTTTCTAGTCAAATTTGCAATTGCTCTGATGACAAAGCAAATGCGATACTAAATGGCTGGTGCAAAAAATGGTGCATGTTCATGCCGTAGCATCAGACTTCATGTGAAGACATCTTAAAGGCTCAAACAATGCTGTAGGCTTCTGAACAAAGCTGTAAAATCTTGAACTTGAATCTTGAATCCTGCTTAATGTAGACAGATTCTAACAAGTGTAAATAATCCGACTGTCGACATGAAATAGACCAATTCGGAGTGTAAATTTGCCAAATTAGACTGATATATATACAGATTTTTTTTTTTTAAGGATCACATGCAGCATTCTGGCAACTGAGATAATGTACTTTTCCACTGCTGCCCTTTTGTTCAGAAATTCATATGAATTACTTCATGTCTTCCAGCTGAACTTTAGTTGAATTAGAAAAGCAAATGTTTCTTTCAGAACGGTTTAAAAACCGTGCAAAACAGTACCATCTGCAAACCTAACAGTGCTGACCTATACTTTTCTCCAACATTGTGCTCTGTTCATAGCCATATGGCTTTTACAGAAGTCACAAATCCCACTCTAATACAAACACTATACCAACTGGTACTTGACACTTGTAGTCATGTTTTTTTTCATGCAGACTTTCAAATAAAAACAAAATTCCATGGCATGTGTTCAAGAGAAACAACAGAGGGTATGCTATGCTAGTGTTTCCTATTTTCACTGGGCTCTAACCAGTAGAAATATGCCCATCACATGAACAAATGAAGTACTGAGATGTATATAATAAATTATACAGTACCCATGTGCTAAATCATCAGAAAGCTTTGGGTTACAATCATATATATAGTGGAGATCAAAATTAGAGAACAACCTATAATTTTCTTCAGTTTCAAGGTCACTGCTTAGTCCTATTTGAAGTTATCCTAAAAGTTGTAGAAGGGTGTTTTTTTTAAGCATATTTCACAAATTAACTGTATTCTGAAGCACAGTATTAAAAAAAGACTTAAATGAGATATTTGAAAAAGAACAGATACCTCTAAGTTAATGGTGTTAATCTGGCACCTGGTGGTAATTTCCTTAATTATGTGATGAACCCTATTTAACTGGCAGCATTCCTTCAATTTTCACTGAGATAGCAAGATGGCAGTTTGCTCTAAGGTGACTGAAACCCTGCAACAGGAGGTTGTCCAGATGAAGGCCAAGTCCCCCAAAAAGGCTGGTCGTCCACGTTAGACAAATGCACAAGAACACAGGATAATGCAGAGACTCTCAATGAGAAATGGGTTCAGCACTGCAGCTGGAATTGCTTGCCAGTTCAGTGCTGAACAGGGTATCAATCTCTCTTGGCATCTTTAAGAGAAGTCTGACTGAAATCGCACTATGCAGTGACCAAGCCTCTCATCAAAAAAATCAAAAGAAAGAATCAAAAGGCTAAACTCACCTTTGCTGAGGAGCATGTTGTGTGGAGAGAAGAGAACTGGTCCAAAATTTACTTTAGTGATGAGAGCAAGTTTCATGTATTTGGGTCTGTTCGGAAACAAAAGACTGAAGCCCAAGTGTGTAAAGAAGTCAGTGAAAGGTGGAGGAGGAAGTGTCATGGTTTGGGGGATGTTTTCTGCAGCAGAAGTTGGGCCTTTATCCCTAACCCTAATTATATGACAAACCCTATTTAACTAGAAGCATTCCTCCAATTTTCACTGAGACTGTAAGATGGCGAGCCGCTCTAAGGTGAATGAAACCCTGCGACAGGAGGTTGTTCCAGGTGAAGGCCAAGGGGATGATCCTTTCAGCCACTGCAAGCAAAGCTGGTCATTCCAAATCTGTGATTTCTTTAATACTGCAGGTTTACAAAGACAATAATTCATTCAAGTGCCCCAAAAAAGCTGGTCATCCATGTAAGACAAAGAACACGGGATAATGCAGAGATTCTTAAAAGGGTTCAGCACTGCAGCTGGAATTGCTTTACAGTTCAGTACAGAACTAAGGATCTGGTTGGCATGTTTAAGAGAGGTCAGACTGAAATCGCACTCTGCAGTGACCAAGCCTCTCATCAAAAGAAAGAATCAAAAAGCTAAGCTCACCTTTGCTAAGGAACATGTTGTGTGGAGAGAAGAGAACTGGTCCAAAGTTCGCTTTAGTGATAAAAGCAAGTTTAATGTATTTGTGTCTGTTCGGAAACAAAAGACTGAAGCCCAAGTGTGTAAAGAAGTCAGTGAAAGCGATGTTTTCTGCAGCAGAAGTTGGTCCTTTATCCCTAAACCTAATTATATGACAAACCCTATTTAACTGGAAGCATTCCTCCAATTTTCACTGAGATTGCAGCCACTGCATGCAAAGTTGGTCATTCCAAATCTGTGATTTCTCAAATGTTGCAGGTTTACAATGACACTAATTCATTCAAGTCCCCCAAAAAGGCTAGTCGTCCATGTAAGAGAGAGGACAGGATAATGCGAAAACTCTCAATGGGGAATGGGTTCAGCACTGCAGCTGGAATTGCTTGCCAGTTCAGTACAGAACAGGGTAAGGATCTGTCTCAGGACGTTTAAGAGAAGTTGGACTGAAAGCACACTCTGTGTTTGCCAAGCCTCTCATCAGCAGAAAGAATCAAAAGGCTAAGCTCACCTTTGCTGAGGAGCATGTTGTGTGGAGAGAAGAGAACTTGTCCAAAGTTCACTTTAGTGATTAGAGCGAGTTTAAAGTAATTGGGTCTGATGGGAAACATTTTGTTAGGCGTCAGGCTGAGGAAAGACTGAAACCCAAGTGCATAAAGAAGTCAGTGAAAGGTGGAGGAGGAAGTGTCATGGTTTGAGGGATGTTTCTGCAGCAGGAGTTGGGCATTTTATACAGATACCCGGCAGGGTGAATGCAAATGTTTATTAGAAGCTCCTTCAGCAACATGCAGTTCCTTCCCTGCAAGCATCTCCCAATCAGCCTGCAATTTCCATGCAAGATAATACCTCCGTCAAAACAGGTAAAGCAGTTCTTTGAAGCTAAGAATATTGAAATAACAAAACAACCGCCCCAGAGTCCTGATCTTAGCACGACTGAAAATCATTCAAAACAAGGGCTTCTAGAGTTCCTACTAATTTCTGACAGCTGTAACTTCTGTATCTTCTTTTGTGCTACAGTGCACAGTGTAGATTAACAATATTTCAGGAAAGTATTCATAAACTCTTCTCTAATTTTGATCTCCACTGTATATGATAGAGACAGGTATTTGGCCTATGGATTCCAAACAACTGCTTGTTCAGATAACTTGGGGATTGATAATCATGAAAACATGTGTGTCAGTAACAAAAGTATCCAAAGCACTGCCAGAAAGCCAAAGTGGAAAACTTTCACTGAAGGATTCGAAAGCATATTGTATGTGACCTTTATTTTTCGCACCTAAAGATTAATGACGTGATTTATATGTAACTTTTATTTCAAGGGTCTTAAATTCCTGTCTCGCCTGTACATGGATGGAAACCTTCTGGAACAAATTCCCTCTGAGCTCCCATCAACACTCCAGGAGCTCAAGATAAATGAGAACAATCTAAAAGAAATTGAGGAAAACAGCTTTGAAGGTAAAACAGTTACGCAAAATTGCTAGGCATAGAAGTTAGCATAATTGAGACATCTATAAAAATGCTGACATTTAACCAGCTAATACTAGCATGTAATGTTCCTTACCTAATGTCGTACTATGAAAGCACAATATTTTCACAAATTGCTTCATAATTCCTGGAAGGTCTCAGCAGTCTGGTTACTTTGGAAATGGAGGGGAACTTGCTCAGCGAAGGTAACGTGAATCCACAGGCCTTTAAGCCCCTCAAAGAGCTGACTTACCTTCGGCTTGGCAGAAACCATTTCCGTACCGTTCCTCAGGGCCTACCTGCATCTCTTCTGGTAAGTTTTGAAATGAGGGACTACTTCTGGAGTCAAGAAAATCAAGATTGCTGTCAAACAAACTTGTTCATTTAATTGCATACAAGTTTGTGGCCTGTAAACCAGCACTGGTTTTACAGTACCTGTGGGAAACCAGTGGCACTTTAACAGCAATTATGGGAAACCAACCCCACGATTTTACCACAGAGCTGCTCAAGTCAAATTGAATTGCATTGTCAAGTAACAGCTGTTCATGTAACATTTCGTACTCTCTTTGACATTCAGGAGTTGTACCTCGAAAACAATCTGATTGAAGAAATCTCTGAAACGGCATTCAACCACACCACAAACATCAACGTCATTGTGCTGAGGCATAATAAATTAGATGAGTCAAGCATTGCACCTTTAGCCTGGATTAATCACAGGTGTGTCCTCAATGAAGCCAATGGTTAGGCAAATGTCCCTCACTTTTGTTTTATAAAAGCCTACTTTGCATAAAAAAGAATGAAAATTGAAATGGTAGACATTTGGTTCCAATGATGGTTGGTGGTTGGCAAATATGTTTCTGCTCTGAAAGATTGCATGCTAAAATGTTTAACCCAATAGTCCTTTAAAAGAACTGAACTCACTTTCTCACTGTATCTAAAAGGAACCTGGAATCTTTAGATCTCTCGCACAACAAATTCTACCTGGTTCCATCCTTCCTGCCGAAGTCGCTGGTTCACCTGGTGCTGGCCGGGAATCAGATCGAACGCATTCCAGGTTATGTGTTCGCACACATGGAGCCTGGCCTGGAGTACCTCTACCTCTCTTTTAACAAGTTGGATGGTGACGCCATCGAGCCAGAGTCCTTCTTTGGCACCTTCAACACTATGACCGAACTCTGTCTAGACCATAACCAGCTTACGTCTATTCCCATGGGAATTAATGAGATGACAACATTACATTTCCTACGACTGAACAACAACAAAATAAGGTACACTGCTTGCCTCCTGCAAAGAGTAATGGGTTTGTCATAATTTCCTGTGACGCAATGGTCTGTGGCCTTGACTGCATGTTTAGATTTATATAGCACAAATTGAAGCAACTTCAGAAAATTTAACGGGAAAAAAGTTTATTTTCCTTTCCAATTGTCAAATAACTTGTTTTGGCTTTAAGGGTTATGCTTAATACAAACTGAAAACTACTTCCCAGTGTAGTAAGAGCAGGAAACTTGGGATAGTTCACCCAAAAATGAAAATTATCCCATGAATTACTCACCCTCAAGCCATCCTTGGTGTATATGGCTTTCTTCTTCCAGATGAATGCAATCCTGGCTCTTTCAAGCTTTATAATGCAACCTGATCTCATGACGAAAATGCACCTCACAAAACGCAAAATATGTACTGCCATGTACGTTTCGTGACATATTCAATGTGAAATGTCCACTGAGTGGTGCTAAAAGAGTGTTTGTTTTCTCCGCCGGAACAGATGAACGTAAATATGGTACGTTTTAAGTGACATTGGTTTTGTACGTGTCTCCGCAGTTCTGAGTTGAAATGTCCATTAAATGACGCTATAACTCTAATGATGTTTTAAAACAATGTACCATCTGCACTACACCTAAAGCTAGTGTGTACAAAAGCAAATGTGACGTAAAAACGCAATCGCCGTTTTAGCTTTTTTTTCGATCCCTCAACTTTCAGCTCTTTCATCGTGAGTCATGTTGACGGGATTCATACCCAAGGATTCCGCATCCTAAATCCAATTCCGTGCCAGCTGAGCTACCGAACAAGTTTGTTACATCCAGAAAATGAAACCTATGGAGCTATAATCAAAAACGATTGCTCGCTGTTTTACCGCCTCTAGTGTTCATTATTGTTGGAAACTGCAGTGATATGTACTTACTGGTACGTATTTTGCGTCTTGTGAAAAAGTTTCCACAGGTACGTTTTCGTCATGAGATCAGGTAGTTATAATGGTAGTGAATGGCTGTTGAGATTTGGAAGTCTATCCAGCATAAAAAATGCTCCACACGGCTCCGGGGGGCATAATGAAAGCTTTCTAAAGTGAATTGTCACCTTTGTGTAAGAAAAATATGCATATTTAAAACTATAAACTGCAATCTCTAGCTTTCGCTAACTGTCGTGCACACGTTCACGAAAGAGTGACATTCTAGCAGATGACGTAGGACTTAGATGAACGAGGAGAGAGCAACACAAAACACTGGTCACACATTAGAAGTACAAAAATTAAATTAAAAAAATTTAACAGAATTAAAAAAAAAAAAAAAATGTCTGAGGATTTAAGCCAAGAGGAGACTGGTTTTCCTTTGCTGTAAACAAAACTTGGTTTTTGCGAGACTAGCATATTCTCACCAGAGCTTAGGCTACATCTACGTCCTATATCATCCACTGGAACGGCACTTTCTTGTGAACTTATGTACGATGGAGACACAGAGAGTACTTTTTATTCACTGCATTCACTGCCACTATAAAGTTCCAAGCATTTTTTATATAATTCCGATTGTATTCATCTGAAAGAAGAAACTCGTATACACCTAGGATGGCTTGAGGGTAAATCATGGGGTAAATCAGAAGTTTATTGAGGCAAAAGTCATAGTTAATAGTGCAAATTAGTCCCCAAACTAACAACAACTACAAACTAACAAACTACAACCTAAAAAACTACTTCCCAGTGTGGTAAGAACAAGAAGCTTAATTCAAGATTAGGAATGTAATCCAATAATCAGTATTGGCTAATAAGTGCGATTTTGAGACACTGGCCAGTTATTTAAAAATAGCCAATAATATAGACCGAATATATCTTCATCAATTATTGCCATCATCAAAACTGCTGTTTGTGTGAAGAAAAGGTCTCTTGTGTGTAAAATTACGTAATTAATTAGCATTAATTTGGTATTGTTTCATAACAGAGTGTTTTCATGACACATCATCAATCGGCCATATTGGCGGCACTGACCGTAAACAACGCCACTGAACCGAACAAAACTCACATAGTCTGCTGATTATTGCTGCTAAAAATGATAAATTATTCTCATGTTTTGGGCTGTACTAATCGGTCAGACCGGGAAAAACATTTGTAGTACTATACACTGCCAAAAGTTATAACAAATCAAGGAGAAGAGTGCAAAAAAACCAAAATCTGATAAACAAAAGGCATTTGTGGTTGGCCAAACTGAACCAGGATTTCCAGAATCTTGACAACATTTGTGTAAGTTACTGTGATTATTTCCAGTCAGGTAGGTGAAATATTAGGCTAATATCCTAATTAGTGCTCGTACATATCTTTACCACCTATTAACTTTAGTTTGTCAAAACTATTGCACCCTTTCCAGCTTACGACATCTTTCTCTATATGATTTAGCAGCTTCCATGCATTTATTCCATGGTTTAGACAGCATAAATAAGCAGAACAACATATTCAGTAGTGCATTTACCATACAATCCATGCTGTTGTTTACATCCAAGTATCTCCAATATGGACACACATCCGCTGGATATTAGAAAATGGTATCGGCACAGAAATTTTCTATCTATGCACCCAATTCAAGATACGTTGTCTGAAAAAATTGAGAAAACTTTTTGATCCTGAGTGTTTTTTGTCCAACAGGCACATATCAGAAGACGCCATCTGCGACCCCATGAATGAGGACGACTCTCATCTAGTCGCCGTTCGCCTCGAGAACAATTTCCTTGACCCCCGGAAAATCCCACCCACAGCTTTCTCCTGCGTTCGCTCCTACTCAAGTGTTGTTTTAAAGCCTCAGAGGATTAAGTAACTGCAATCTTGTGTGCTATTATTATAATAAACCACTAAAGACCATAAACATAACCCCCCCCTCTACACACACACACACACACACACACTCATCTGCATTGAATCTCTGTTTGGCACCTTGATTTTTGCTTTTATAAGCTTTCATTTATAAGTAAGATAAGACTGAACATGATCACCGCCTCAAGGATCATGGCAGAACGCTGTCGCTGTTCGCGCCTGTCTAGACGTGTCTTTGTAGGATGCATGAATCAACCGTACAGCACTTCAAGAGGAAAAAAGTAGCAGACTATGACTTTGTATTCTATGTTGAGATGTTTCTTAATCTTGTCACAACAGTATTAAGTTCGCTTGTCGTGGTGAAGAAAAACAGAATGCATGGCTTTTCTTAAGTGAAGCAGCCAAAATCAACCTGCTTACATAACACATTTTTTTTTTTACTAAGACAGGACCAATAAGGACGTTCACTACTGAGAACTGTGATGTATAATTGAAAGATATCCACATGGTTCAAGTCATTTAAGCGACCACAGTTTTGTATTTGTCTAGTTTAGAATTCAGTGGGAAAGCTTGTAATGTACTTTTCTATTCACATTATCACTTATTTTATCTAAATGTGAGTGTTAAATTAAACGATCACATTAGATTTCCTAAAACGTCTTTTGTGTTTCTTTCTTAAAATAAAACATCTGCACTTTATAAACGTTGAACTGAAGTCCTGTGCTAATAGGAATCGCTGCAGACCGAAACACATCAATGACCCCTGTAAATGATCTGACTATGACATCATAGTCTTCCGTTCCTTTTGAGATTCTTCTGAGTTCTCACTCCATTGTCGAATCGTCCAATGTGGACGATTACTTAAAAATGCCTCTGAGGTTGAATTGGGGTTTCACTGATTTTAGGCTACGACTGAAGTGAAGGGAAAGAATAAACAACAAAAAGAAAGCCTGGAAGGGGAATCATCTCAGAAGCTTTCCATTAAGTTATCCTTGGCTTCAATGACTCCAGCACTTAGTCACATGGCATTTATTTAATCTTATTTTGAGGGGTAAATAATCAACAGCTGAACCACCCCCTTCTTGTGTCTGGGTACAGTTAATTCTTGCTCTATATTTGGAGGACAAGCAAAGCTGTGGAAATCCGCCAACATATCTCAAGTGTTTGCAAGGTCGAGACATTACTAATGTGATCCATCATAAGATCACAACAAATACGGCTGAAGGTGTGAACAACAAAGGATTTAGAGAAAGATTTGAAGGAATTATTGGCATTACATCACTCTTTTTGAAACATGTAAGCACAGATACATTTCCACCAGTCCTAAACTGATTCACTCTAACATGTGAAGAAAATAAGCATTTTTTCAGTAAAAATCAAGTCAAAGAAACCTGGACTAGATTTGTTTGTCATGAAAAATTTCAGACCAATAACTAATCTTCTATTCGTTTCAAATTTTTTTGATCCCTATCAACCGGGTTTTCGATCAGGCAGAAGAACTAAAACAGCGCTATTAAAAATGACTAATGACCTAATATCTGCTGATTCTGGGTATATTACAGTTCTCATCTTACTTGATTTTACAGCAGCAACATGAAGCGCTATGTCCTGGTAAATATCATATCTCACTAGTCAATTTTTTATTACTGTCCATAATTTTTTAAATCTTCTACTTGTTCGCTTTCTCAAGGTGTTCCTCAAGGCTCTGTCCTTGGACCACTTCTGTTCAATATTTATCTGTTAATCTTTGGCCATATTATCCATAGGCATGGTCTCAGCTATCATTATGCTGATGACCTGCAAATTTACTCATTAAATGCCTGTATTGCTGACATCAAAATTTGGTTACATAACAATTTTTTAAAAAACATAGACGAGAAACCATGAAATGCATTATTAGACTGTTTTCCAAGGCTGTATGATATATTCAACTCATTTAAAAATCAAAGCATTATGCTATTGTGAATTCACAAATGCTACTATTTAATTAAATAGATATATATGATGCAGGTTTGATATTTGCGTTTTATTATTTTCATGCCTGTAGGTTACATATGTGTGTCTTAGAGCGATTGTGTTCACAGTAAATTCTGCTCCACACAAACTGCTATCATTTACATTTGCGGAGCGTCTCAAACTCCATCTCTGCATATTGTTGTAAGTTTGGGTTTCTTATATCATTCATCTGGGAACGCAACGTGCACCATTTTATCAGATTTGTAAGGTAAATAATTTATAAACCTACTCAAACACAGGACGATACATCAATATCTTTCTCAATATGCTAACTGTTTATTGCGATTTTAAAATAAAAACTCAAACCCTCTGAGTTTACTTGTTCTGATCTCCACATTTTCAAGAAATTACAGTGGCTGTAGCATTTCGGTCGTAACCAAATGGCTAAATATTAAAGATTAAGAAATTAGACTTAAATAATGTTTAGTCAATATTAAACAAGGATTAGGCCACACAGTAAATCATAAAACAATCAACAGGCTGTTAGCACCCTCTGCAGTCATTTGTTATAATGCCTAATGTACTTTAGCTCTATTTTAAGTAATTTTAAAAACTATTGTTCACTTAGGTCTATTTTTATTACTACAAAAAAAACTTATTTTAATTATCCGATTACTCGATTAATCGTCAGAATAATCGACTACCAAAATAATCATTAGTGACAGCCCTAAATAAAAATAGACCCAAGTTAGTAATAGCCTTTAATATTACTTAAAATACATATATATTAGCAATGAGGTATTAATAATTACTTCAAATAAAGTATCAAAAGCAAGTCATTATATGGTTTAATTGAAAAAAGTGTTAAAATACAATATATACAACTGAGCTCAAGTACATTATGCATTATAACAAATAACTGCAGAGGGTGCCAAAGGCCTGACGACGTTTTACACTTTACTACGCAACCTAATCCTTGTTTAATACTGACTCAAACATTTATTTAAAATCCACTTAATCTTTAATATTTGCCAATTTCTGCCCATTTATAATCGTAAAGCTACAGCCACTGTAATTTCTTGAATACATGGACATCTAAATGTGTAAAATCAAAAGGAGGGTTTAAACTTTCATTTGAAATTGCAATGAACAGTTAGCATACTGAGAAAGATAATGTTGCATTCTCCAAAGTTTGTGTAGGTTTATAAATGATTTACCTTACAAATATAATGAAATAGCGCACGTTGTGATCCCAGATGAACGTTATAATAAACCCAAACTCACAACAACATGCAGAGATGTTACACATATAAATGGTAACTGTCTGTGTGGAGCAGTATTTACTGTAAACGGAGCCACTACGTAACCTACACGCATGTAAATAATAAAGCGCAAAAATTACATTTATTTAATTGAATTGTAGTGTTTGTGAATACATAATAGCAGTATGCTTTATTATGATTTTTAAATGGGTTTAATATGTGGAATGCGATTACTCAACACGGGCAAAATGCAATCGAGGATTTTTAAAAATCGAATACTCTATTAGAATCGAGGAATCGCTGCAGCCATAATATCAGATTACTTAATTAATCGTCAGAATAATCAACTGACTACTCGATTACCAAAATAATCATTACGATATCTTCATTTAAATCTCAACAGTGTGTATATGTATGTACTGTACATTGCATGGATTCATGTTTGACACTGTATTTTCTCCTTGTACAGCAACCTTGAGCTTGGAAAAGGCGCTTAATAAATAAAACATTATTACTGTAAACATCCAAATCTGTATTTAAACAGCAATTTTACTTATGGAACACATTAAAACTTGACATCAAACGACGTGTCTTGAATTCAGTTTTTTTATTCCGTTTGCAAATAACGTTTTAATTTAAAGGTTTATGTTTTAAACAAAAAACATTTCCAGTGGCGCAAGAAAAAGAAAACTGCGGAAAACCGCCAATATATCTCAAGGCTGTACAAGTGTTTGCAAGGCCGAAACATTTCCAGCACGGCTCTGCACGTCATAACATTACAACAAATACGACCGAGGTTGTGAAAGACAAAGAATTAGAATTATTGCCATTATATCACTCTTTCTGAAACATGTAAGCACACATTTCTACCTTTCCTGAACCGGTTCACCCTCACATGCAGCTTCTGTAATGGTATCTACATCCTTTTAATTTACAGCAGTAACTTGACATACCACAAACATTTATTGGTTTGAGGTTGGTTATCATTTCGGGAAGGAATGCCGGCCAGTGAGACTCAAGAGAATGAACGCAGAAACCATGAGACATAGGAACTTCCATCATCTCAAAACCCCCAGCCAAAACCAAGCATATGTGGCGCCACCAGTACTGCCCCGTGAATAGAGAGGGGTCGCGTTTTGTGCTGCTGTAAGCAAACAGTCCCGTGAAGTCTGGAAAAGTTATTATGCAACACTTAGGCTGAGATTAAAGGTCCCCCATGACTTGGTAATTACAAGATTTTGCACTATGAACGTTGATTCAGAATGATTTAGTCATGATAACAATTATGTAATTTGTGTATTATCCCAATTTCTGGCAGTCAATCAATCAATCAGTCTAAATTGTCTGTTGGCATTCATCTCAAATAAAGCGGAAAGTCTGAAAGTCTTTCCCTAAAGATATTTTCATCTAGCATTTTATATCACAATGAAGCCATTACGTCACAAGATTCATTGTTTGAGCTAAGAATAGAAGCCCAGAAATTATGCAATATTATGCATTGTGAAATACTTCAATATGTCAAAGTCTGATAAAATAGAGACCTCCCACTGGCAAATGTAAAGAGTGAGAATACCCCAGACTGGCCACTGAAAATTTAGGCGTGCAAAACTGGCCAAGTTTCAAGTGCTGATGAGAAACATACGGCTGGTAACAATGAGTGTTCAGTGCTAGTTAAGCATCCAGCAGAGCTGCGTACAGTGCCTACCCCTTATTCCGAATCTGCTCCTTGAACCAGCAGCATCTTTTCCATCCCCATTCATTCAAGGACCTCATGCTTTGACGAGCGTGATCTCCACCTTTCGGGCTTTCGCGCGCGCTGCATTTAAGGACCCGTGCCTCGACAAATCCTGACGGCAATACTGATCTCACCCCTGGAGGCTTACTTGAACAAGGATAACACAGATTCTGCAGGTATGTTGTTTTGAGCTAATTCTTGATTATGGAAGAGTGATTTCACCTCAGTTTGTGAAGTTCTAAGTTTGATTAAATCTGACAACACATGATTATAATCAGTCGGAAGTGTACAAATTGCTGTGGTGAATCATTTATGGATAAATGCTACAGAGCAGCCCAATAATGTTTTTTCTAAACATTAGATGCAGTTTGATCTAGTGTGTGTTTTATTATTCATTGTGAAAGTTGAATTCTTAATGGTTTCTAATTTTAAGTAAAATGCTTTTGTAAAAATCATACCAAACGATGAGTCAATTTTCCCACTGGCGAGAGAAATAGCAACAATACCAATTCTTAAATAACTGTGAGCCACCTTCTCACATGTTGATGACTAAGGCGTCCATAAACGAGATTGCTCTATAAACAATTGTTCAAGTGCAGCTGGTTCGTTTTAACTTCTTTTGCAAACAATCACAGCAATCGTTAACATTTTGCCTTCTTAATTATTAACACTACTGAATTGACTCTGATTTAATATTGTGCAGCTAGAGGGAAAAAAACTGTTTTATTGGCCCATGCTAACTCATAATCCAATCAGGATCCAGTTCATGTCCATGAAAACATACAGAGCAATGTAACTTCTACATGCCAAAATGTTCAATTTGACAAAGCGCAGGTTGAATGACTGCTTGCGTTCATGTTCGCAGGGCGAAACCATTTATGACAACAGCTGCACCATGAAGGTACTTTTACTAATCGCCCTACTGACGTTATGTCACGCGAAACCATACACGCATGTCAACGTCATGGATTTCATCAAGGATCACGAACTTATGCAACAAGACGCGGGCGATTACGATGACGACGACGACGACGATGACGCCGAATACAACGATTATGATGATAACGTCGTTTCGGACTGTCCCGAAGGGTGTCGGTGCTCAAAGAAAGTTCTGCAGTGCTCAGATCAGGGTAAGACCTTCACGGTACTTTAAACAACAAAGAATGTATGAGTCACTAGTTTAGTTTAGTCTTGAGTGAACTGACAGGACATCGTACTTCAGCTGCTTGACAGTTTGCAGATACACAAACAGACAGATGTCTTGCACGAAGGTATGGAAGCTTGTTATTATCTCGGGATTTAAAAAAAAAAAAAAAAAAAAAATCAAGGTAACTCCAAGTTTCTCAATTCAGTTTTAATTGTGATACAAACATTCAATTGTGAGATAAAAAGTCAGACCATTAAAAAGTTAGACCATTGGACAGTTGTTCATTATTTTTGTGTTCAGGATTTTTTGGGCGGGCCTGAAATCATTTCTTGATGCATTGGAGACGCTATCTATAAAACACTATAATAACTAGACCAGGTTTTTATCTCAATTCAGAATTGCGATAACTGAATTGTGATACAAACATGCCACAAAAAGGCGCAATTATGTTTTTTTTGTGGCTGTGACAGAAACTAGCTTAGCAGTAAGAAAGTGCCTCAAGTAATACATTTAAAAAAAAAAATTATATTTTTAAAAATTCAACACTGTCTTGATGTTTTTGAATGCAAGAACACATCTAAAAAAATGCATCCGATCTGGATTATAATTTTATAGGATTTCCCTTAAAGTCAGTGTAAAGGCAATTCAGAGAATTGTTTCTAAACACATTATAAATGTTAGAAAAGCAATGCTGAAAGTAGTTACAAAGACTGTGAACTCGTACTGAATTGTGGAGTTAGACCATTAGACAGGATTTTTTAGGCAGGCCTGAAATCATGTCTCGATGCACTGGAGCCGCTGAGCTTGGGCCCGTCCCTAACACTATAACAACTAGAGCAAGTTTTTATCTCAATTCAGAATTGTGATATCTGAATTGTGACACAAACATGCTATTGTGAGATAAAAATTCACAAAAAAACAGATTTAAAAAAGACTCAAACACCAAATTCAAAGAAAAAAGTCAGAATTGTACGATAAAAATGTGTGGCAGAAACAAGCTTCAATAAGAAATTGATTGGGATTATCATTACATAGAATTTCCATTAAAGTCTGTGTGATGGCAATTCAGAGAACTGTTTCTAAAGACATATGTTAGAAATTAGTTTTTCACCATTTTTGTGTGTAGGAATTTTGAGCAGGCTTGAAATCATGTCTCGAAGCACTGGAGCCACTGAGCTTGGGCCTGTCCCTAACACTATAATAACTACAGTACATTAACATCAGTGGTTAGATTTTTATTTTTTTGCCAAAAAATGTGTTTGTTTTTTTTCCTGGTCAGGCCAGGAAATATCTTTGAACAATACTTGTACTGTTACGGTTATGCAATCTACAAACAATACTTAAAAGAATTATATTAAAATGTGCAACAACAGCTGTAAACTCCCCAAAAACTCATACGGTAACTACGTCCAATAACCTCGGACGTTTATTCCAACATACAACCACATTCAATACACCACACAAGACCGGTGTTTAAGTTCGCAAGCCATAAAAAATGTGTCCAAGCCGTAAAATCAATTCAAGTCATGCAATACACTTCATTTCATTTGCATTCTCTATTTGCAGGCCCTGTTTCTCCTCAATAACCAGATATCGAAAATTCACCCAAAGGCATTTCGCAACAAGTCCATGTGAAGGCAATTCAGAGAATTGTTTCACAAGACATTATAAGTGTTAGAAATGTGAACTATGTAGTACTGAATTGTGGAGTTTTTCACCATTTTTGTGTCTCGCTGCACTGGAGCCACTGAGCTCAGGCCCGTCCCTAACACCATAATAACTACAGCGCATAAGCATCAGTTGTTCGCCCGCTCAACTGTGTAAATGCATATAACCTGATTGCGACTGTTTACAAAACAGCTCGGCCTCCTTTAGCGGTATTTGACAGTTGAAGAAAGGCGGGAGATTTCTCGAGTGGGCGCGGTTTCAAAGCCAACAGCATTTGAGAGCACAGCTTGATTACTTATTGTATTTACTTGGCGTTTTATCGTTCAAATTTGGCTGGGTGGTTAATTAATTTTTCTCTGGTGTGACAAACTCAGAATACATATTTATTGTTGATTTACACAGACTTTAAGACTAATTTGTCAACTAGTCTCCTAAGCAAACCACAAAAATGTGCAGCTTTGCACATCCCTGTAATAAAGAGTAGATTCCAGTGTATGAATCATTCAAGTTGAAAATAAAATGAAGTCATTTCTTTAAAACGCAAAACTGCTGTCTTTACAGGTCTGACCAAGGTGCCAAAGGACATTCCTGCAAACACGTTGCTCGTCGACCTCCAAAACAATGACATCACGGAAATCAGAGAAGACGATTTCAAAGGCTTGGATAATCTCTATGTGAGGAGCAAACACCCTTCTTAAATGCTTGTGGGGCATTTTAAGAGTTGCTCTTATACTGGGTTTACACAAAAACATCTGGAGATGTGCAGTGGCGGCGGGATTATGTGGAATTGTGGACACATTTTTGAGTGTTATTGATATTTGCATTTACTGTCGACTGTTTCATACTTGTGGCAAATATTTGCTCATGATTAGTGGTAAAATGGTTAAACGTTCTAGCTGAGCAAGAAAGCTAGAAAGGGAATAAAATACCAGGAATATGAAAAGCAGAAGTGTCTAAAATCTTCCAAACAACAATGCAAAATTCTTTTCAGATTTTCCAGAAAACTCTGGAATATTAAGAACTTATTACCTAATTTTTTTTCCGCCAAACAAACTATATTTTTTTCCTGGTCAGGCCAGGAAATATGTATTACTATGATTATGTCATCTACAAAGAATAGTTCAAATAATGATATTTAATGTGCAACAACAGCTGAGATAGATAAAGCCTATGTCTATAACTATGTCTAATAACCTTGGACGTTTACGTCAACATCCAACCACATTCAGTACACCACACAAGACCAGCGTTTAAGTTTGCAAGCCATAAAAAAAATGTCCAAGCTGTAAAATCAATGCAAGTTACGCAATACACTTTTGTTCACTTCCCTTCTCTATTTGCAGGCCCTGTTTCTGCTCAATAACCAGATATTGAAAATTCACCCAAAGGCGTTTCGCAACATGGCCAAACTCAAGATTCTCCACCTGTCATACAACCTGCTGACACAGATGCCCGAGAACCTCCCCACGACCATTCAGTCGCTGCGACTGCACGACAACAAGATTAGCCGACTTCCGAAAGGGGCGTTTAAAGGAATGCAAGACCTAAATGTTTTAGGTAGGTCTCCTAAGTGATGATCCTAAATAAACACGGTTTTTATACAATCATCACGTTGATATTTATGACTTGCATCATTTCCCGATCCCATTACCCAGTTCTCTCCATCATTACCTCATTAAAACTGGTTACATAATCAGTAAACGATTTGACACACTATTTGTGTCTGAAAATAACAGGCGCACTTTAATCAACTGACCTCTATGGTTCTCAGGTAGTTTAGTGTTAAAGAACACTCTGCCCTCTAGTGTTAACATTATAAATCTGCATTTGGGTACTTGACAAATAGCCAGTAAAAAATGCTTTTTTTTTTTTTGTAAAAGACCAGTTTTGAAGAAGAAACACATATATTTATGTAGCGTGAAGTCTGATCTTTGAGAAAATATAAAGGGTCCTTAACTTTGTTTCATTGTTTTTTTGTTTGTTTTTTTACATTTATGGAACTATATCATAAATTTGTCCTATGGTGTGACATAGCAATAATTAAGAAACAAAAACTTCTTAATAATATATAAATAGCATGAGGGAGATTTATCTTCATTGTTAGACACTTGTTTTCATATAGTGTTATTTATTTATTATGGGAATTATAATTAACATCATTTTTTCCTTATGATTTGTTAGACAATTTCAAGACAAACTTTGACAACAAGACAAGCTTTGCTGTCATCTGTTCAGAAATGCTGAAAATTAAACCATTTTAAGATATTTTTTATCTCCCCTATTGCAATACTCAACTGTTTTTTAAAGATATTTTGAGATAAAAACAAATCTGTGGTTCTTTTATGTGTCACACCATAGGACATTATGTCACACTAGAGGACAGAAATAGTAGTTAAAAATTGTGCAAAATTTAATTTTAAACATGTCAAATGAGAAAGAAAGTTTCATTTTGATACAAACAATATCCACATGTTTTTTTTAAACAAAACAAAATCATTTTTTATCAACAAAATTCAGTCTCGTAGTCAATCAGTATGTTACTGAAACTCTTTTAGCCTCCCCTGCTGCATCTGCAGCACAGCTAAACATGATTGATATTTAGGATACAGCTAAATATTATTGATATATGATTGAAACTATGTTCATTAAGATGTAAATGAATTTTTTTTAAACTATATATCTACTCTTTTTAAGGCATTGATTCTATTTACTTTCTGCATCATTCTCTTAGGATCTCCTCCCTTTTGGTGGACCCCTGTTACTTTTCTGTCTATATTTCTGCATCCTCTCTCTTCCACTAATTTCTCTCCCGCAATTCTGTTTCAAAAACAAAGTATCACATTTCATACTTATTTTCATGACACTAACAGTACAAGTTCTCTGCAAAAACATCAGAAAATAGTTTAATGTATTTATTGAGTTTACGAACACTGAAAATGATCAAAAAAGAATAAAAAGGATTTAAACAAATGTTATTTAATTATTTAAAATCCTTTTAAAGAGACCTTGTCCTCTGGTGTGACATCTTTGTCCAATGGTGTGACAGTATGGGCGTCACACCGGAGGACACTTTCTGTCACACCATAGGACGTTTAAGCCTTTTGTGTCAATTAATGACCTTGCTATTCCAAGCTAACCTGTCATTAGCAGTTTGCAAGACGGGTGACACCAAAGGACTACAAAACGTAACACTTTTGTAGCCGTTCCAAAAAAGTGAAATATTTGAACAATTCTGAGATAAAAATTGACCATGTGCACGTGTCAGTAACACGACCATGAATAGGGTCCTTCAACTAATAAATGTTTTTTTCTGGAATTAGCTGATTGAAAAATCAGGATATAGTGTCACACCAGAGGACATGGTTTTTTAGAGACAAAATGTATCAAGTTCCTACACTTTCAGAAATATATGGATGAAAAAAAATGATCGTCATTTACTAAAATAGACACTTGTACAATTATGCCAGAGGTATTTATTAACATTTTTATGCTTTTCTTTTTCATTTATAAAAGTTGTAATTTATTGAACCAAACTTGAGACAGCCACACTATAGGACAATTTTGACATTTGGCTCAAAAATGAAAGAAAAATCAAATAACACTGCAGCGTTTATAACAGTTCCATGTAGGACAAGAAATGTTTAAATGATTTACAGCGTTTTAAATAACGACACTTTTAATTATATTCATTTTTATCATGTGGGACAGTAAAAATGCCATGTCACATTAATAACCCATTTATAGTCAATATCTAAATAGATTTATCTAGAATAGAGGAGAATCTAGATTTATCAAGAATAGAGGATATAATGGTGTTGTTGTTACAAGCTAGCAACCAAAAGGTGTCTGGTTCAAACCCAAGTGTTCAGTGACTCTTTAAATCACATGTTTTGCCTAAAACATACATTTGCTTTTCATTGTATATCTAGAACTGAGTGCAAACCCAATTGCAAACAGCGGGATTGAAGCTGGGGCTTTTGACGACATGGCGACCCTCTACTTGAGAATAGCTGAAGCAAGGCTTACAGCTATCCCTAAAGGTAAGACATAGTTCACCCTAAAATGAAGATTACCCCATGATTTACTCAACCTCAGACCATCTTAAGTGTATATGACTTTCTTCTTTCAGACGATTATAATCAGAGTTATATAAAAAAAATGTTCTGGCTGTTTCAAGCTTTATAATAGGGGGTTGAGATTTTGAAGTCCAATAATGTGCATCCATCCATCATGAAAAGTACTACACATGACTCCAAGGGGTTAATTAAGGCCTTCTGAAGTGAATTAACATGTTTGTGTAAGAAAAACGTCCATATTTTTCTCACTCATGAACGCGTGTACAACAGTTAGCTAGAGAATCTAGAGATTTCGGTTTCTAAAGTTTTAAATATGGGTATTTTTCTTACAAAAACGTAATGATTTGCTTCAGAAGGCCTTTATTAACACTCTTGAGCCATGTGGAGTACTTTCATGATGGATGGATGCACTTTATTGGACTTCAAAATCTCAACAGCCATTCACTGCCATTGTAAAGCTTGAAAGAGCCAGGTCATTTTTTTAATATAACTCCGATTATAATCGTCTGAAAGAAGAAAGTCATATACACTCACGATGGCTTGAATGTGCGTAAACCAAGGGGTAATTCTCATTTTTTAACATGTTTTATGAAAGACTTTCACAAATGAAAAAAAAGTCTTAGCTTACAAATTTGTTGACGTAATGTAGCCCAAACAAGAACCCATTTGCGAGTGCGTTTCTACACCAAAATGTTTTTCTAATAGTCTAATAATAGAAATATTTATTCGTCTAAATCCTGCAGATCTGCCACCTTCCCTCACCGAACTTCACTTGGACTACAACAAGATCGTCAAAGTGGAGTCCGAGGATTTTTTGAGATTAAAAAGTCTACAGAGGTAAGGAAAACAAACTCCCTCTTGCGGACAAAAAAGAACACAACTTAAAGACGAGTTTCTTTTATAGGCTGTGGCTTGACTTCAATCAAATCAAGTTCGTGGAGAACGGAAGTCTCGCTCCCATTTCCAAAGTCAGAGAAATACATTTGGAAAACAATAAACTGAAGAAAGTTCCTCCAGGCTTGAACAACCTGAAATATTTGCAGGTAAAACACAAACGTGTACACAATTGAAACATGAACTAGATGTGATGCGTATGGAGATTTAATCAACTTCCTTTGGTTTTTTTTTTTTTTTTTTTTTTTTTTAGGTGGTGTACTTACATGCCAACAGCATCAGTTACGTTGGAGTAAATGACTTTTGCCCTTTGAGAACCCGGGCTAAGAAATCTCTCTACACTAGGATTAGTTTATACGCAAACCCAGTCAAATACTGGGAGATTCAGCCACCCACTTTTCGGTGCGTTTCCAGCCACAATTCAGTGCAGCTGGGTAACCACAGAAAGTGAGCGAAACAGTAGCGACATGCACCATCTTGCCACTGGAGGGCAGCATTATAACTAGTCACGAACTTCATCCTAATGTAATAAATTATCACGTCCTCATGGTGATGTACAGAATGTAATTTATCCAAAATCCAAGAGCATCTACAGCGGCTAGGGACTCGTTACTTGAATTTGGTGAGGATTTCGAAGACTTTGAATTACAGCAAAGACAATCAACAACACTGTGTGCAATAGATACATAGGTTCATTATTAATGTTTACAGTGAAATATTTTCAACTTTATAAAAAGCGAAGAACAGTTTTAATGGCATATTTTTTAGATCAGGTGCTAAACAAATTTGTCCCCATGTATTGAAGTTCTCTAAACAAGGAACAATTGTATAGAATCTTAGAATAAAATAAAAATTAAATTTACAAGGCCAGTTTGCTTTATGTTCTACTTCTTGTATTTTAGAGAATGGGCATTATTCATTGGTGCTTATTAGCGGTTTTAGCGATAACGACAAATTTAATATTGCATGCTAAAGTTTCATTATATAACTTTATTCATTGCCATTGTTTTCTCTGAAATATTAGAGATGGACATTCTTGTCATAATCTCAGAAATTAAAAAAAAAACTGGATCTGTATGGACCACCGGGTTGGTTGCAGTTTACACAACAGCGTCCCTGACATTTGCAAAACTGTACTTTCAGCAAGTGTTTTCTTAGCCAGCGGTGCTGTGTTATTTGTTTCCAATTCAGATATTGTTGTTTCTTTAGAAAAATAAAGAAAAATAAAACACTACATCTGGTTGGCCTCGGAATGTGTACATCTGTCCAGCAATAAGACAAAATACCAGCAGATGGAGACTTGAGTAAGAACATTGCAGCAACTGGATAATTTAATAAAACCTGCAAAATAACGACTCCACTGAAGGATATTGGGTTTGAAATCAAGTTGATTCATCATGTTACGTGATTATACAGGTATACAAAGGTACAGGAACAACAATTCTGCTTTTTCCCATTTTTATTAACTGGATTCTGCAATTGAATCAATGATTGATGCTTTTTTGGGGAAAAAAATCCTTTGGAATGAAGCTTGGCAATCTGGAAAGTCTTCAATCCTACAGACATCGAACTAGTCCTAGAAAATAATTATCGCTCAACTTTGTCCAGCATGTATACGTTAATCAGACTACAATTGGATTTTGCATTGTACACTCGTTCAGCATGCACAGCGTATGCAACAAGCAAAATATCCAATCACTCTGAATTAATTATTCAATAATAATTACGCATAGTCAACTCAACTCTAGGGCCCTATGAAATCCGGTTTATTTTTTCCAAAATAATTCTTTCATGTATTTTTTGTTTTGTTTTACTTTTTCTAGACTCTGTTTTAGTGCTTAAATTTAAATAAATAAATAAATAAATAAATAAATAAATACATTCTATATAGAATCTACAATTGTTGTGAAGCAGTTTATTAAAAGTTCACCAAAAAAAATTTTTTAAGGCCCTATGAAATAAGTTTTATTTTTTTTCCTCAAATTCAGTTTTATTTTTACCAATTTCTGTTTTCCATTAATTATCTAGATTCCATTTTAATGGTTCCATTAATTAATTGATATATATAGTTAATCGAGATAAAAAACAAATAAATAAAATCAATTATAAAATCAATATATATATATATATATATATATATATATAAAATTGATTTTATTTATTTATTTTTTTTAGAAATACTGTGTTGTGTATTTACTTTTTTTTTTCTGGTAAATAAATTCATAAACTTCGGTGAACAGGTTTTCTGCTAAATATTCCTTAAAAAAAACCTGTATATTACACACATTTATATATATGCAGTACTGTGCAAAAGTCTTAGGCCACTAGTATTTTCATCAGCTAAAAAGTGGTTTAAAGTCAGTTAAAGTCAGTCTGTTGCTGTAGTGTGTCAGTAGGAAATATCAGTTTACATTTCTAAACATTCATTTTGCCATTAATTATAATAATCCAGTGAGATTTTTGTATGGAGCACAGGTTGTTGTCAGATCTGATCTCTCCATTATTCAATCCAGTCTGTCTTAAGAAACAGAAAAAACGGAGACAGACTAAATCCAGAAGAACTGTGGCAACATCTCCAAGATGCTTTAAGAGACCTATACCTACAAAGCTACAGTACTGTTAAATTTTTAGGCAGTTAGGCACATAAAATGAGGATGCTGCCAAAAACAATGCCATAAACAGATTTTCTTTATCAATGAACTTCTATTAATTAAAATAAATAAGCATTTGATGTGACCATCCTTTGCGTTTAAAGTAGCTTTTGCCCTATGTGCACTTGTGCATAGTTTTTCAGGTAGCTTTGCAGGTAGGTTACTTGAAACATCTTGGAGATGTTGCCACAGTTCTTCTGGATTTAGTCTGTCTCAGTTTTTCTGTTTCCTCATGTCATTCCAGACAGACTGGATGATGGTCAGATCAGATCTCAGTGTGGAGCACTGGCTGTTGTCAGACTCCTTGTGCAAACAAAAATCTCACTGGATTATTACAATTAATGGCAAACAGAATGTTTGGAAATGTAAACTGATATTTTTTACTGACACACTACAGCAAAGGATAGAAATAACTGACTTTAAACCATTTTTTAGCTGGTGAAAATACTAGTGGCCTAAGACTTTTGCACAGTACTGTGTGTATATATATATATATATATATATATATATATATATAATTAATTAATTAATTTTATTTAGTTTTTATTTTTTTAGAAATACTGTGTTGTGTATTTACATTTTTTTTCTGGTAAATAAATTCATAAATTCCAGTAAACAAGTTTTCTGCTAAATATTCCTTAAAAAAACCTGTGTTGTACATTTTATATATATATATATATATATATATATATATATATATATATATACGTTAGAAAACACTAATGTGAATGGAGAAAACCTCTCTTTTCAAATGTATCCCGATTAATGTAAACGTAGCCAGAAACTCTTATATATATATAATATATATATTGTAACGAGTCGGCTGCCTCCCCCCTAACTATCAGCTTCACCCCGTCGGCAATCGCCGCCCTTCACCAGGCTTCCGACGGGAGTGGGCGTGTGGGAGGAGGAGGGGCGCTGAAACATCCAGGTCTGGCGGCGTGTGATGAGGCACACCTGATGTGAATGAAGCCTCATCACCGCCGCTGTTAAAATGCCGAGCGCGCCTCTCCTCAGGAGACCGGTCTCTTCCCCGTGCATGCACGCTGGTGTCCTCGTGGGTCCAGGAAGGGGTGAAGAGGGAACCAGCGCCGCCGTAGGACGAGCTGCCGGACCCCGCGGGTCCGGATGAGGATCGCACCCGTGACGGCTCACGGGCCAGGCCGGGCCGTTTCATCCCCCAGAAGTGCCGCAGAGGTGGAGGAGGACGATGCCGCTATAGAAGCCGCCGCCCCTCGCACCCCGGACCTGAGCGGGGAGCGCGTGCGGCCGCCGGACTCCGCCCCTTACCTGGACCCTTCCCTTCAGAACACTACCCCTCGTCCACGGAACCCCGTCACGTCGAGGACACCAGATCCCCCTGTTTGTTTTGGACACTTTTTTCCCCTTTTTTGGACACTTTCTTTTATTGTTTAATAAAAGCCTCTCCGAGGCCTGACGTCACGCCCACTGTGTCTGTCGTTTGCTCTGCACCCGTGACAATATACTTTCTACATTAATCTGGATACATTTGAAAATAGAGGTTTTGTTTTAAAACACTCTCCATTCACATTAGTGTTTTCAAACCTTTTCCAAATGTTTGTTATCCACACTGAAACATTGTGCATCACCAAGCTCACCAAGATGATACAGACAGAACAGACTGAGGTTTTCACGCAATTCTTCTGCCAGGAAAATTTTATTTACGGAAATACTGCAACATTCACTGACGCGTCTACGTCACGCACGCTCACGTTTAATTTAAAATGCAACCGCCCCCATTTTTGCCGCAGAAAAGAAATTGCGAGTACATTTTCTATCATCTTTTTAGGCCTGAAATATGTAGACTGTACAAAGTATGTATCTTTTGCAGCAGTGTGAAAGTGACTAGCACATAACAGGCACAATTACTGGTATAAACATAGATGTCTATTGGTACAACATGCATCACAAGACTAAATATCAAATTTATCTACTCTTGAAAGCGTTTTCAAAAAGCTGTTTTCCTTGACAAAAATGCTGTTTTAGTGTGAATGGAAGGCCAAAACAGAAAAAAAAAAAATGTGTTTTCAAATGAAAACATTTTAGTTTGGACAAGGCCTCTGTTTGTTTATTATATGAGGATAGTTTTTCTCAAAAGAAACATGAAGCGAAACTCAGAGCAGTTCTAGAGATTATGTTTATGCGTTCATGTACTCATATATTAAGGTGGCAGAGGCTCATGTGTGCAGTAAACCGAACCTCACGTCTGTGGCATTCATTCACACATAAACACGTAGAACATACAGGACTCATATTTCAATAGTGTTTTTGCAGCTTAATATTCACAGACACTAGTCCATATCGAGTTCTGATACAAGTCCACTGACTCACTTTTGATTAATTCATCCAAAATCTGTCAAATTCTACGTTACACAGTAAATTCCATTTTTTATGACTGGATTCTGCGATTACGTCCGAGTTTTTCTCATCACAAAAATCATAGGGTCCTACAACTGTAATCATCCTTCATATGACTCACTCATTACTGCCACCTACAGGTTTAACAACATAAAAAGATACAATCGCATTAACAAAGACAAGGTGAATCACAGACAAAGTAATTCATATTTATATTATTTAACATAAATTGTCAAATTTGAGGGTAGTTGGTTTCATTGTGAAAAGGAATATGATACACTACAGCAAAACTGCTGCTAATGTGTTTTGACTAATAATCAAAAATAAGCTTATTAATTTTTTGCTTTCCGTCCCTGGAACTTAATTTGGGTCTGAATGGGTTAAGAAATGGGGGGAAAAAAAACAACATAGAGGGGTGGAGGCTAGAGAGAAAGAGAGGCTCTGCTCAGGAAACATATGGAACAAATCTTCAGGTTGGCCTGATCTGCTGCTGCCACGTCTTGCATACCGGCGTCTCCAAAAAAAAAAAAAAAAAAAAAAAACTCACAACAGGTTTGGATCATTTAGGATCTCTGAGCCCCACAAAACACCTGAGGGATTCGGACACACAGATTTGAAATGGTTTAAAGCTACACCAATCAGATGTGAACAATTCTGCACAGTTCCCACTTGTGTGATGAATCATTCATTACTAAATACCTGATATTATCAGATATTACTAGAGTTCGATCCCTCGGATTAACTATCAAACTAATTCTTCAAATTTTGTTGAGCTATTAAATGAAGTCTCAAATAGTACATTTGGGTGAACTCTTATAAGTACGCTTGAAGAACTGATTCTAGGTCTAGTTTAGATCTTTCTTACAGACACCTCGTGCTTTTCCCCCCATCCAATTTCCCTCCAGAGTAAACACCTTTGAACCAAGACAGAAAACAACCACCCAGCTTGCTTTTATCAGCCCATTTCAAGAGGGCCACCAGACCACTTCTCTTCTCAGGAGCACTTTCCATTAAATCTCTAAACACACATTTGTGGATTCAGTGTTTTAAAACGGTCCATAAAATATAACTCACGGTACTTGCATGCAGGTAAAACTATGACAAATGGTGTTTACACCAAGACTACCTTTGCGTCAGTAAACTGGAAAAATATCCAATATTCACGACGTTGAACTAAGGAAAAGTAAAGTCTCTTTCATCACTGATCTCTTTCTCCACTGATCACTATACAATTAACAAACGTCCATCATTAAAATCAATTGCGGCAAAAACTCAAATGTGATTGCAATTCACGATTCCCAGTCAAGAAAGCATAAGTGTCACAATTTGTGCATTTGCATATTCCCCAGAAGCAATAGCTGATCTAATATTTGCACATTGCATGCAACTGCTCATCTTTCCCAAGCGTGGATGCCATTTTAAAAATCACGTAACAACAAACAAGCCAGGCGAAGTTTATCAAAGATTGAAAAATATGGTGTGCCAACACAATAAAGCTTTTATTTCACCCCCTTCCTCACAAAAACAGGCCAAAAGAACCTCTTGGGATCGCAATCGCATTTTTTTTCGTCAACCCACAGCAGCGTTCATGCTGCAGAGAGACTTCACAGCGTCTGCCATGTGGGCAGCAGCAAAAACAAATCTTTCAGCTGACAGAATGAGTGCTGAGGGGTCTGTCTAGCCAACTCTGAAAAACCAAAAAAAAAAAAAAAAAAAACGGCACTCTGCAGACGGGTCATGAGAGACCGTCTGTGGTTTAACTCCGATACAGTACAAGCACTGGAAAAAGTAGTCATGTTGCAGAAGGCCTCCATAAAGCGAGCTAGAAATGTCTAAACCGATTAAATTGAACCCACTTAATTATCGCCAGTGCGCTTCAGGCCAGTTTTGCCGACTGTCATCTTTCTTCTCACTTAATAAATAATTTTTGAGGAAGGCTCGCTAGTTCTGGTTTCCATTTACTATACACCTACCGTATAGTAGAATATTTATTCGTTTTAGTTAATATTACGCCTTAACATCAGCCGCACTAGCGCAACACCTGCTATGAGTCCAGCCGGGTTGAATTTTTACTGTCCACATGCAATAATGTGGACTGGATACTAGGCCATTCCTTCCAGAATTATGTCTGGAAACTTAAGCCTCAACTCAACAAAAGGGGAAAAGAAGAATCAGATGAGACCATGAGGCTTTACTGAGGTCACCGAACACATGCAACCAAACGCTTCCAGAATCATTTCCACGTTAAGAGAGGCAGATCTCAATCTCTCCCCAAACGCCTAACGCTGCTGCGGGAGAAACCACAGAGGTAATCGTTCACGCTCGTTCGTCCCAGGAGAAAAAACATTTCGAGCCGAAGGGGTCCCCTGCCGCTGGGTTTCATCTTGGGCGCTCGCCGTGTTCACAATTTCACTCGGCCTCCCGCTGAGAGAAAAACGACCCCGCAGGTATGACATCATGATTTTCAAAATCGTAGGCGAATCGAGTAATGAAACCAAGGGAGTTAGTTTTACACTGATTCGTGTGAGACTTTATTACAATTCATATTTATATCTGCTAAATGAATTGCTTTGAGCATGAGAAGTCAGGTTTCATATTTAAACGTCTTTTCATAGACAAACCTTCTAATTTCAGAATTTCAAAAATGCGCCTTACTAGACAAACAAGTTTTTATTTCTCACATTCAAAAGGCCAGATAAAATATAAACACTCCTCCAGATGTGGTTTCCAGCTATGAAGGCAATTACTAAGACTGATTAATGAAAATGAGCTTCGAAATTTCAGAATAAGTCATTATTTAATGGAGAAACATTAAAATCATAGCCGGCACGTCAAAGTTCTGGAGCAGACAAGAAAATTAGAGAGAAGCTCTGTCATATTGCGCAGTTACAGTAGTTAAATTAGATTTAAAAATTTTAACTCGCTGTATTCTTTGGATCGCTTTTTTAGCCGCTTTGCCAGCTCATATTATAACTATGACCACACTACATTTTAAGTGTAGGAGAATATTACATCAAATATAAATAATAATCCAAGAAGACTAAAGTTCTTTCATATTGCGAGGGAGTGCCCGCCTTTCTAAAATGGTTGTTTGTGTTTAGAGATGAAAAACAAACATAAATACCTATTAATATTAAGTCATTCAGAAGGTTTCACCTTCAACACGCGGGGCAAAAACCCTGCTGAGATAATTGATCCCAGACGTTACAACAGAAGAGAGCGTTAAACAAATATCAACATTTGTCATATTTCCCAAAGTATGTGCAATTAGAGGTGTTTAGTCTTCTGTGAAAGTACTGTGAAAAGGTGAACAGAAACTGTCTGAAATCTTGAAGTCTTGAAATCTCATTTTGGATTATTTCAGCTGCGATCACTTTCTATTTACATTCAACTTCTGTTTTTTTTTTGTGGAACCCAGTCCAAACTAAATATTACTGTAATACTGAAGATATTATTATTAAAGTGATTATTTCATTCATTAAAGGGATAGTTCACCCAAAAATGAAAATTCTGTCATTAATTACTCACCTTCATGTCGTTCCAATCCCATAACACCTTTGTTCATCTTTGGAACATGGATTAAAATACTTTAGATTCAATTTGAGAGTTTTCTGACCCTGCACAGACAGCAACGCAACAACATTCAAGGCCTAAAAAGGTAGTAAGAACATCAATAAAGTAGTCTAGGTCACAACCGTAATGTTATGAAGCTACGAGAATACTTTTTTGCGCAAAGAAAACAAAAATAACGACTTACAATTTTTTTTTGTTTGTGCCAATCTTCAACGCATGCTCACAAGAGTACCACGACTGAACTGAATTGAATTTCAGTCAGAGTTGTGCGACACTTAATCGCTGTTTATGGATACCATAGGAATGAATGAGAAGTGCTGTAAGCTGAATCCCATCTGTCGCAAAAAGTCTGTGTTTTCTCTAATAAAACAACATAATTCTAAAAAGTTCAATCGAAAACTATTGTTTAGTGTAGGGATATCCCGATCAGGTTTTGTGTGCCTCCAATCCGAGTCACTGAATATTGAGTATCTGCCAATACAGAGTCCTGATCATTAGACCTGGATTAGTCCACTTCCAGAACAAAAATGTACAGATACTGTACTCACCCCCTTGTCATCCAAGATGTTTATGTCTTTCTTTCTTCATTCATAAAGAAATTGTGTTTTTTTGAGGGAAACATTTCAGGATTTTTCTCCATACAATGGACTTCAATGGTGCCCCTGAGTTTGAACTTCCAAAATGCAGCTTAAATGCAGCTTCGAAGGGCTCTAAACGAGCAGAGGATTAAGGGTCTTATTCAACCAAACGATTGGTTTACATTTTTTTTTGTGATTCATATACTTTTTAACCTCAAACGCTCATCTTGTCTAGGTCCGTGTGAACTCCGTTCTTTCCAGTTAAAGACAGTTTAGGGTGTGTCAAAAAGCTCCCGTCTCATTTTCTTCCCCAACTTTAAAAATCGTCCTACATCGCTGCAGAAGTACCGACCCAGTGTTTACAAATTGAACATGCAAATATCAAACGCCCTTTACAAAAAAGGTAAAACAGCGATGTACAACAATTTTGAAGTTGGAGGAGAAAATGAGATGGGAGTTTTTCAACATACCCTAACGGTATTGAACCAGAAAAAAACAAGAGTTTACGCAGACCTAGACACGACGAGCGTTTGAGGTTAAAATAAAGTGAATTTTTTTTTTTTTGTTTTTTTTTCTTTAAATAACCGATCGTCTTGCTAGATAAGACCATTATTCCTTGGCTGGGATCATTTAGAGTCCTTTGAAGCTGCATTTAAACTGCATTTTGGAAGTTCAAACTCATTGGCACCATTGAAGTCCACTATATGGAGAGAAATCCTGAAATGTTTTCCTCAAAAAACAATTTCTTTACAACTGAAGAAAGAAAGACATGAACATCTTGGTTGACAAGGGGGTGAGTACATTATATGTAAATTTTTGTTCTGGAAACTTTAATTGGGCTCGATCCCGATCCTTGAGTTCAGCTCAGGACATCTCTGGTTTAGTGTAAAAGGTGTTGAAGATTAACCGATAGGCTGTTGATTCATGAAATCATAAGGTGTTTCCTCACAAAAGCTGTTTATTCAAAGTAGTGAAGCCTCTCCTCCATAGACATCCATTCAAACACAACGACCTCTGATCTCCTTCTCTGCATACCGCCAAAGCGAAAGCTTTAGCATTATGCTTTTTTGGCTAATGCTAACCATTTTGAGGAATGCAGACGTATTCGTCGTAGTATTCTTGTGAACGTGCGTCAAAGACTGACACGGAAGAGAAGAAATTGTTAAATACAGCACTTATTTTTGTATTCTCATAGCTTCATAAAATTAAAAACTCTCCCAGGTTCAGGAAACAGTCCTGCATAAAATGTGCTGCACATACTCAAATATTTAGGTTGTTCTGTTCTGGATCAGTGTTTAACCACTGATTTCTAGTTGTGTCCTTTTTTGGAAGGCCAAGCAAAATAGTTTTGCTTTCGCAACGAAACACAGCATCACCACGACATGGTGCCGGACAATACCGCATTGAGAATAAAAGTTGTGCCTTCTTTCGGGCAAATATTATGCAAATCTTCCCACACCGTGACGTAGAATTGTGGGGGTGCATTTAAATGAGGCGTTTTAGGAAGGCGTGATTGAGTCTCAACTTTTTTAAGGAATATCTCTTTGGGTTTGAGACTTTAATCTACAGAACTTATATACGCACAAACAGCTTGTAACACTACAAAGTCAAAGGAAAACATAAAATCGCATCATACGAGCAGTTTAAAGGAAAAAAAGTTCAAAGTTAAACAGTTGAGTTTTACCGTTTTCAAATCCATTCAGCCGATCTCCGAGTCTGGCGGTAGCACTTTTAACATAGGTTAGCATAGATCATTGAATCCAATTAAACCGCTAGCGTCTCGCTCAAAAATGACCAAAGATTTTCAATATTTTTCCTATTTAAAACTTGACTCTTCTTTAGTTACATCGTGTACAAAGATGGATGAAAAATGAAAAGTTGTGATTTTCTAGGTCAATATGGCTAGGAACTATACTCTCATTTCGGCGTAATAATCAAGGAACTTTGCTGCCGTAGCACGTAACTCTGCCGGCTGCAACTCTGCATCTACACAAACTTTCAGGCACTTCGTAATATTATTGCGCCTGCTGCACCCATGGTACGGCAGCAAAGTTCCTTGATTATTACGCCGGAATGAGAGTATAGTTCCTAGCCATATCGGCCTATAAAATCACGTTTTCATTTTCTTTGTACATGATATAACTACAGAAGAGTCAAGTTTTAAATAGGAAAAATATAACCATTATATATGGTCATTTTTGAGCGAGATGCTATCGGTCTAATCAGATTCAATGATCTATGCTATGTTAAAAGTGCTACCGCCAGACCTGGAGATCGGCTGAATGGATTTGAAAATGGTAAAACTTAACCGTTTAACTTTAGGGAAGTTGGACAATTAGCCTATTTTCAGTGTTCCTTTAAGGTTCAACCACTGACATCACATGACTATTTTAATAATGTCCTTACTACCTTTCTAGACCTTGAACGTGTCTATACAGGGTCAGAAAGCTCTTGGATTTCATTAAAAATATCTTAATTTGTGTTCCGAAAATGAATGAAGGTCTTACGGGTTTGGAACGACTTGAGGGTGAGTAATTAATGACAGAATTTTCATTTTTGGGTGAACTATCCCTTTAAGATGGTCATATCACAGAAAGGGGAATAAACAAAGTTTAGCACTAGCATTCCTAATTACCTTGTTCTAATTAGTAAAATCCAATTCTTTTTTTGTGTCTGCTCCAAATAGGAAAAAAACAACTAAACCATGACCCCATCACACATCTTCACAATACCGTCTCTGCTTTTGCTTTCTGGAGCTATAGTACTTTCTCAAGACTATGAATATACTGATTTGGATTACGACACTGATGATGGCTCTCCACCTGAAGTTCCTCGACTTTCTGTACCTGATTACGACGCCCAATTAGTGTACTCGTACGAATGTGCCAGCGAGTGTTCCTGCCCCTCGTTCTACCCTATTGCCATGCCTATTGCCATGTATTGCGACCACCGAAAACTTAAAGCGATTCCCAACATCCCAAGTCACATCCACCACTTGTACATTCAGCATAACGACATAGAAGAGATAACTTCAAAGCCTTTCGTTAATGCCACGTCCCTGAGGGAAATCAACCTCAGCTATAACAAGCTCCAGTCATCTAAGGTGGATAAAGATGTTTTTAGTATACTAAAGGAACTTGTTCAATTACATCTTGAGCATAATAATCTGGAAGACGTCCCTTCTCCTCTGCCAAAAACTCTTAAGAGACTTCATCTGGGCTTTAATAAAATTTCAAAGATACCAGCTGACGCCACACGCGAGCTTACAAAACTTACAGTGCTGGATTTGTGCAGCAACAGACTAACAGATGCAGGTATTAAAGGAAAGATCCTATCTGGCATGAAGAGCCTCATGCAAATCAACATGTGCAACAATAAGCTCAAGTCCATGCCAGCAGACCTGCCAGAATCGATCCGGCAGATATCGCTGGAAAACAACTCAATTGCCTCCATACCTGAGGGCTACTTTAAGAAGACTCCTAATCTTTTGTCCCTTCGGATGTCACACAATAAACTCAAATCCATTGCATACAGTGCCTTTAACCTGTCCAAACTGATGGAGCTCCATTTGGGTCACAACCAGATCTCTAAATCATTCTTTGTTCCCAGGACCTTGGAACATCTTTATCTAAATCACAATGACTTTAAAGGTATGACTAAGTTTTAATGGATTAGTTCCCTCCAGAATTAAAATTTCATGCTCATGTCTTTCTTTCTTCAGTCGAAAAGAAGGGTTTTTTGAGGAGAACATTCCAGGATTTTTCTCCATATAGTGGACTTCAATAAGGATCAACGGGTTGAAGGTCCAAATTGCAGTTTCAATGCAGCTTCAAAGTGCTCGAAAAAGGTAAAACAAGGATGTTGGCAATTTTGAAGCTGGAGAAGAAAACGAGATGGAGATTTTCGCCCTACCCTACATCAGCATTTGTTGTTAAAAAGTATATAAATGTTTTTGTTTTATTTTTAGAAAATGACCAATTGATTCTTTAGATAAAACCCTTATTCCTTGGCTGGGATCACGTAGAGCCCTTTGAAGCTGAACTGAAACTGCAATTTGGACCTTCAATCTGTTGATTCGTTTTGAAGTCCACTATATAGAGAAAAAGAAGTGAAGTAAACTATCAGGAAATTTTATTTTTGTTGTGAAATAATACTTTAAAGGCACAAATTACACAAATGTAAACCACATTTTTACTTTACTCCAACTTATCATTATCATTCTAATAACAACATATCTGTCTCTTTTCAGATCTGAACGTTTCTCTGATGTGTCCATCTCTGGACCTTGGCAACCCTAACATGCTGACCTACATTCGTCTCGACAACAATAAGCTGAGAGGACAAGTGGACTACTATGCTTACAGATGTTTCCCAAGGCTGATAATGATATTTTATGGAAACCAAAAGAAGGACGATGAAGAGGGCTCTGAAACCAAAAAATATGAAACCAAAAAACCTGAACGACCAAAGGCAACAAGGGTATCGACTTGATAGATTAGATCATTTTTGAGACACGTCAGACATAGTTCAACACACCAAACTACTATTCATTATTCGAAGTATGAGAATAAAGAGGATTTATAACATTGAAAAATTATTGAAAATACATATATTAGTAACTTTAAACATTCAGTTCCTTGAACTGCTTGAACATGCTATTTGATTTTGTGCTTGCATGCGTTCATGCATCTCAATCAGCATAAAAACTGAATTGCTATGTATGGAAAGTCCTGATTTAAAGTTTGCTTTATTTCGCACAATGTCACTTTTCTCTTCATAAATTAGATATAAAGCATTTATCTACATTAATACACTGCATTGCAATGCATGTAAATTCCTGCAAATGCAATAAATAAAGCTAATCGAAAATGCTACTGAAGCTGAAAAAGTATAAGGATCCAACATAAAGCAAAAAAAAAGAAAAATAAACAATAGAACTGTGCAAAAAAAAAAACCCTGATTCATTGATTTTAATAACTGCTCATTTTTACGTTTGTATACAAATCAGTTAATTTTAATCTTCAGTTTTATAGTAATGAAGTACCAACTGGCTCACATGTATATTTTACAGAGATTTTTTTTTTTTGCTTGAGAAAATTTTGCATGTACTATACCTGATAAATCGATCCAAAATAATCGTCACTGACTCAGAAATCGAACCGAATCACAAGCTTGTGAATTAGAATCGAATTTAATCGAATCATGAAATTTGTGTCAAAAAACCCAACCCTAACAAAAAAATATAGCAATGTAATTGCAACCAATTATAATGGTAGTCTATTAGTTTACTGGAATAAACACCATGGAACAAACTGTAATTCTTAAGCGCTAAACTTCAAAGACTCAACAGATGGCGGCATTCATTCGTAAACTTGATATCAAAGGGATCCCCAGGTATTACGACTTGTATGGCTGAATATAAACTTAAATGACGTCTCTTACTAAAATATGTAGTAGAAAATCATTTTATACATATTTTGGACTACACTGTAAAAAACAATTTGTTGAGGCCAACTTAAAATAATTTGTAACCTGGCTGTCTTAAAATTTTAAGTTTAGTCAACTTAAAAAAAAAAACTTTATTCAACTTGAAATGTTAAATTATACTAAGTGACAACTTAGATATTTGAGTTGAATCAACTTAAAATTTTAAGGCAGCTGGGTTACTTACCCATCTCTTAAGTTTAGCAAACACAAATATCTAAGTTGTTACTTAGTACAACTTAACATTTCAAGTTGAATAAACTTATTTTAGTTGACTGAACTTAAAATTTTAAGGCAGCGGGGTAACAAATTATTTTAAGCTGACTCGACAAATTGTGTTTTTTATTTTTTACAGTGTATAAGGGGCACCATTATTTCGCTGATGTGAAATGGTTGCACTTGGTGAGTTAATGGCACTTCCTGTTGCCACTTTTACTGCAACACAACTCGGAAAATAAAATACTGAAACGATGACACAGCTACTGAAAGAGCTTACAGGTGGGCGATGGATATATAGGCATACGTAGGCTTCAACCAAATGCCGTGCCATCGATCTTTCCCAAAAAGAAGTCTAAACGTACCCGGATATTGAGTGAAATTCGCACTGAGAAACTCCTTTAGTGGCTCCAGCATCATGACAAACGTCACATGTTTACATCCTGCCAGGATGGCATCTAGCGTTTCTTGTCTCTGCTGTTTGTAAGCTCTTTCAGTAGCTGTGCTCTACTAAAAGCCTCAAAGGCATCAGGGCTAAAGTGAAAAGAACAAAGACGCGAGTCTTTAGGAAGTTTTATTCACCCACAGGCATCTTCCCATACTTTTCTCCTCTTCTTATTGCTAGGAAAGCAGTCTTACATCGCTTCTCTTCTTGCCCTTCGATTGAAAATTTCAACCAAAAGCCGCACAATGTGGTCATTGTATTAGCATTTTATTTTCCGAGTTGTGTATTCCAAGTTGTGTTGCGGTAAAAATAGCAACAGGTAGTGCCAGTAGCTCACAGAGTGAAACCATTTCACATCACTGAAAATAATGGTCCAAAATATGTATAAAACGATTTAATTTTTTTTATAAATAACGTAAATCTTTCATTGATTTTCTACTACAAATCACAGTAAGAGACATAATTTGTTATGGTAAGCCAATACCCAGGATTTCTTTTTAAAAACTATATTTATTTTACAAATAAAGCAGTGCTCAAATTGGTCAATCTTGACCAATTACACAGACTTCTATGGCCAACTAGCGGTTCACAACGACTCCAACTAATCAATAACGAAAATATGCATTTCTGCACATTCTTACACTCCAGTTTTATAGTGTAGAGGAATTAGGCTTAAAATACTTGGAATCCTCCAAATCAAGTCATGTGGTGAAGAAACCACCCTGACGGAGGAATGAACCACAGAGGAACAGCACTGAAAAAACATTTCTAAGTATCTGGCCCTTTTCCCAGTACAGTAAATTTTTACAGGTTGGCATAATTGTTAACACACCTGTAATGTTATTCATTCTTTATTTTTTTATCTCTTACATGTTTATTTCGAGGGGCCAAGGCGCCTTGTCCTAAGGTGCAAAAACCAGAGTAACACAGTCACATGTTTCCTATTAAATGTGTTTTTCTTCACTTTAATCTTTAAGTGTCTGTTTTATAGACGAGCTCTGTTGTTTTTCTGTAATGCATTTTATTTGGTTTTATTGAAATGTATCTAGGCAAACTCCAGATACAAAGAGATGGACAACCATAATCAAAGAATTAGCAAATTTGGACCTGATCTATTCCAATGTCCCACCATCTATTCCAATTACTAGTGTCCTCCCATTGTCTTTTCTCGCTTCTCTGCGAAGCTTAAAGATTAATTAGAAAAGCACAGAGCTGAGAAGAGCCAAACATGCCTCAATATTCCAAGAGATCAGCACACATAAAATTCTGAGCTACAAATCTCCAAAGCAGTCCTTTTCATTGCCTTCTGCTCTCTTTTACGAACTGTTTTTTTCCAGTGGACCACAAACATGGCCAAACCCTGCAGGCGACACAGTGGTCTGATCAGCTCAGATGGGAATGCGAAGGGTTAAGGTCTGTTCCATAAACTCCCACTTAAGGATCTCCTCTGGCAGCCTGTGGTGGGGCTTAAAATCCTGATTTGACAGATCACATTTTACTCACAGGCACCAAGAAAATAGCCAACCACTGCCTGCACTGCGCTTCTGCTCTTTAACGTGGCAGAACACATCCCAGAGCCTTTAGATACGATGGGGACGAGGCTGAGAATGCTCATATCAGCAGTCATATTGGCATCATGGGTGCTCTCAGCATCTGATGCACACTATCGCACTCACAGGCATCACAGACTGGAGGATGTAGCACTTACTGAGGAAATCGATGTAAGGGCACAGAGGAATAAGGTAAATTTTGAGTTTTTAATTAGGCTGATAGAACAAAAACAAATTTGGAAATAGGTTTGCTTTTGTCTACTGCTGGTCCAATTTGTATGTGTGTTTTATTTTTGGGCTAATTGATTTAATTTGTGCTTAGTTTAATTGAGTTTGCTTGTTCCAACTTTAACATTAAATCCTAAATGACACATAAAATCTAATGCAATATGTAAAACTAAAAATACAAAAAAATATATATTATAATTAAACATAACTTACAAAAAATGTGCTAAACGGCTTTAATATACACATTTTAAAAAACAATTATTAGTGCTAGTTTGATCTTGCACTTTGTTATTAATGATTCAAAATTGCACATTTATTCACATTCCGACTAAACAAAGTCGCTTTTTAAAATGTTTTTGCTTTAGCTTAACTAAATTATACTGCACATTTACATTTACAGGTTTCCATATGTTGCATGTTACTGACTTCCGTACACTGACCGTTTTGAAAGCGTACAGTTTTGTTCAAATAAACAAAACTCAACAGCTGCCCGGCACTGTGTGGAGGCTCTCTGATTAGTCAGCAATCTGTTCTGGAGGAGTTCCCTCAGGCTCAAATTCTCCCACCCACAGCTTCACGCTAACTCATGGGGTCAGACACTGTCAGGGTGATTTAACAGACGCCTGAAGAAACACAGGTCCAAACAGATGCTCGTCCCAACAAGCCGATGGAGATAACAGTGTTCCATGAACAGGATGTGAAAAGAGTAGTTTACTTAAAAAATAAGCTGTCATCATTTTCTTACCCTCATGTTATTATAAACCCTCACGTTACGAATTTCTTTCGTCCACGAAACACACAATGAGAAGACTGTTTTCCACGCATTGAAGTGTCCAATCTTCAAAAAGGATGCAGATGTGCCTCAAAAGTGTCAGAAAAACTCCTGCAGTGTATTTCACATCATCTGACGCAATACGAGAGCTTTCCGTAATTAGATACACATTCAAGAAAATTCACAGAAATATTGTCCGTCTTTGGCGCTTGAAAAACAGCCATGTTTTTGAATGCTACTCAATGATCCAGATGCAATGGTAAACAATTTAATGGAGCGGAATATTGTGAGTAAATAAGATAAATGTCAATGTTTTTTCACGTAAAGCTCTCAGAATGGCTTCAGAAGACTCAGATAAAACTCGATAACTTAATTTATCGTTTATTATAACTGAATACACAGGACTTTCTACGTCTTCGTGTCCTTTCGAGTTCCATACAAGTATGAAAGCTTGTTTCCGCAACTGAGTAAATGGAGAAATAAACTGTTGCTATTTACCTCACAATTCTGACTTTTCTCGCAATTATGAGTTTACATCTCGCAATTCTGACTTTTTTCAGAACTTTAAATTATACAGTCAGAATTGAGAGATATAAATTCGCAATTGTACATTTCTTTTTCCAAATTGAGACTTTATAACATGCAACTATAAAATCAGAATTGTGCGATACAAACTCGCAATTGTAGGTAAATAGTGTAAAAACAGTTATTTACCTCACAATTCTGACTTTTCTCGCAGTTGTGAGCTAACATCTCGTGATTCTGACTTTTTTTTTCAGAATTGCAAGTTATATAGTCGGAATTGTGGGATATAAACTTGCAATTGTAGGTAAATAGTGTTTTTTTCCCTTCTGAATTGGACTTTGCAATTCACAATTGCAAGTTTATATCTCACAGTTCAGAGAAAAGTAGTCAGAATTGCGAGGTAAACGTCAAAAGTGCAAGATATAATCTCGCAACTGTGAGAAAAAAAGTCAGAATGACCTTTTTTAATCTTTTATTTAGTGGTGGAAACAAGCTTCCGTATACAGATTTTTTTATCCCCCAAATTCTGGCTTTTTTTCTAACAATTACGAGTTTACATTTTGCAATTCTAACTTTTTTTGCTGAATTGTGAGATATAAACTTGCAATTGCGAGTTGTAAACTCCAATACTGAGGCTGAAAAAGACTGAAAATGTCTTACAAATGAGTTGATATCTGACAATTCTGAGACAAGCAGCCAGAATTGCAAGATTTAACTTGCAATTTGGAGAAAAAAAGTCAGAATTAGCTTTTTTAAATATTTTATTCAGAGGCGGAAACAGGCTTATATGGAAGCCCATTTCCGCCAGTGAATAAAAAAAATAAAAGATAATTGCAGCTTTTATCTCTCAGTTTTGACTTTTTTTCCTCAGAGTTGCGTGATACAAACTTGCCATTCTGACTTTTTTTTTCCACTGAATTGTATTTGTATCTGACAATTCCGAATTTTTCTAAGAATTGCGAGTATAAACTCACAATCGTGACTTATAAAGTCCAATTCTGAGGTTGAAAAGACCTGAAAATTCTGAAACAAGTACAGAACTGCGACAAAAAAGTCAAAATTGCAAGATTTAACCTCGCAATTGGGAGAAAAAAAAAAAAAAAAAGAATTACCTTTTTTTAATATTTTATTTAGCGGTGAAAACAGGTTTATATGGAAGCCCATTTCCGCCAGTGAATAAAAAATAAAAAAGATAATTGCGACTTTTTATCTTGAAATTCTGACTTTTTTCTCAAAGTTGCGATACACACTTGCAATTCGGACTTTTTTTCTCTGAACTGTAATTGCATCTTACAATTCTGACTTTTTCTCACAATTGTGAATTTATATCTCTGACTAATTCTGACTTTTTCTCAGAAGTGTGAGATATAAACTTGTATTTGTGAGTTACAAAGACCAATTCTGAGGTTGAAAAAGCCTGATAAATTCTCAGAATTGTGAGTTTATATCTCACAATTCTGACTTTATTTCTCAGAATTGTGAATTTAAATCTTGCAATTTTTTGTTTTTTTTTGATGCAATTGCGTGTATATCACGCAATTCCGAGAAAAAGACAGAATTGTAGTTTATATCTCACAATTCTGACTTTATAACTTGCAATTGAGGGTTTATATCTCACCTTTTTTATTTTTTATTCAGAGGCGGAAACGTGCTTTCATAGGTATGACATGACAACAGAAAATTTTTTTTTTTTTGGAGAGAACTTTTAGTTTGACACTAATGGAAACGCTAGGAAGCTTAATTATTTGCGTTCACTCTGAATGTGGCATTCTTGTCAAAAAACCAAATGTACCAACTAATGAAGCCATTTTACAGAGAGCGGCAGATGACAGCTACGCCCTTCTGCCCGCCGACACCCCTGATGTCTCCCCAGTGCCGCCCGTAGGAGACCCTTCAGGTAACGAACAACTGACGCCTATTCAGCTGTCTGAAAGGAATGAGTGATGTGCTCTTTTTAAAAGCGCCTTTACTGTAGCTTTATTTGTTCATGAGCTATGTCTACGATGAGTGGTACATGGTAAAATTTCATTAGCTTGCCTGTTTTAAATAAAATCTTGCACATGTTGCAGACCTTCCAACTTGTCTACTGTGTGTGTGTCTAACTGGATCTGTCTACTGCGAGGAGGTCGACCCAGATATGACATCAGTGCCTGCTCTGCCAAAGGAGACAAACTACCTCTACGCTCGCTACAACAAGATCAAAAAGATAACAGCCAAAGATTTCGGAGATATCGGTGAGTCCTTCCTGACTTGACTTGCTCTGGCATTCTCGTTGACCGCCCTTTTCTGTTGGGGGAACAAATACAATTCTTGCGGACAGGATAAGAGATTACCCCTAAGGAAAGCAGGAGGCAAACAGCTGCTTCTTTTCAGACAACAACCCAGAATCCATTTCACCCAAAAGATTTCCAAATGTTAAGGGACATGATATATAAACCACAATGTGATCGCAAGAGATTGCAAATTCTTCCGTTGCATGAAGACATCGATCACATTTCTGAACCGCAACATCCCACAAAACACGTGTGTTGACAAAAACTTGCACATGTGGAAAACTACTCTGTCTGCAGTAGTGCATCATGGGTACAACAACGTTAGCTAGATGAAAAAGTAAACACTTCACCTTAGGGGCCTCACGCGTCAAAGGCTTTCAAAACACTATAATACTGTCCCGTAAATCAAAATGAACAGAAAACCACCGTAACTAACAAACAGATGTACAGTCCTCTTGCAAAGTTTATTTGATAATTTGTTGAATACATAAAGGATATGCACAGTTGATGCTAATGAAAAACCACTAGAAATGAAAAAATTAACCACATGGATAGCAGGAGTGCAATTTCCGAGCCAAGCTGTCTACACTCTTAAAAATAAAGCCTCCAATGGGTGTTTTTGCAGTGATGCCATAGAAGAACCATTTTTGGTTCCCCAAAGAACCTTTCAGTGATCAGTTCCTAAAGGAACCATTTGAAGAACATTTTAAAAATCTAAAGAACCTTTTTCCACTATAAAGAACCTTGTCTGCATTTGAAAGGTTCCATGGATGTTCTTCATGGAACCATCAATGCCAATAAAGACCCTTTATTTTTAAGAGTGTGTGTTAACCTTCACATTACCAACTGAATGCTCTTCTGTTCATTTCCATTCATCTACCGTAGTGACTCTGAAGAGAATCGACTTCACTGGAAACGTCATTTCTGAGATTGAAGATGGTGCGTTTGCTAAGCTCACCATGCTAGAGGAGCTCTCGCTAGCCGAAAACCAACTGGTCAAGCTACCAATGCTACCAGCGAAATTAGTCTCCTTCAACGCTAATCACAACAAACTGAGGACCAAAGGAATCAAGTCGAACGCTTTTAAGGTAAAGAGCCACAAATTCCAGTACCTTTTAGAAAAGCCAACACACAACCTTTTGTTTTTTTGGGCGTGCTGCTTTTCTAGATGTTCTGAAGTAACATTTTCAAAGGTTTCACCATTTCTAGAAAGAATACCCTACCGAACTGAATTAAGCAAGACTGATTTGCAATTCTGATCTTCTCCGCTTCCAGAAATTGAACAAACTTGCACATCTGTATCTTGCTCACAACGAACTGGAGGCTGTTCCTCTCATCCCAGAAACAGTCCGCACACTTCACCTTCAGGTTAGAAAGTTGAACACGTTTTGGTTGCTAAAAAGTCTGCACAGAAATGTCTTGAAAGAACTGTAAACCCCTCTATTGCTGTTTTTTTTTCAGAACAATAACATTTCAAGCTTGACCGTGGACACCTTCTGCAAAAGTAACGACACGTACTACATCCGCCCCAACATGAACGAGATCCGTATGGATGGAAATCCCGTTAACCTCGGCCAGTACCCCAACAGTTTCATATGCCTGCAGTCTCTGCCAATTGGGCGATACCAATGAAAACCGAATCAAAGGTACTCCGCAGCGAGAAGTCCTTGGATAGCCAATGAGATGGCTAAAACCGAGAAGCAAAAGTAATACCATGAGAATCTGTATTATATATCTAATTATGTAACAGTTGCCCAAACACTTAGATTTCCTTTTGATATTGACTTTGTAGATGAACCTGAACCACAAGTCTTTGAAAAAACAACGTTACATCCATTGTAAATAACCACTGGAGGCTACTGCTCAGTAAAATGTGAGATCATGAAAAGCTGCAGTCAAGCTTCTAGTATTCCTCAGAACTCTGTGAATTTCTGACACCTTCTAGTACTGTTAAAATGTCTTACTTTGGCTGAAATTAAGATGCCTGCTAAGTTAATTAGAGGGCGAGGAACTCATTCCGAGTTCTAAGTCACTGATCTTTCCCAGCTGACTTTTACTTTAATATTTTGAATATTATTTATATGCTAAATTTGTAATTACTACCTATGTGTGAATTAAACATAAATAGACTGTACAGTAAAACATTGTATGAAATCAACATGTTATGTTCACGTTTAGTTGTTCAAATACACTTTTTTTTTTCTAAAAACTGGTGACTAGTTTGCTTTTATCTTTTACAACAACTGTGTCAGACTGCAGTTAAAGCATTAAAAATGCAGTTCCAAAAAGAGACCAAAACAACTGTCTGCAAATTGCAAACCAATCAAACCCAAAGATTGTGCACGCAGAAAGTTCTGGAAAAAGTGGGGTAATATTGTTCCATTTAACTGGCCAAATTGGCAGCCATCACAGCACAATGGTCCAAGCAAATAATGGAATGTTTTTCATACTGACTCAAAGGCTTCATTCCCAAACTTTCACTGCCATCGAGTCATGGAATTTGTTCCCAATCTGGCATTCAGCAATCTTTCTCATACTTATGAAAGTCTTATGATATGTACATATTAGGAAGAATTATGAAAAAAACCTTACAAGAAGATAAATAAAAATGGAGAACTAATGGAAAAAAAATTATATTTTTTTGCAAAGGAATTAAATAAATCTAAAGAAATCAGGTGTCTTTGTTTTGGATAGACATTGGTGTAAATAATCATATCCCTCCTACAACTTACTATAGTATTAATTTATTAAATTATATGGCTTTTTGTAAGTTTCAGGAAGTCCAGGAGTCTCCTTTTTGGCAAGTTTGTGTGTAGCTGTGACTAAATTTCAGCTTTCATGATCAATGAGAACTGACATTGCTGTCAATTCTCTCTACTCAAGTATTTGTGCCCATTCATAGTTGGTTGAGCACTTTATTCCTTGCTACTATTGCTGGTTACCTGGAAGTGCTGAAAGGTTTGACGCCGCTCCTCACATCTCTCAGAGAACGTCCTCAAGGTTCTGAAGAACAAGAGAAGATCTTTGGTGTCCTCCACTCTGCAAACAAAACAGTACTGTTACATTAACACCCCAATACAGCCAAGTTTTGTATTGCTCATAAACAATTCGGTAAATTCGAATTCAATTGTCTTCAAGAATCTTCAAAAATGACATGGTCCTCCTTGATGTAAAATTCAGCATGCAATATACAAGCATAAACGGCGTATTTGTGTTTAATTCCCTTCACAGGCTGACGTTACGAGACATTTTGAGATTTTCCATAGATTTACCAGAGGCCCAGAAATTGTGGCACAGGACGCAACTTTCCATGACTCTCGAGTCTTGTCTGTGAAAGGCCAGTGTTGTAATGAGTGATGGAAAAATGGTAAGTCTCTCATAACTAAATGGATCCACTCCAAGAGTAAAAGACAGCAGCTTAATGGCAAGAGCTGGAGAAAAGGCGCCCTGAGAATATCTGAACGGCAGGCAATTAATGCCCGTCTTAAATTTTTTGGATTTGGGTGAGCTGAAAGTTTACAAACATTAATCAGCCATCTGGTTTGACTGACGTCTAATGCTGTTTAAAAGAAACCACAGACAAATCACCCTCGCCGACAGATCTCATTTTGTAATGCAGGCAATTTCCATCGTATGCATTTTAGATTTGTTGATTGGGGTCCTTGAATCTGAAAAAGTAATTTCGAACTACACTTTCCTAGAATGCTAACCTTTTAAGTTCGACAGACTAAACATCTTGAATGCCAGGATCGCTTTACAGAGCGATTAATGTCAAATCCATGTTTGGCTTCTTTGTATAATTTCACTAAATTTGTCCCTTCGGTTTTTCTCATTTGCCTGGTTATGCTGCCAAGAATCTGAGCCATGTACTAATATTAGAAGTATAGGTTCCAAAAAACTAATTTATTATGTCTATCTGTGTGGTTGTGCTTTGTTTCAACCTTCACACTTGTCAAAAATCAAAACATCAACAGCAGAACAAAGTTGCAAACATAGCTATGGAGAATACAGTAAAACTCAACGTTTTAGCACTTAAAAACTTTCTCCTCAGACATGCCTGAATCTACTTATGTACCTGACCACAAGAGCGCTCAAAAAAATTCTTCTTAAGTTTACATGGACCATAATGGTTATAAAATGCGTCTTCCTGAGACACAGAGACAACTCAGACTTATGCGAGAATCATTATCTCCAGTATTTTTCCGACTCTCTCGTGCCAGGACAGACTCTCAGACCAGACAATATGATCCAGATGTACATTCAGCGACCAGGAAGCTGGCTGCACTTTAGAAAAAGACCCAAACAAATCGTCGCCAAAACAGCAGCATTTCTTCAAACTGTAATTTGTCATCGCAGCCAAAAAAAAATCCTGTGGAACAACTGTACGAGATCTTTTACTACGTCTTCAGAAAACAAAACTCTGAAATGTAAAGAAATTCATTGGTAATTCAAACGTATGAGTGTAATGCATTCACATTTCAAGTAATATTTTGTAGATTGAGAGATCTACAGTGATAACCAGAGGGTTGTTGGTTTGAATCTCTGGAAAACACATATGTGTGGTTCTCAGAACAAATCCATCATAAAGGCATTTTATCTTCAAACTGTCATTTCTGGCCAAATTATACACAGAACACAGAAGTAATATTATGTAGATTGAGAGATCTACAGTGGTATCTAGAAGGTTGTTGGTTTGAATTTCTAGGAAACAGATATGTGTGTTTGTAAGAAGCAAATCCATCATTAACGCATTTTAAGTATAAACCATTACTTCCGGCCAAAATATTAGTCCATAATAAATAATAAGTAATATTTTGTAGATTGAAACATCTACAGTGATAACCAGAGGGCTGTTGGTTTTAACCTCTGGAAAACAGACGTGTGTTTGTAAGAAACAAATCCATCAAACTGTCACTTCTGGCTAAAACATCAGTCCATAATCAATAATAATAATAATAATAAGCAATGTTATGTAGATTGAGAGATCTAAAGTGGTAACCAGAGGGTTTCAATCTCTGGAAAATAGATACACGTGTTTGTAAGAACAAAATCCACCATTAAAGGAACACTCCACTTTTTTTGAAAATAGGTTCATTTTCCAACTCCCCTAGAGTTACACAGATGTGTTTTACCGTTTTTGAATCCATTCAGCCGGTCGCCGGGTCTGGCGGTAGCACTTTTAGCATAAATCATTGTATCCGATTAGACCATTAGCATCTCACTATAAAATGACGTAATATCATTGCGCCTGCTGCACCCATGGTACGGCAGCAAAATTCCTTGATTATTACGCCGGAATGAGAGTATAGTTCCTAGCCATATCGGCCTATAAAATCGCAACTTTTCATTTTCCGCCAGTCTTGGTATACGATGCAACTACAGAAGAGTCAGGTTTTAAATAGGAAAAATATCGAAACTCTTTAGTCATTTTATAGTGAGATGCTAATGGTCTAATCAGATTCAATGATTTATGCTAAGCTATGCTAAAAGTGCTACCGGCAGACCCGCAAATTGGCTGAATGGATTCAAAAACGGTAAAACACATCTGTATAACTCTAGAGGAGTTGGAAAACGAGCCTATTTCAAAAAAAAGTGGAGTGTTCATTTAAGCCATTTTAACTTCAAACCATCGCTTCTGGACAAATTATGAGTTCATAATCAATAACAGTAAGCAATATTATGTAGATTGAGAGATCTACAGTGGTTACCAGATGGTTTTTGGTTTGAACCTCTGGAAAACACCTATGTGTGTTTGTAAAAAATAAATCCATCATTAACACATTTTAACTTCAAACCATCACTTTTGGCCAAAATATGCATCCATAATCAATAATAATAAGTAATATTACATAGATTGAGAGATCCACTGTGGCAAATAGAAGGTTGTTGGTTTGAATCTCTGGGAAATGTGTGTTTGTAAGAAACACATCTATCAAGGCACTGACTTCAAACCACCACTTCTGGACAAAATATGAGTCTATAACCATTAACAACATTAATAATAAGAAATATTATATAGATTGAGAGATCTACAGTGGTAACCCAGAGGGTTGTTGGTTTGTAACTGTGGAAAACAGATGAATTAACAACTACCAAGTCCCATAAATTTACAGATACTGTACAACATGAAAGGATAAACCTAGCAGCAGGAGTAGCAAGCTGACTGTAAGTGACAGTTTCAGACTTCAGCTCTCTTTTCAGATATATTCTAAGTATGCTGTATAACATATAATTTAAATAGCCTAACCTTCTAATTATCTCAGCTGTGTTTTCTGTGGTTTGCTGGATACGACAACATCAAAAGGTGTTACTTTAATGGGAAGTGTTGTGCTGTTCTTATTCAAGTAATAACAGAACACAGAGCTCCACTTCAGACCAAAAGAATGTTCAACACTATAAACCAACAGATACACCAAATAAATTGACCTAGGACAACAACGGCTTTCATCTCTGAGGCCTCTGGTGGAGTTGCCTGTACAGACTGTCCTGTCTCACGCAGTCCAGTGCAACTTTCAGGTGGTCTACATGTTCACTTTTTACAGTGCACACACACTGTGGGGTGCTGTTGGCTTTCAATGACTCGCTGGTGCCATTTGTTGACAGTTTAATGAGCGAGACATGTTACGGACCATCAACACAGCGCCTTTAAACATTAAATCCACACATCATTATGTTGGGCGCTGTGTTCTTCTGGACTCAAATGATTGAACCTCATTATAGCACCAGCAGAGCAACCATCTATAGTTTAGAAAGACACCAACACAAAAAATATGTTCCTGCTTGAAGCTGCTCTGCAGGAGCTTTACCACAAACACAAAACAAATAGAATGGAACAGAACAAATAATAAAATAGAACAGAACCGAATACAGCAACAAAAGATAACACAATAGAACAAAGCAGAACAGTCACAATAGAACTGAGAGAACAAATCATAAAAGAGCAGAAACAGAATAGAACAAAATACAACAGAACAAAGCAGATTAGACTACAAAAATCTATCAGAATAGAAAAAAACCGAATAAAACAATGAACGATACAACAGAACAAAGAACAACAGAAAAGAACACATCAGAACTTAGAAAAGAGCAGAACAGGATAGAATCAAATCTTTCACAAGTGATCAGATGAGAAGATGAAGCTACCACAGATATGGACCACATGCCTAATGACCAGAGATGTTTATTTGTTAATTTGGTCAGGACCACGAATAAACAAATCATTTAGCTGCAAGTATAACAGAAACCCCTCACACACATAAACAAAGCCCTTATTAGTCCAACGATGGAATATTTTCGAGGTTATGTTGTATTTTTCTCGAACACTGCCTCATATAAAAGATTCTCAAGAGGACATCGCTGTCAGTCAATCAGCCGGCAGCAGGATCTAACCTGACCTCGCGAAACACTTGTCAATCAGTCCTCAATGAGAAAATCAGATATCTGCGGGAACTCTCCCACCAAACCCTGACCAGCAGGTCAGGGTTCACTCAGCATCTTGCTAATGAGCCACACGGATACATTCATTTCCCTTGTATGGAGTTTTGTTTAGATTTGCGTCTTTTTAGAAGACTAACATAAAGCAGAACCCTCTTCTATGGTGTCTGGGAATTCACTTTCCTGATGTTTACTTACACTGTAGGTTTTATGTTGTGTAACCTATTACGCAACCTGGACTTTCTCCAAATGGGATTTCTGTTTATTCAATTACGCAAACAAACAAGATCCAACATTTTGTGAAGAGTAGAAATTATCCATGGAATCCGCTTACCTTTCAAAATAAATGTTAAAAGTAATTACATTAAAGGAAGAGTTTGCCCAAAAAAGTAAACTTGCTAAGGTCATCCAAGATGTAGATGAGTTTGCTTTTTAATCAGAACAGATTTGGAGAAATTTAGCAGTTTTATCAATGCATCCTCTACAGTGAATGGGTGCCGTCAGAATCACTAATGGGAATAACGGCATTATAAATAAACTGCATTACTTTATTTCAGCAACAAGCAATCCAAAGAATTACGGTTTCCCGTTACAATGCCATTACTGTTACTAAAATGCTGCGTTACTATAATTGAGCTCACTGAAGTGGTTTTCATCCAAATAGGCCCTCTCTCAGCCATAGGATCTGCAAAGCTATGCATCGCATCGCGTTCTTCTTCTAGAAAATTCTGGCGTATTCCTCTCAACTCATCTTCTTCCAGAAACTAAATGTAGCAGAGATGAACTTGATGAATGTTCACATTTGTTTACAGAGGCGATGTGGGTGTTTACCTATGTCTGTGCGGCTCACATGGATGTTAAAAATTTGAAAAGCAGAGCCGCCCGTGGGCGTGATTACATTAGAAATAATAAGTTTAGACTGGAAAAACTGGAGCTTGCGTTCAGTTTACTTTATCAGAAAATATTTGTTTTCGACGTGACTTACTTTATTAGACATTTTTCAAGCTTTTAAGCTTTCTATACATATTTCTCATGTCAATGAGGCAGGTATTCGCTGAGATTCAGGTTGTTTTATTGGTAACAGAGACCGAGAAGGCAGAGACCGCACCCTGTTTATTTTCTATACAAAAGCACATTGTTTTGTTGTTATTATGACTATACACAAATAAAAGCAGACCTTTTACAGTTTCAAACAATACCTTGTTCTTATTTGTATGATAAAAAATGACAGAGTATTTTTAGTTATTTTCGTGGTCATCGAGAAAAAACGAGACAGACCGCACCGGTGTGGTCTTCGACCCCAGAGGGTTAACAGTGTTGCCACGGGATGTTTTTCATGTCCGCGGATTGAAGCAACTCCAATAACATGACATTTAGCCCTGGAAGGTTTTTTTTTTTAACCAACACAACAGTTACTTTCCCTGGTAATTAGTTACTTTTATAATGATGTAGTTCAGTTACTAACTCTGTTACTATTTGTGAGAAGTAACTAGTAACTATAACCAATTACTTTTTTTAAAGTAACATTCCCAACACTGGTCAGAATTGGAGTCCAATCCACAAGTAACCCACACAACTCCAGTCCATCAATTAACATCTTGTGAAGTGGAAAACCATGTGTTTATAAAAAACACATCCATTACAAAGGCATTTTAATTTTAAACCATTGCTTCAGGTCAAAATGTAATCCATAACAACACTTTCTTCAGTGAAAAAGTCCATTTCCTGTTGTCCTGTCACATCAAATGCACATATTAGAACTGTTTAGAACTGTTTTCGCTTGTAAACAATGCTTGATCTGTGCATATTTCCCTCCTGATTCAGACAAGAACATTTTTTCATTAGAGAAAGAAATATTATGGTTGAGGACACACAATTTTGCCCAAAGCAATGGTTTAATGTTAAAAACGTCATAATGATGTCTTAATTTTTCATTTCACTAGACGTTAATTAATGGACTGGAATTTGGACTCTCATTGGTCACGTACACACTGCAAGTTTCAGGAGGGACAACTGCATTTAAATGCGGGAGTGAGTCCCGTAAATTATCGTTCCATGTGTGTATAGAATAGCAGTCACTCCGACATTTGTTACCATAGCAACCTTTTGGCGTCTTGTGGGAGCGACTAAGAATTTAGCCATTTGGTTAACTCTTGCCACTCTTTAACTAAACTACCGCTGATAGACACGCTGTGTTTTGTTTATGCTCGAGAGGCTGCTTTAGAGAGATCTGTCTTGCCATGTTTTCATATTTACAAGATCTGCCAACACTGACACTTTACCACAGGGCTTGTGAGCGCAACTAGCCCTGCATCAAAGTGTGCCAAGGTTAGGACTTCTTTCACTGTTATTTTCTTACATCTTACATACAGACGAAGCCACATTTCTGATGCGCGTTTAAATACAGTTCAGTTCCGTACACAGCGTGTAGAATTTCTGTAAATGCGGTTGTATTTTTCGGGAATTAATGCAATTGTCACTCCCGTTTTTTAGTGAATTATGTGTGTACAGAACACGATTAAGGAGTAAATGGTGAACTGACAACCGAATTTAGCTGTAGTGTATATGTGGCTATTCTGACAGCACCCATTCACTGCAGAGGATCCATTGGTGAACAAGTGATGTAAATCTAGATTTCTACAAATCTGAAAAAACACACTCATCTTTATATTGGATGGCTTGAGATTGAATAAATTTTCCTTAATTCTTCCTTTAAATTTTTTTAAAATGCAAACACGCTAATGATATTAAAGTAGCTACCAATCATCACTCTACCTGGACACAAATGTAGAGAAATCTTTGAATTCAACACCGTCCACAACGATATTGAGCTCTGTAACTCTCCTGAGCACTGCATCATCCTCCTGTTAAAAAAAACACTAGAGTTAGACAAGATCATAAATGATCTTAATAAACAGTCTTAAACTGATCTGCTTTTATGCACTTATTATATTACCTGTCATGCGACTGACGGTTTATGGGATTCCCTCTCTTCTGGAAAAATCTTTTTTTTTGTTCTGGAGCACGAATCTGCTTTCATTTCTTTACATGCGTGATATAACGCTTCAAATTTATTCCTCACTATTCTCACTGCAAAGATTTTAAATTTCTAAAGACTTCAGTGTGACTAATCTTTAGATGTTCAAACATAAATAAAACCTTCATCTTCAGAGTCATTTGTTGATCTTCCCACAAGCTGCCAGTTTAAAATAACTCACAGTTTTTAAGAGTGCCATCAGTCACCAGCCAAAAATTCTGCTCTGAATGATTTAATGTGACTATGTAAATATTTGTGCTAAGGAGGTCCCTCTAAGAGCTGGATTTATGTTTGTCGTGAAAACTTCAGAGAAACGAGAAGAGCTGGAAGAACTATAAATGCCGAGACTAATCCATTAAAGAGACGTTTTAGGACTAGTGCACAAAGGATAACGTCACGGTCAAAATGGAGACATGCTGCCCTCTAGTGTTGAGTATAAGAATAAACATCACAGGCTTCATCACTGGTTCCAAAAACCATGGACTGAATGGAGTTTAAATGATTGAAGTTGATATGTGAGAATTTCAGCACTTAACCATGTTTTCTGAAGAAAAACTGAATGGCACTTGATAATACAAAACGTGTCTTGATGCTGATCACTTACCTTTCTGCTCAAGCATTACACACATTATGCAGAACACTTAGGCTTCAGGATTTAAATAAGCTTTTAACTGTATGTATGAAATCATAGCATGCACTACTAATAATCAGAAAATAAAACCAAACAGTAACTGATTTACAGCATCTTAATAGTAATTTTGTAAATTTTAAGCCCATGGCCTGGTTGCACCAAACCCTGGCTTTTTGTTTGTGAGAAGCAAATCCATCATTAAGGTATCTTAACTTTAAACCATTGCTTTTGGCCAAAATAGTCATATTCTGTAATAACACTTCTTCTCCTAATTCAACCGAAATGACTGTTTCACTAGAAAAAAGCAATATTAAGGATAGAGAGCTAGTATTTTGTTGGATCTTGATGATGGATTTTTTTATTACAAAACAGTTGATGGACTGGAGTGGTGTGGATTACTTGTGGATTATTGTGATGTTTTTATCACCTGTGGATTTTCATTTTGATGGCACCCATTCACTGCAGAGGATCCACTGGTGAGCAGGTGATGTAAAGTTAAATTTGTCTAAATTTGTTCCAAGAAACAAACTCATCTACATCTTTGATGGCCTGAAGGTGAGTAAATTTTTAGCAAATTTTCATTTTTGGGTGAACTATTTTTAAAAAAGCTCCAAAACTTATAAAACAAAAGGATTTCTTTAATTAACAGGTTTGTTGCAACCAGTTGCAGGGTGTGTATATCTTAAGTCATAAAGCATATAATTTATATACACTCATCTGGCAGGAAGAATATTTAAAATACTCTGCTTTGCATTAAGAGTTATTTATTTTGCATGCATTTTGAAAGCATATGTTTGTTTCAATAAATAGTACTATTAAATGCATGCATAAATATTTAGGGGCTTCTTTGTACCTGAATCTCAGTCACTCCAAATTCAACCTGGAACAAAAGTACACTGCAGTGACCTGCAAGTCTGAGCTGCTGTACAAGTTTTCTTTCACCTGAAGAGATAAGACACCAGAGTATTTTTGTTTTTATCTTCTTAAAATAAATGATTATAAATTATTTTGCATTTAAAAGCACATTTCATAAAACTCACTTTTGTGCAACGTCTTCACAAAACACTCATTTAGAGCGATCCCGTTGATTTCTGTCTGTCGTCTGAGGTCTTTTTCCAGCTCTCTGACTTCCGTGATCAGCTTTGAAAGAGTGTGTTTCTGTGCTCCTCCCCTTTCCTCACAGACTGACTTTCTGAAAGAAAAATATAAATCAGCTCATCCAATCTTCAAGCGAACCCTTTATCCTCGAAGATTTAATTTCACAGGGAGACAATTTTTTTTTTTTTTACTTTTTCCTTTTTAGTCCAGTTTACATTCCCTTATCACACTAAATAAAATCCAATGAAAGGTAGTCCATACTAACAGCTCCCGCTGTAGTCGATCTCCATGCTCTATGAAAAGGGACCGTAAAGTCTCCTCCTGTTCAGCCTCTAGCATTTCAATTTCCTGCTCGAGCATCTGGATCTCTTCCTCATATTTCTGCTCCATTATCTTCCTCAACCTACTAAAAAGCAGTTTATTAAATACACAGAGAGAGAGAGAAAGAGAGAGAGAGAGAGAGAGAGAGAGAGAGAGAGAGAGCAAAAGATAGATAATAAATACATTTTACATTACTTCATAATTCACATAATATACATAATAACTACACTTGCATTCCAGTATAGTTTTAATATGCAAAAGTCCTAATTAATCATAGATAATAACTTATCTAACTAATATATAACACTACAACAAAGTATACAACATACAAAAGTGTATTTTAGGTCATTAAAATCAAAAGCCTTTTTACAAATATATCACAAACCGACAGATTATCCTAACAGCTGTCGATTTGTTAACTGTAAACGTTTATATTCCTTTGTATAGTGTCATAACGATATCTAGAGAGTAAATCCGATGACAGGAGCTCGATTTGACAGATAAAAACAAACAATCCATGAGATTTCACTGAGGTAAAATATCTACAGTTCTAATACAAACCTGTTTGTTATGTCTTTTATGTGTTTAATACTTTATGTGGAAGTTATATCAACCTTAAAGTCAAATGTTTAAAGAAATAAACTTACTTTAACGTACTCCTGAAGATGGACCGTACGACTTTATGATTCTGACTGATTCAACTAAATCCCGCGTCAACACGGAACATACCAAATGAGAGCTGCAGGGGTCGACCATATCCAAAAACACCCTAAAACACTTGAATGATCATCTAAATTGCATTATTATGAAGTAAATTTGATATAAACCTATCTAGTTCTAACTATAATTATCATTTAATAGGAGAAATTGGAAATTTGTATAATATTGCTTTTCTTTACTCAGTGAGTATGTTTCGTAGATGAAACTTTCCATAATGTTGAGTTACATTCGCGAGCGGAACCAAAATCACGTCCACGATGTCACAGCGGAACAGTTACAGTGTAACATCAGTATGTACATGTGAACCTCTGGCATGATCGTAAGTCTGTTTTGAGTTTATAATAATACTTTTTGTCTGCCTTATGAAATATTTTTACGAACTGTGTAACTATTATATGTTGAAGTATGACACTGAGAAAATAGGATCATGCTGTCATGTTAATATGTACTTCGGTAATAATCATATGTTCATGCGTCTAATATCTTTAAACATATAATTTACATGATTTGATAGTTGTAGTTCTTTTTTTGCTATGGATTTAAAATATTCTGCTTTTGATTAGAAAAAATGTGCTTACATTTGTGTACAAGGCAACTAATGATAGTTATATTGTTATATTGTATTGTACAGTTATACTGCATAACCCTTGTAAAATTTCATAGTATTTATTGTACAGTTATATTACTTTTTATTATTACTTATATTATGTGTGTTTTGATGGTACACAGAAGGGGTCGGTTGCATGAAATATGGCCATGAAGCGGTTGTACATTGGTGGTCTCAGCCACACAGTGTCTGAAAAGGACCTCAAAGACAGATTTGGAAAATTTGGCGATGTGTCAGATGTGGAAATCATTACGAGGAAAGATGAGAATGGTAGGAATTCTGATGAAAACCAAAGAAAAATTGACTGTTGAATGCAACAGAATGTTTGAGTTGAATTTAATGTAACATTTTTATTACTTTAACTGAGTATTTGTTTAATATTATTCACATTTTGCATTAAATATTTGTGATTTGTTTGCAGGAGCTCCTCTGAAGACTTTTGGCTACATCAACATAAACATCACAGATGTCGAATACAGAAGATGTGTGTGCAGTTATTTAATAAATTCTTTCTTGCTTTCTTTGTCATGCAGTAAATCAATCAGTACATTTGCTTTTTTTATACAGGTGTAGGCATTTTAAATAAATCCACATGGAAAGGTGGAACCTTGCTTATTCAGGTGGCAAAAGAAAGCTTTCTACATAGGTAAAGACTTTCTTCAACCAATAAATATTGATTAAACTGTTTGTTAATATATATACTGATTCTTTATCGGGGGGTTTTCAGGCTTGCTGAGGAACGACAGCAACTGGTTGAAATGGCCAAGACCCCAAAGATCATCCCTCAGGAGAAATTATTGGACTCGCTTAAAGCAGCCGGCGTTGAGAATTTCCACATGAAAGCTGCCGTTCCAGGAACAGAAATTCCCGGTCATAATGTCTGTGCGATTTTTCTTTTGCTAATAACTTTTGTCCAGAAGTAAAAATGGCCAGATGCTGATTTAACATTGGTTTTGTGCTTATCCACTCTTCCAGAATTGGGTCGTGAGTAAATTTGGAAGGGTACTTCCTGTTCTGAATCTGAAGTCTGAAAGAAAGAAAAAGATATCCTTTTCCATGTTACAATTCTAGTGGATTTAAGAAAGAATTAATTGATAACCTCTGACACAGATATGCTTGCAAGTGCCCTTTTGCTTGGAGGAACAACTCACTGAGATGTTCATAACCTTAACCCAGCAGCTGCATTTTCCAACCTACATTTTTACATTAAAAACATTGTATTTTGTATTGAAGTGCCATCTTTTTTTAAAGTTTGTAAAAATCAACCTACTTTTCCAATTAATTCACTATCTACCCTTAACTCTTGAATACATCTTTAAGTATGATCCATCCAAACACTGCCATAACATTAAAAGACTGGAGACTGCGGATGGCATCACATCAGTGTCCAAGCTGACATGGGAGATTGAAGGCGGAGACGATGAAATCAGTAAGAAAAGGCGAGGAGAGTTTCCAGAGCAGAAACCGTGTCCCAAAAGATCCAAAATAGATGTGAGTTTGTTTTTGGCGCAGAGAAATGGAATTAACGCAGCTGCCATTGAAAACAAAAACAAACTGGCGATCCAACAAAACGGACTCTCTGCTACAAGGACAGGAAAACAAAAAACTGTTTCTGTTTTGGATGGCGACGTCGACTCTGAAGATGAAATCAGAATGTTGGTTGCTCAAGAACGTTTGAGGAACCCAAAACAAACCTTTACGGAGGGTGATGACGACAACCTGGAGGTGGTGGGAGATGATTTTATTGTCAAGTCTAATGTTTTCTGGGGTGGAGCGGAACAAGATGGCATAAGAAAGTCCCTAACTTTATCAAAAGACGATGAGGAATATGACTCTGCAGACACAGATGAAATACTCACACAGAGAAAGACCCAAAACACACAAGTTGAATCTGCACCAGCTAGTCGAGATTCTCCAACAGAATCTAGCAAAAACAAGTCTTCATCTGAATCTGATGATAGTAGTGATGAGGCATCAGATGATGATGTTAGCGTAGATTCTGATTATGAAGCCATGATGGGGAACTGTTACCGTTTAGATCTTTCCCTAGCAGACTTGGAGCGGTTAGCTAAAGATGCAGAGGATATTTCAGATGATGAAAGTGTAGAAGAACCCCACCAAGAACCCAAGACCCCAAGTGCACCATCCAAAAGAAAAGGCAATAACCCAGAAGATATTCTCGCCTCGCTTCTTGCAGACGACAGCCCTGAGAAAGAAAGTAAGAAGAAGAAGAATCAGGAGAGCACTGTATCTCTTCCTGCTTTCATTGGAACGAAAGATCTCTTTGGAGGTCCAGAGCCAAGCCTGAAAAGAGTCACCCAAAGTATAGACTGTGAATCTCCTAAAAGACTCAAACAAGACCTGAAATTGAAAGAACAAAGCATCTCAGAAGATACAAGTCAACCGCAGGCTTCAAACCGTCCATCATCAACCTCAAAAAGACTTGAGAATAAAGCGTCCATCTCAGAAGATGATTCTTCTAATGAAGAATCAGAAAGCAGTGGTAATGAAGATGTCTTCAAATCTAAAACATCTTCAGTGTCACGATCGGTAAGAACCATCACTGAAACCAAACTAAAGACTGTTAGCGCTAACTCAAAGACCTCAATCAAATCCAAGCAGACAAAGACCTCCAGATCCTCCAGTAGTGACTCTTCTAGTGAAGAAGAAGATAATGAAGATGGTGCTAAAGCTTTCACTTCTAAAACATCTTCAGCAACACAGTCTGTAAAAACCATTCCAAAAACTGAAATGAAGACTATCTCCAACGAATCAAAGAGTCCAATCAAACTCAAGCAGAGGACCTCCAGGTCCTCCAGTAGTGACTCTTCTAGTGAAGAATCAGAAAGCGGCAAGGAAGAAGGAAATGCTAAAGTCTCCATTTCTAAAACATCTTCAGCAGCACAATCGGCAAGAACCATCCCAGAAACCAAAGTAAAAACGGTTAGCTCTGATACTTCAATCAAACCCAAGCAGACGAAGCTCTCCAGATCCTCCAGTAGTGACTCTTCTAGTGAAGAATCGGAAAGCAGTGAGGAGAAGGATAATGAAGATGATGCTGAAGCTTTCATTTCTAAAACTTCTTCAGTGACACAGTCTGTAAAAACCATCCCTAAAACCGAAATGAAGACGCTTAGCTCCAATGAATTAAAGACCCCTGTCAAGCCCAAGCAGACACAGACCTCCAAATTCTCTAGTAGTGACTCTTCTAGTGAAGAATCAGAAAGCAGTGAGGAAGAAGAAAATGCTAAAGTCTCCATTTCTAAAACATCTTCATCATCACAATCGGCAAGAACCATCCCAGAAACCCAAGTAAAAACGGTTAGCTCTAATAACTCAGTCAAACCCAAACAGACAAAGCCCTCCAGATCCTCCAGTAGTGACTCTTCTAGTGAAGAATCTGAAAGCAGTGAGGAAGAAGATAATGCTAAAGTCCTCACTTCCAAAACATCTTCAGCATCACAATTGGCAAAAACCATCCCAGAAACCAAAGTAAAAACTGGTATCTCTAATAACTCAATCAAGACCAAGCAGACGAAGACCTCCAGATCCTCAAGCAGTGACTCTTCTAGTGAGGAATCAGAAACTGGTGATGATGAGACATCCAGAACTCAGACGAAGGATTCCAAGCCTGGCAATTCAATGAACGTTCAAGAGAAAGTTGTTTCACATCCACCAGTTCTTTACTCAACTGTCGTTGACGCTCAGAAACAACAGCAGGACAACCAGAAACGTCTTGCGGCGCTGGAGCAACGACAGAAAGAAACTGAGCAGCAGAAGAAACTCATTCAAGGGGCTCTTTCTAAAGTGGTGAGTAGAGCTAGTCAATATAACTAGTATTTTAAGTGAAGATGCGCAATGAATCAATAAGTCAGTGCAACATTGGTTATTGGTCGTTTTTTTAGAAATTTCTTTGCGTCGTATTATGTGTTTTATTTTTTATGCTTATTTTTCCTACTTTTTGCATTTTAGATTACCACCGTCAACTCTCAGAAAGTAATGTTGTGATGTGTAAATTCATGTGTAGAATTTAATATGAGTGATTTTTAGTTTTAGTTTAGTTTTATTTTTAATTTATTTGGACAAAACCGTATCCAATTTTATTATTGGCCATACAATTTTATTAAAGGCTTACAAAACTTACAAAAAAATAAAAATATTTATTTTTCGGTCACATGACCTTCAGGTTGCCAACCATTTCAAGTTATGTGACTAAATCTTTGATAATAAATAATAAATACATATTTAATTGTTTTGTAAACTTCAGTAGTGTAAAACTTTTTTTGTTCTGTTGACTTGACTGCTGACTTGACATTGTTTGTTTTGATTGTTAATTTAATAGATTTATTGTTTATTTATTAATTATAAAATGACTATTATCTGTATTGATCTGACTTTTAATATCATTACATCTGTAATTTAAAGTCATAATTCACTGAAAATTGAATCTGTCTTATAGTGTTTTGAGTTTTTTTGGTGTTACTTACTCTAAGATGATGTTTTCCAGGATGCAGGGAAAGTTAACAAAAGCAAACACATTGTGTTTGATTCTGATGAAGAAGAGGATGAAACCACAAGCAGACCAGCAGAAAAACCGGCAAACCTGAAAAAAAGCCTCTTTGAGGACGAATCAGGATCTGATGAAGATCAACAAACGCCCACGTCAAAAGAAAAGGCAAATATGAGCCAAGATTGGAATTGGAAGTCAATGTTTTTCAATTCTTTGATTTGCACTTCATGTTCTTCATGATTCCACAGAAGAACAACAAACCAGCTGGCAGCAAGCTGTTCGACAGTGAAGATGAGGATGAAGGTGCTGAGGACGACCGTTTCCAGATAAAGCCCCAGTTTGAGGGCAAAGCTGGACAGAAGGTTTGGATTGAGAGTCTCTTTCAGGATGGAGAGATTCAGAGTTGGTTTGATTTCTCATTCATCTGTCATCATCTTTATTTCAGCTCATGGCGCTGCAGGCCAGATTTGGAACTGATTCGAGATTCCAAGTCGATTCTAGATTTCTGGAAAGTGAAGATGAGCCTGAAGATGAAGGTGATTTATTTACATATGTTCTTGGGTTTGAATTTGTTCGAAAGAACTATTCACCAGCTTCAGTGTTTCGAATTTCAGATGCGGCGGGTCCAGAAAATGTTGACGAACAACTTCTTGAGGAGAAAAAGAAAAGTCTAGACATCCTCCAGAGCATTTTAGACACCAACATACAACCACAAAACACCAGAAAGGGCAAGATGTTCAAGTACGACTTCTTCAGATGTTCTTTCAACACATGTTTTGGTCTCCTCATCTGCTTTTAAAGGTTCATATGTATTGTTTGGCTTTGCAGAGATGTTTCGAGCCTGCATTACGACCCGACACAAGAAGAACACGCTACTTTTGAGACCAAGACAGAGGAACCGAAGAAAGAAAGGTATTACGTGAACTCATTTCTGAAGTTTAGTTAAGATTCATCGTGATGTTATTTAACATTTGCACGTTTGTGTCGGACAGCAAAGCGGCAAAGCGAAAGAAACGCTTAGAGGCTGAAAAACTCCCTGAAGTTTCAAAGGACATTTACTTTGACGTCTCTGCGGATTTAAAGGAAGTCTTCGGGATGTCTAAAGACAACCAGGAGGAGAACGAAACAGTGTTTTGGGATAAAGAGGTAGAAGAGACTGAGGATATAATAAACCCCATGGAGGTTTCTTTCTCTTCTAATGTAGAAGCAAAAGAAGACACTTCTAGTGGATTCAAGTTCTCCTTCTTTGGTGAGGACGCAGCTACGGAGACGACCAACAAGACAGGTGCACCAATCATGTACATTATTTTTCACTGAAGTTAAATTGTTGAGTATAGCCTTGCTCTTTAAAATTGGCTTTCGCCATTGTTTTGTCAAACGTTTTCATTCAGAGTTGCAGTTTATGTTCTGGTATGTATTTTTTTTTTTTTTGGGCCAAGTAGACATGTACAAAATAGAGACATTAAAAGGAGCCAAGTTCTCTTGGCAAGTGGACCCTCGATTCCAAGACAGCAGTTCAGACGAGGAAGAAGTGGACGAGGTTGAGGAGGACCAATCTGCTTCCAGCAAAATCACAGAGTAATTAATAAATACATTATAAAATATGTGGGTAGTTCACAAATAAAAATTGGACTGTGTCCTATGGTGTGACATAGCAAAAATATAGAAAAAAAAAAAAAAAGTAACATACAAATAACATGAGAAAAATGTCTTTCTTACAGTAAATAGCATGAGAGAGGTTTTTCTTCAGTGCTAAAAGTTTTTTTTTTTTCTTTTTTTTTTTTTTCCTTCCCGTCACACCATAGGACACACTGATACGCCAGCTACCCATATACATATGTACATCTTCAAATAAATTTTAAAATACGTAAAATAAAGAAAAATTAAAAAACACTAAAAGTTGTAAATAAAAATTATTAGAGTGTTTTACAAGAAAGTTTTTTTTACATTTCAGTTTTTCTATTTAAGAATTTAGTTTAATTCAGTGTGTTACTTGCCGTTTCTCATTGTTTGTGAAATTAACAAGCAATTTGTAGTAAATTTCACTAATAGTTTCTAAACCTAAAGATCTTGCTCCCTTTCTAGGTATGTTTTGTGTACATCTATATACAAACAAAACTTAGTAAATCTGCTTTTGATTACATTTTTAATAAACTTACATTTATCTTGCGCAGGGAACCGACAACATCAAAAAAGACGTTTTTCTTTTTCTTTCAAGGTGACGAGCGGTTAAAAGGTGAGATTTAAACTTTTTTTTCCCCCAAAATAATCTGTCATCTTCACAACTTCATGACATTCATGCTCAATTAAAAATATCACATCTACAGCATATTTAAATAATTACTACTTTTCTTCAGAGGGGCCGGGAATGTTTTGTAGAAGCGTAAAACTACAAGACCAGAGGGAAGCCTGGGAAGAAAAGAGGACGTCACTCAGAGAGGTACCACAGATCTTAATTTCACTTCAAACAAAGCTAAATGTTTCATCATGCCTCCAACTTTAAAATATAATAAAGAAGCTGTTCACTTCTAGATTTTTACAGATAATTTACTCACCCCCTTGTCATCCAAGATGTTTGTCTTTCTTTCTTCAGTCGATAAGAAATTATGTTTCTTGAGGGGAAAAAAATTCAGGAATTATCTTCATATAATGGACTTCAATGGTGCCCTTAAGTTTGAACTTCCAAAATGTAGTTTAAATGCAGCTTCAAATGGCTCTAAATGATCCCAGCCAAGAAAGAAGGGTCTTATCTAGCAAAACGCTCTGTCATTTTAGAAACAAATTGACAATTTTACACTTTTTAACCTCAAACGCTCATCTAGGTCTGCATGAACTCTTTTTTTTTTTTTTTTTTTTTTTTTTTTTTCCCTGGGCCAGTACAGTTAGTGTAGGTCAAAAAACTGCCATCTCATATTCTTCCCCAACTTCAAAATCGTAGGACAAAATGTAGGACGATTTTGATGTTGAAGAAGAAAATGAGACGGGAGGTTTTCGACCTACCCTTACTGAATTGACCCGGATTACACAGACTACGCATGTGCATTGCAGAGCTAGACAAGATGAGCATTTGAGGTTAAAAAGTATATACATTGTTAGTTTGTTTCGAAAATGACCGATCGCTTTGCAAGATAAGACCCTCCTTCGTCAGCTGGGATCGTTTAGAGCCATTTGAAGCTGTATTTAAACTGCATTTTGGAAGTTCAAACTTTGGGGCACCATTAAAGTCCACTATATGGAGAGAAATCCTGAAATGTTTTCCTCAAGAAACAGTTTTTTATCGACTGAAGAAAGAAAGAAATGAACATCTTGGATGACAAGGGGGTGAGTAAATTATCTGTAAATTTTTGTTCTGGAAATGAACTTTTCCTTTAAAATGCATGAGTATATTATTATATGCACATTATGCACACAAAATTGTTATGTGACATTTAAAAAGTACTGAAATTTGGTTTGCAGTTTATATTCATGACATTAATTACAGTCGTTTTTCTCCCCAACAGGAATGTCGCAAAAAACACAGAGATGCCAAAAGACGCCAGAGGCCTTCGCTGAAGACCTGAACAATTTAAAGTATTCAAAGACTTTTTTTTTTTTTTTACAAAAAAAAGATAACATCAGAGACATTTTTCATATTCTGTTTAATAGCTGTAATTTATTATTCAAAACAGGTGTCTAATGCATTATTCTCTTTGTATGATTGAAATGATTTGAGAATAAATGCTGGTTTGTACCACTAGAGGGCGGTGTGATAATACGTTCATGACTATTTCAGCAGTCTTCAGTGTTTGTTTTCATTCCCCACTCACTTTCTCCAAACCACGGGATCGGCCCACCAAGTTGTTTTCTACAGAACGTACTCTGTGCTTTTTACGTGTTTGCACGTGCCACACTAAAGACCGTTTAGCACGTATGTTCTGCACAGAAGATCATGCAAATGCAAATGCAAATGCACAAGGTATTTCTTATTCGTTGTGATTTTTTTTTTTTTTTTTTTGCATCTAGTCACTCAGAAAGGACTACACAATGTCCACAGCGACAAAGCCACTTAACATCTGAGGGGAAAAAACGGGTTTGTATGTGCAAAGTGATTGAGAAAACCCTTCAGCCCTGTCCTAGATACCATTTTGGCTCATGATAGTGATATTTGACCCCTAGTGTTTATTCTTACCCTTATCTGCAGACTCAAGCAGTTTACACTAACTGGTGCAAAAGGGTAACGCCAGGCTTAACTCTTGTGTCACCTTCAAAAATATTATTTAAAAATATGCTTTCATGGTTTTGATAACATATTTTTGTGATTTCTAACTAATATTTGTACATAAAAACGTGTCTCTAATATATGAAAAACATCTTACATAGTAAGAATTCGCATATGTGTACAAAAATACACAGATATATACAGGTCACTTTTTTGCCATTTGTAAATCAATGTTTTGAATGAACTGTAGCACGTCTTAAATTGCAAATTCGATTAGACCGTGAATTGTTTTAAGTTACACAAGCTCAGGCAAGTTGGCAGTAAACTTGTTTAGCGTCAGCCTGTGCAAAGGCCAAGAATGAAACGTGCAATTAATCAAGGAGCAAAAATCTTACACTGTTATTTTAGTCTCCTGATGCAACCCTTAATAAATCTACAGGAACCTTATGACTCTGCCCAGCTAGCGTATATTGTATCTGTGTGTGGGTGTGTGTGTTTTCAAGAACATCGTTGTACCATTCACTTAGGTTTGATTGACGGTGGTTTTCATCTGTATAGGCAAAGTGGCACGTACGTGGTTCTATAGTCATGAACACTCTGTTCTGTGTATAAACAGGACGCTGTGGTTTCCGATTTCACTGTGACATCACAGCTGGTGTCTATAGCTCGTGAAGGAATGAAGCAGCTGTTCTGCAGTGACATAAGTCGCCCAAAACTGACATTTGTATTACCAAGTCGTTTCGGGCTCGATCGTTTTAAATGCTGGAACTCTCTAGATAAAATAAAAGGGACTCTGTTATGATGTTAATATGTTTTGAGCGATTTTTAGCATGTTGCTAATGCTATATGTGGAGTGTAGTTCGTATGTCACTGGTAGTTCCAAAACATCCCAAAAAAAAGTAATATTCGGGTTTCAAAATGATCTAGTTCCTTCAGTGTAAGTTTATGGTGTTTTTCTAACCCGCTTTGCTAAAAACACTAGTTTGATCACTAAATAAATTAATAACGCACTTCTCCTCAACAAAACATGATTTGAGGAATTATTCAAGTCTGTAGAAAAGGTTCTTGAGTTGCTACATGATTTTGTGGAGATTAACAAAGTTTTCTCACATTAAAGTTTCCTTAGATTATTATTTGATTAGCATTCTGTCACTGTTAAGCATATGGTTTTCAAAAGAGCTAACAAATACAGTCCTTTGTGTATGTTAAATTGTTAAATCCAAGTTAAAACAGGCGGTGAAACCTATTCAGGTTGTACTTACAGCCTATTTTCAAAAGGCAGATCTCAAATTTTTAGGCACTTTGTGAGGCTAACTGTAATGCTAATGTGTGAATGGGGGATGGTAAGCCAAAAACGGTTCTGCGTTCTCCATTTTAACTTTAGCTCAGCACAATCTCCTTCATTTTAAACTTCCCTTCTTGTTTTTTTCATCAGTTAACTTGTGTTTGGAAAGATTAGCAAGCTGTTTGACAGATATGAATGAACCGTGGATGTTTTTATGAGGAAGGGAGGCTCATTTCTGAGTGGGGAGGATCCAGAATGTGTGCTGGTTTGAAATATTTACATTTTACTTAGTGAATTCCTCTCATAGTGCAAATAACTTCCACAGTTACCTGTTACTAATGCGTTAGCCAGCGCAAAAAGACAGTCACGTGACTAGCCTGCGTCTGACTAGAATAACAGCCCTTCCCCCAAATGACACACAGACACACTGTGCCTGCAAGTGTAAACTGAGTGGTTTTACACATACTTTAAGCTTCTTTGAACATTGTATCTTATATAAATAAACAAATTATGACAATTCTTACACTAAAATATTAGCTTTAGCATTTCTAGAAACAAATGTTTGATGTACAGCTGCAGCCTGTAGCAACAATTGCTGTTGTGCAAGACTTTGCAATGATCTGTCATGCGTTTACTTATGAAAAAAACTTTCAAAAGTCTGTACTTTTCCATGCTTAAAGGTCTTGTGTGTTTTTCACCCCAAACACTCCTCCCTCTGTTCCTCAAATCCCACCCCATCCTGCCCTTCGACTTCTCAAAGAGGACTTGTTCTTGGATCCATAACTATTACTGTTCACGTCCAAGCGTAGGGGCTCGGATAACATCGGCGTCTTCCATGATAGGATGACGCTAATATGAGGGGCTGTCATCAACGGCCATTTTACAGGCTTCCTGATTTCTGATTGGCTGTTGCTTTGGCTAATCAGGTTAGTGTGTGACAGCAGGAATGTCTGTTATTGCACTGAGAGAAATCAAAATACCTCTCTTCCAACCCTCCTTAGTTTTACACAAACAGTGTTTGGCACAAAAATGAGAAATGGGGGAAAATATAAAAAAAAAAAGAAGGGGACCGTGTCGAATGGGACTAAAATTAGCAGTGTTCCAATATGCTTGTTGCAACAGGCTTTTTATTTACTCAAAGGCATATAGTTAGTTAAGGGGTGTGTCGCGGTGCGGGTGGATCTGGTTGCACAGTAACAGTTTGAAAAGCTGCAAATGTCTTCATTTTAAACTTCAGTCTTTGTGTATTTGGAGTGTAGCTCTCAATGTGAAAGCCTCTTGAATGACAAGAGGATGATTTTGTAATAACAGTTGTACTGAAGCTGATTTGTGTGTGTGTGTGTGTGTGTTAAAGATAGAGAAATCTGCAAACAGTGTGTCTATAAGTTTGAGAACACTAGTAAAAATGATTCTATTTTGCATTATTTTCATTACGAATTATATTATAACTGTAGCATTTGAAGTTGAAATGTTGCATTTTATCTAATGGTATTATTGTATTTTAATGTTAAAGCAAAACGATAAATAAAGATATTTTGAGGCTTTATGGATACCAGTTTCCACCACTGAATAACAAAATAAAAGAGGTAATTGCGAGTTTTTATATTACAAATCTGACGTTTTGAAAGTTTTCTCTAAGAATTGCATGACAAACTCGCAATTGCGAGATATAAATTTGCATTTGCACGAAAAAAAGTCAGAATTGTGAGATATAAATTTGCAATTGCAAGAAAAAAAATCAGATTTGCAAGATATAAATTTGCAATTGCAAGAAAAAATTCATAATTGCGAGATAAAAACACGCAATTCTGAGAAAAAAGTAAGAATACCAAGAGAAATGATTTGCAAGAAATAAGCGAAATTTGCGAGACAAAACAAGCAATTCTGAAAAAAAAAGTCAGTATTGCGAGAAATAAATTCCTAATTGCAAGATAAATTTGCAATTGCAGTTGCAAGAAATAAGTCAAAATTGCGAGATAAAAACAAGTAATTCTGAGAAAAAAGTCGAAATTGCGAGATATAAATTTGCAATTACAAGAAAAACGTCAAAATTGTGAGATATAAATTTGCAATTACAAGAAAAACTTCAAAATTGTGATATAAATTTCCAATTACAAGAAAAACTTCAAAATTGTGATACAAATTTGCAATTACAAGAAAAATGTCAAAATTGTGATATAAATTTGCAATTGCAAGAAAAACGTCAAAATTGCGAGATATAAATTCGCAATTGAAAGAAAAAAGTAAGAATTGCGAGATTAATTTGCAATTGCAAGAAAAAAGTAAAAATTGCGAGATATAAATTTTCAGTTGCAAGAAAAACGTCAGAATTGTGAGATAAAAACATGCAATTCTGAGAAAATGTAAAAATTGTGAGAGATAAATTCTCAGTTGCGGGAAATAAGTAAAAAATGTGAGATATAATTTGTAATTGCAAGAAAAAGGTCAAAATTCTGAGATAAATTCGCAATTGCAAGAAAAATGTCAGAATTGCGAGATAAAAATGCAATTCTGGGGAAGAGTCAAAATTGCGAGATAAAAATTTGCAATTACAAGAAAAAAGTTAGAATTGCGAGATATAAATGCAGTTCTAAGGAAAAGTCAAAATTGCGAGATAAAAATGTGCAATTCTGAGAAAAAAGTCAGAATTGCGAGATATAAATGTGCAATTGCAAGAAATAACTCAAAATTGCAAGATAAAAACATGCAATTCTGAGAATTGCGAGATAAATTCGTAATTGCAAAAAAGTCAGTCGCAAGATATACATTTGCAATTACAAAAAAAGTCAGTCGCAAGATATACATTTGCAATTGCAAGAAAAACGTCAGAATTGTGAGAAATACATTTGCAATTTCAAGAAATAAGTCAGAATTACAACATAAAAACACGCAATTCGGAGAAAAAAAAGTAAAAATTACAAAATATTAATTCACAGTTGCAAGAAAAAAGTCAGTTTATATCCCACAATTCTGAGAAAAAAAATCAGAATTACGAGTTTATATCACACAATTCTGACTTTATTTCTTACAGTTGCAAGTTTATATCAAGTAAGTCTGACTTCATTTCTCAGAACTGTGAGTTTATATCAGACATCTCGCAATTCTGACTTTAACTTTAGCATATTTTCTCTGAACTGTGTGATAGAAACTCGCAATTTTGACCTTTATCTCAGAATTGTGAGATACAATGGCAGAATTGCAATTGCAAGACATAAACGTGCAATTCTGACTATAGAGCACACAAATATGAGTTAAGTCAGAATTGTGAGATCTAAATTTGCAATTCTGAGAAAATACCAGTCTTTTTTCACCTTAGAATTGGACTTGATAACTAAAAATGGCAAGTTTATATTTCTCAGTTTCACAATGAGTATTTAAATACATTTAAACTGATTTACTGTACAGACATTATAACTGTACCCCTCTGACTGACTTTAAATAATCGTGATGATCATAACAAAGCATCTGTTTCCTGTGGAAGAAAATACAGATGAGTCATTTAGAGAACGCCTTAGATATCCAGGAACCACCAAAAATAACACAAACGCTGGCCTGTTGGCAAAACCATTTACATTAAAACCAGTTAGCGAGCAGTAATGCACTAAAATGTATGTCAATTTACTTTACAGGTGCAAAGAAAATGTAGTGCAGCCATGCCTTAACTGGGTTTTGCTCATGTGAAATCTGCTTTCTCAGCGCTATGGTGTTGTGGTGTATAACCAGTATTGCTATATGCGGTTGCTAAGGAGCTCTGAGGGTATTTAGCATGTTGCTACGTGGTTTTATGTGGTTTTTAGCTCACATGGCTCAGGCCAAATCAAACTAAAAATGAGAAACAGTAACAATGATGCTTCCCCTAATACTGCCCAGGAAAACACCTAGAAATATTAAGGATTCACCTAACATACAGTTCATGCGGTCAGATTATCTTCTTGGAATCAAAATGGTTCATTTATAGAAGTGAGAGTCACATCCATAAAATGACATTAACCGTAACTGCAGCTGGGTACAAAGTCACAGAGGGGGAATCCAAAATGGCAAGATTGACGTCAGGACAGTGTTATTGTCAACTAAAACTAAAAGTATCACAAATCGGTTACTTTTTTGGTCATTGAAAATTACAGAACATTGTTTTTTGGTAATCAGAATAAAACCAATGAATTTGAATTTAATTGAAATAAAATCAAATAAAAATGAAAAAAAAAAAAAATAAAGTAAAAAATGAAAAAATAAAAAAAAAAACATAAAAAGTAAATTGAATGAAAAATAAAATTAAATGGAAAAAAATAAAAAAAATAAAATAAAATACAAAATGAAAACATAAAATTCAAAATTAAAATGAAAAAAAATAAAATAAAAAAAACTGAAAATGAAAACAAAATAATAAATGAAAAACATTAAAATGAAAAAAATGAAAAATAAAATGAAAAAACAATAAAATAAAAATGAAAATGAAAACAAAATAACAAAATAAATAAAATAAAAAATAAAATAACAAATCTGAAAATGAAAACAAACATAATAAATAAAATAACATAAAAAAATGAAAAATAAATAAAATAAAATAACAAAATAAAATATAAAAATAAAATAAAAAATAAACAATAAAATAAAATGAAAATGAAAACAAAATAACAAAATAAATAAAATTAACAAAATAAAAATAAAATGAAAAATAACTAAAATAAAATAACAAATCTGAAAATGAAAACAAAATAACATAAAATAAGTAAAATACAAACTGAAAAATAAATTAAATAAAATAACATAAAATTTAATTAAAAAATAACAAATTAAAAATAAATAATAAAATACAATTTAAAAAATGCAATAAAAAATAAAAAAAAATGAAAAAATAAAAATGAAACCACAAAATAATAAAAAAATAAAATAAAATAAAATAAATAAAATATGAAAACTCAAAATATGAAAACTAGAAATGCTGCCTTTAGCAAAAAAAAAAAAAAGTTTTTTTTTTTTTTTTTTAATAATAAAATATATAAACACACTTGACAAAATTATTCAAATAAAATACACAAGAAATGTTTGTAAACATATGGGCCAATGCCTGGACACAATTTTTTCTGTGTGTGTGTGTTTTCTTACAGTATCAAATCTTCCTTTTATAGGCAAGATTATTGAAAAGGTAGTTTTCAATCAGTTGAACAACTACTTAAACTCAAATGGATACCTGGACAATTTTCAATCTGGTTTCCGACCGCATCACAGTACAGAGACAGCACTCGTTAAGATAATGAATGATATTTGCCTAAATTCTGATTATGGCAAAATATCAGTGCTGGTACTACTAGATCTTAGTGCTGCGTTTGACACTGTCGATCATAACATTCTTCTAGAGAGACTGGAAAACTGGGTCGGGCTTTCTGGGATGGCTCTCAGTTGGTTCAGGTCATACTTAGAAGGGAGAGGTTATTATGTGAGTATAGGAGAGCATCAGTCTAAGTGGACGTCCATGACATGTGGAGTCCCTCAAGGCTCAATTCTTGCGCCGCTCTTGTTTAGCCTGTATATGCTCCCACTAAGTCAAATAATGAGAAAGAACCAAATTGCCTATCACAGCTATGCTGATGATACCCAGATTTACCTAGCCTTATCGCCAAATGACTACAGTCCCATTGACTCCCTCTGCCAATGCATTGATGAAATTAACAGTTGGATGTGCCAGAACATCCTTCAGTTAAACAAGGAGAAAACTGAAGTCATTGCATTTGCAAGCAAAGAGGAAGTTCTTAAGGTGAATGCATACCTTGACTCTAGAGGTCAAACAACTAAAAACCAAGTCCGAAATCTTGGTGTGATTCTGGAGTCAGACCTTAGTTTCAGTAGTCATGTCAAACCAGTAACTAAATCAGCATACTATCATCTCAAAAACATTGCAAGAATTAGATGTTTTGTTTCCAGTCAAGACTTGGAGAAACTTGTTCATGCCTTTATCACAAGCAGGGTGGATTATTGTAATGGTCTCCTCACTGTCCTTCCCAAGAAAACCATTAGACAGCTGCAGCTCATCCAGAACGCTGCTGCCAGGATTCTGACCAGAACCAGAAAATCTGAGCATATCACACCAGTCCTCAGGTCCCTACACTGGCTTCCAGTTATACTTAGAATTGATTTTAAAGTACTTTTACTCATTTATAAATCACTCAATGGCCTAGGACCTAAATACATTGCAGATATGCTCACTGAATATAAACCTAACAGACCACTCAGATCATTAGGATCGAGTCAGTTAGAAATACCAAGGGTTCACACAAAACAAGGGGAATCTGCTTTTAGCTATTATGCTGCCCGCAGTTGGAACCAGCTTCCAGAAGAGATCAAATGTGTTAAAACATTAGCTACATTTAAATCTAGACTCAAAACTAATCTGTTTAGTTGTGCATTTACTGAATGAGCACTGTGCTACGTCCAAACTGATTGCACTATGTATAATCCTATTCTATTTTTAACTGTCTTAAATTTAAATCAAAGTTTAAATCAATTTTTAAATCATTTTAAAAGTTTTTACTTTTTTTTTTTTTTGTTTTATTGTTGTGATCATTGTTTTTATGATTATTCTACTTCCTTTTTTGTGATTATTGTTTTTATTATTGTTTTTATGATTATTCTACTTTCTTTTATGTAAAGCACTTTGAATTACCTTTGTGTATGAAATGTGCTATATAAATAAACCTTCCCTTGCCTTTCCTACAGTATAACTAAAACAGCTTCAGGAAAATCAGGCCTGTTGTAATGTATAAAGGCAACATTCTAGAGAATCTATGTTTATTTACAGTCATAGAAAAGGTTCTTTTTAATCAGTGTTCATCCTAAACCATTACTCCCAAATTCACTAAGAAGATATTTAAGAGGGGATACCCAAAGGTCAACAACCTCTTCCTCTTTGACAATGAAAACCCCCATTTTACTTTCAAAAGCTGCTGCATTTTTGACAAAAACAGTCCTGCTGATCAAACCCCAGCGCTCCAACCACTCCAGGCTGACAGAGACGGATCATAGGCATGAAACAGGGCAGTTTCATGGCGCATGATTTGCTCAATATTGGGTGTAGGAGGCACTTTATTGTCAGAGACGTCTGTGAAGGAGAGGAGAGGATATAGAGGGAAAGGGAGGGGGTGTAAAACATGAAGCACAGCCTTTGGGCCTGTTAGGAGATTAAGCTACGTGCGAGAGGAAGAGAGCGAGTCAGCGGGAGGGAGAGAGTCGATTGGGATTGAGTGTTCTCTTATATCATTATCTCGCTGAATAATCCTGCTCGCAGCGTCTTTGGCAGCGGGGGAAGGGAACGGACCCACATTCACAGTCTATGGGTCGTGCCTTCACCTTATCAATGCTGCTTTTGTTGCCGTTTTAGAAACACAGATCTTGTTTACGCTGCGTGGATGGTGTTCAGCTAAAGTCAGCTAAATTTACATCTACATTTATGAATTTGACAGACACTTTCATCTGAAGTGATTCACAGTGCATTCAGCCTGCATTTTTAGCAGTTCATTAGTCATCAAACGCGATAGCGTTAACTGCTAACATGAAAAACCCCAAAGTTAACGGATTAAACAATAAGGTGCATTTTCCATGCTGAAAGAAAAGCAGCTCAAACCAGTCATGCTGGTTGGCTGGTCTAGTCGGCTGGTTTAAACTAGTGTCTCAGTCTGGAAAATCTGTTTTCAGCTTGTTTTAGCTGGTTGGTCAGCTGGTCTCCCAGCCTGCAAACCAGCTATGACTGGACTGAAACACCAGCTACAGCAACAGCTATAAGCTTGTTTCAGCAGTTTTTTTTACAGCAAGGTATGTTTAAGAATGTAGTTCCTTTAGCAGCTCCTTTAGCTATAATAATTCTCACAATGTAATAGCGCTAACTGCTAATGAACTGTTAAAATGTATATTGAATGGCTTATTAGCTGTCAAATACATAAATGTAAATGACTTTAGCGCAAAACAGAAAAGTTACCGAGGTAAGTAAAACTACATATTTATGGCTAAAGAATGTAGTGAGCAACTCCTTTAGCTGTGATTATACTCACAATGTAGCCTCAAATAGCACTAACTGCTAATGTATGAGGTTCGAGATGTGCCAAAAAAGAGTCGACTGCTTTGTGCTTTGTCCTGTTCATTTGTGTTTGTCTACAGTCATTGCCTACTTGTTCAGGTACATCAGTATATGTTGGCGTGTATGTTGTCCATTGACGTCGTGTTAATCTGCCATCCTGCCTGCTTTTTCTGTCATTTTTACCATTGTCCCTATTGTTGTTTTGCTGTCATCCTTACTGTCGTGTTTATTGTCATCCATATTGTTGTTTTGTTCTGTCGTCCTTACTGTCATCTTGTTCTGTCGTCCTTATTTTTGTCCTGTTCTGTCGTCCTTACTGTCATTTTGTTCTGTTGTCCTTACTGTCGTCTTGTTTTGTCGTCTTGTTCTGTCATCCTTACTGTAATATTGTTCTGTCGTCCTTACTGTCGTCTTATTCTTTCGTCCTTATTGTTGTCTTTTTCTGTCGTCTTCTTCTGCTGTCCTTACTGTCGTTTTGTTCTGTCGTCCTTTCTGTCGTCCTTATTGTCGTCTTATTCTGTCGTCCTGTCCTGTCATCCTGTTCTGTCGTCCTTACTGTCGTCCTTATTTTTGTCCTGTTTTGTCGCCCTTACTGTCATTTTGTTCTGTTGTCCTTACTGTCGTCTTGTTTTGTCGTCTTGTTCTGTCGTCCTTATTGTCGTCGTCTTCTGCTGTCCTTACTGTCGTTTTGTTCTGTCGTCCTTACTGTCATCCTGTTCTGTCGTATTGTTCTGTCGTCCTTACTGTCGTCTTATTCTGTCATCCTGTCCTGTCGTCCTAACTGTCGAAGACGAAGACGAAGGTCAACGAAATCAAAAGTCTTTCATATATTCCAAACGGGTAAATCCACAAGCAGGGCAGGAACACACGTACATATAGATGAGACCGGACAACAAACACTGAACTGAAACCAACTTATAAAGACAAGTGATTACAATGAACTTAATAAAGACACAGGTGATACAAGTTTAACTAATAATGACATAATGAGGGCAGGAACAGGAAAACCACATATGGGCACATGAGGGAAAAAAAAATACAAATAGTCCAATAATTCATTCAAATTAATGTTTACAGGACTATTGTAAATGCCTGGTGGGCTAACTGACTGAATATATTTTGTCAGTATTCGCTTAGACAATACTTTCAACATCTCCCTTACTGTCTGTACAGTACACTGTAATTTTTCATCAAATATTTGTGTACTGTGCAGTCTAGGAATGTACTACAACCTTTGGAACATGGCAAAAAAAAAAAAAAAACTTTTGGTGAATTGATGTAATTCTTTTACATATTTAACATATTTGTGCACTGTACATACAGTAACGGAAATATTGGCAAAATATCATCTGTATAAGTAAGTCTCATTACTAAAAACATACTACAACCTTTGTAACATGAAAAAAAAAATAGTTTCATTTTTTTCATGGAAATATTAGTGTACTGTACAGTAAGGGAGAAACTGGAAGTATTGTCTAAGACAAGATATTGGCAAAATATATTCAGTCAGTTAGCCCACTAGGCATTTACTATAGTCCTGTAAACATTACTTTGAATTAATTATTGGACTTTGTCTTGCACTTTGAGGTAAATTTGAAGACGATACCTAAAGCAGCCTAGTTCAATATGCAGCGAATATCAAATCTAAAACTAACTTTACCACGCTTAAATATGACAGAACAACACGACATTAGGATGACAGGAAAGATGACAATGAGGACAACAGAACAGGATGACAGAACAAGACAGTAAGGACAACAGAATAAGATGACAAAACAGGACAACAGAACAAGATGAACAGTAAGAACAACAGAACAAGCTGACAGGAAAGACGACAGTTAGGAAGACAGAACAGGACGACAGAATAAGTTGACAGGAAAAAACAACAGGACGACAGTAAGGATAGTGACAGCAACATGCTATTAACATGTTAATCATGCTAAAATCATGCTAATAACTTGCTAATCATGCTAGAAAAATGCACCTTACCAACCACCTCAGGTATCCTAGCAACCGCATAGCAACAGCCTAGCAACCACCCTGGGTACCACTGCAACCGTATAGCAACACCCTACTCTATCTCTGACAAACTGTATTGCCTTCAAAACATTCAAACTTTAACCCTTTAAAACTACTTTAAACTTCAAACTATTTCAGACTGAAATGTTTCTTGCATGCTAGAAACATGTTAGCAACATGCAAGTAACTTGCTAATCATGCTAGAAACATGCTAAAAACATGCTATTAACATGCTAATCATGCTAGTAATATGTTAATCATGTTAAAAACAAGCTAGCAAAATGTTAGCATCTTATTAATCATACAAGCAACATGTTAATAAAATGCTAATCATATTAGTAACTTGTTAATCATGTTAGAAACATGCTAGTAACATACTAATCATGCTAGTATCATTAATCATGCTAGAAACATGTTAGAAACATGCTAGTAAAACTATCTATGTAATCCATCTATCTAAATTTTCAAACTTCAGGCTTTTACAACTGCTTTAAACTTTCAAGCTGGGCTTTCTCAAGCCAACCTAAAGTTTGTCTTGACGAACCTTTTTATTTAGTTAAATGCTAAAAATGTATCTTGAATGCACTATGATGACTTCAGCACACGTACATTTATTTGACAGACAATTTTATAGTGACTCGAAGTGTATTTAAGATAGATTGTTAACAGTTTATTAGCATTTAGCGCTGTATCATTTGAGGCTATGCTACATTGTGAATATAATCACAGTTAAAGGAGTTGCTAACTACACTCTTAAGCTATAAATATTTACCTTACCCCTCTAAACAACCTTTTTTAAGCCATTCTCAGAAAAAGTCTTGCTAACTAGTTTTCTAAAATGCTTTGTTTTTGAAGTACACACTTACATGGTAGGATGATTCAGTGTTTGACTTTTGATGTCGTAAAAACACTGGATCATGACAACACGCTAGTTTGTATTGATAACTCGCTCGGCCTGTCAAACAGATATGAATCAGTCTGACAGGGCTCTGGTCTTGCATGCCACGACATGTCATTGAAAGAGAAAAAAAGGGTGTGATTGTGCGCCTCTTCCACCCAGAGTTTACACCACAGGTCATGGATTTGTTTCTATAGCAAAGGCCTTTGAGAGGAACCCATCCCCCACAAACACACACACACACACATCCACCCCAGCACTCAACTGTAGCCAGGCTCTTGGGCATTTAAAGGTATAGCGCACATTTTACTTTTGCATGTAAAGTTTTAATGTAGTATTAGCCTGTGCAGATTGTATTTCCCTGATCTGAGAATTGTAGGAACGATCTGTAATTGATAGGTTTTGGTTTAATGTTTTATATGCAACCAAACCACAACTAATTAGGTGTCAGTCTCCATTGTAGCTTGTTTAGCTTTTAATTTGCTTTTATTCAATAACTTTTAGCACATAAAATATTGTTTACAAATACATTTTTTTAAGTTTGAATAATGTGTATTGACTAATCATGCACAATAGCATGAGAAACGGGCATGCAATGTTGACTTCCATGGGTATTTCAGTATATAAATGTGATATAAAGATAAAGAAAAGGAGAACGAGGCGTGCATGGAGAGCCAGGTTTGAGATTACCAACAGAATCTTGTGTTTACTAAAGTTCCAGCTTGACTGTTAGCAGTCGTTATTCTGTTCCTCCCCTCCTCCCTCCATCAGTGTCACATGATCAAGATCTTCTGCTTATTTTGGAATCTGAATCTTCCTTATTTGAGAGTTTCTGTACTAGAATTCTACATTTCGTTTTAGAACGGTAACCCAAAATTCCACTTACATAATGTATTTGGCCTGAAAGACTGATCTTTTTTATTAACTTTGACAAGTGCGAGTATTCCATGTAGTTTCTGAATCAGCATGAGGTCATTATAATTATACGTGATTATAAATATGATGCAAGCCACTGCCCAGACATGTCATGCCACCTGCCCATTTACAGAATGGGAGAGTCTTTTTTTAACAATGATCTAAATGTTATATCATTTTATTTTACAGTATGAGTTTGATATTAAATCGCTTTGTTTACTGATTAACTCCTCCGCCAACCTTGATGACAAGCCACAACACATATTTGATCTGACACCTTAAGCTCTGGTCCAAAGGGCGGCTTTGCCTCGATTGACACATGTACGGTCACAAAATCTTGTTCCTGGCATAAAGCGCATTTAATCTTGAACCAGTTGGATAATGTACATGTGTTTGAATAGAGCAACAGAGGTAAAAAGTTCAGTGCACTGCACTGAGAAAGTGGTCTTTTGTTAAGGTTTAAGGGAAAGTGTGCATTCTTATCACACAGAAAAAAAATGGTGCTTCAGCGGTTCTTCAGCAGTTCTTTGGTGTGATTGTGGTGCTATATAGCACTGTTAGTGTATAAAGAACCGGTCAAGCCCCTGTCTGGTTCTTCAGCGGTTCTTCAGTGGTTCTTTGGGGTCATTAAGGTGCTATATAGCACCACTGCCATACAAAGAACCTGTCAAGCCTCTGAATTTGACAAAGGTGCCATATAGCACCTTTTAAAATAGGTGCTATATAGGACTAAAAGTGGTTCCCCTATGATTACGAGCCAAAGAACCACTTTTAGTGCTATATAGCACCATTTGTTTTTAGACCTATAGGTGCTGTAACTGGTCACCACTGGTTTTCTTAAACCATTTTAACTACTAACAAGAGTAAACTTCATGAAAATCTGTCTAGAATGCTATTTTCGCTTTTTTTTTTTTTTTACATTCCTATTATTGTAATGAATGAAAAACAATCACATACAAATAAAATATTGAAAAAAATTATACATAATTTCTTATTTTAGTATTTGATGTCCCGCCTTTTATTTGTGCAAATTGCACTAGGACCATATTATGTATTATATTTTTAATTTACATTACATTAAAAACAAGTACAGCATCCAAAATGCAGTTATGTTAGTATCGAGGTATTGTTGTAGTTTTCACTAATATTTTGAAATAGTTTTTTTTTTTATTTCTAGTTAACGTTGTATTAACTTTGCTGTGCGTTGACATTTTTATTAGTTTTTTTAATTTCAAATTTTAATTGTAGTTAACGTTTTAGTAACTGTTGCACATTTTGTCATTTTTATTTTTTTTTTACATTTTTTATTTTAATTATAGCTAACGTTGTAGTAACTTCGTTGTGCGTTTCGTCATTTTTATTTTATTTTTTTTTCCCGCAATTTAATTCTCATTAAAGTTTTAGTAACTTTGTTGTGCGTTGTCATTTTAATTCGATTTTTTAATTACACATTTTAATTCTAGCTAACGTTTTAGTAACTTTGTTGTGCGGTTTGTCATTTTTATTAGGTTTTTTATGTCCCATTTGAATTCTAGCTAACATTTTAGTAACTGTTGCACGTTTTGTCATTTTTATTAATTTTTTTATTTCTCATTTTAATTCTAGCTAATGTTTTAGTAACTTTTTTATGCGTTGTTATTTTTATTAGTTTTTTAATTTCTCATTTTAATTCTAGCTACATTTTTATGTTTTTTTTTATTTCCCATTTTATTCTAGCTAACGTTTTAGTAACTTTTTTGTGCATTTTAGCATTTTTATTAGTTTTTAGATTTCCCATTTGAATTCTAGCTAACGTTTTGGTAACTTTGTTGTGCGTTTTGTCATTTTTATTAGTTTTTTTTCCATTTTAATTCTAGCTAACGATTTAGTAACTTTGTCATGCATTTTGTCATTTTTATTCGTTTTTTATTTTCCAATTTAATTTTAGTTAACGTTTTAGTAACTTTGTCATGTGTTTTGTCGTTTTTATTAATTTTGTTATTTCCAATTTTAGTTCTAGTTAATGTTTTAGTAACTTTGTTATGCGTTTTGTCATTTTTATTATAGTTTTACTAAACTGTAATAAAAGTATAGTAAAATAAAAGTATATAGTAAACTATAATAACTAGCCATTATTCGTTTTTTATTTCTCATTTTAATTCTAGCTAACATTTTAACTTTGTTGTGCATTGGCATTTTTATTATTTAAAAAAAATTCTCATTTTAAATCTAGCTAACTTGTGTTGTCATTTTTTTAGTTTTTTAATTTCCCATTTTAATTCTAGCTAACGTTTTAGTTACTTTGTTATGCTTTGTCATTTTTACGAAACTTTTACTAAACTGTAATAAAAGTATAGTAAAACAAAAGTATATAATAACTAGCCATTTTTATTTTTTTATTCCCATTTTAATTCTATTTAACGTTTTATTAACTTTGTTGTGCATTTTGTCGTTTTTATTCGTTTATTTTCCAATTTTAATTCTAGTTAACGTTTTACTAACTTTTGTTGTGTGTTTTGTCGTTTATATTCGTTTTTTATTTCCGATTTTAATTCTAGCTAACGTTTTAGTGACTGTGTTGTGTGTTTTGTTATTTTTATTAGTTTTTTATATTTCTCATTTTCATTCTAGTTAACATTTTAGTAACTTTATTGTGCGTTGTCATTTTTTTAAAGGGTTTTTTTTTGTCTATATAGTTTTTGTGCATTTTAGTTTTGATTATTTTTGTTCATCAAGTAAAACTAAATAGAAGGAGAAAATAGCTTGGCAACTAGCTGAAGTAAGTTTACATTTTTAGAAACATCTTATTTTATTTCAGTTAACATTTATATAAAAAATTTTCTATGGTTATAGTTTTTGTAAACTGTAATAAAAGTATAGTAAACTAAAAGTATATACTAAACTATAATAACTAGTAATAGTTAATAGTTAAAATAATTAGTATAAATGAAATGAAGATGTGTGAAAATTGTCAAAAGGCTTCATTTTCATATATATATATATATATATCATTATTATTATTATTATATACTGCATAAAGAAAATGAAATATTATGGAATAATATGGAATGGAATGTTAATGATTAATGATTAACAAGTTGGTTTTTTTTTTATGGTTTTAGATCCATCATGCCACACCTGCCATGTCACCTACTTATAAACACTCTAAAAATCCATCTAAAAGTCTTTTTTTCCATTTTCGTCAAATGTTTTTTTTTTTTTTTTTTTTTTTTTTTAACAGCAGTTATTGCTAGAAATGAGGCCAGGGGAGCAAACGTACAATACTGTTGGTTTGGCCTGAAGAAGTTGCACCACAATTATCTGACATGCAGTTGACAAGCTGCGCAGGAAAGGGGCTGAACCGCTGCTGATCAAAACACTCGGGGCTCTATTCACAAGAAAGATCTCATCGAAGCCTTTTGGTTAAACCTTTTTGCATTTTTATTGACTAGCTAGGCTTTAAATTTCCTTATTAACACCGGTATCGTCATATACAAAGACTAGAGATGATCATAAGTCTCATTGTGTGCTTTGAAAACGGAAACCCAATTAGTGACGCAGATTATACGGTTTTATAGAGACGCTCTTTACACACACACGCACGCTCTTTACACACACACACACACACACACCCCTTGTCTCATGAGCTTTGCTATTGTTCTTGTGTCAGATCTCCATAACCCAGCACTGCTGTACTAGAAGGGTGTGTGTGTGTGTGTGTGTGTGTGTGTGTGTGTGTTGGAAAGGTTCTTAAATGTTACGCAGGCATCGTATTTCTGTTACGCGTCTCCTTTTTTTGTGACCTCAAAATATTTAGATTAGTGTGCCATGTAGAAAGAAAAACTATATCGATCTACTCTTCAGTTTTAAAATCACTACAAATGTAAACCATGCAAATAATGTGAATAATTATCCTTGACAAGTCATTCTGTATGTTTTATATGCCATTATTCATTGAGCAAAGTGTATTCAAAATGAATAGTGTAATAAAAAAAATATAGACAAAGTGTAACAAAATGTCGATTTATTATGAAAAACATTCACATAGAACTTAGTTTTGCAGCACAAACCGCTGCTATGTTCGCCAAGAGCGATCAAATGAGCTTGACGGTGATTGGCTGGCTGGTCACACTCCTACTTTGGACCCTTTTCCCTCACCAGTCGTAACACATCACAGAACAAACAAACAAAGAAATGCCTCTCACATTGCAATCAACAGATTTCAACAGTTCATAAAACCACCGAAGTGATGTAAACATGTTACCTGTGGCAGGTGTCTAAATACATGGTGCCACAGTGTCACAGAATTCTTTGAAGTCCCTTTGCATGAAGTCTTCGCTCTGCATCACGTCGTCCTCCGACGGGAAATACTGCATGCTTTCCTCTTGATCGAAGCTGAAGAAGGAAAACGGCTGGCACTGGTTCATCTGTCGAGCGTAAAATGTGGGTGGCGAAGGCAAATCTGGACTGTCCAACAGTGCGCCTCTAGCGTTCTCTAGAACACCCAGGTATGAGTCCATATCCGCAAAGTCCATTTCGCAGTCGGAGCCACTGTCGGTACCGACAGAGTCCGATCGCATGTGCATCATCTGGTATTTCTCATGCATGAGGAACTGGTTGGTGTTCCTGGGCGCTCTCATGCCAGGCGCTCGGTTGCCTTGAACGTTGGCAGGACGCAATGAGACCAGAGTGCCAGACCACCGAGCCAGTCTTGCTCGATTTCTGCGCATTTCTGGATAGTGCGTCCGTCTTCCTGGCCTCCTTCCCCATTTGTGCCACTTCTGTTTAGCACTGCCGTTGGTTCTCCTCGACTCACTCTTGGGTTTTTCCGTCTCCTTGTTGGATGGTCTGTTGCTGTAGACCTCCCATTGGCATATCATGCCCCTTCCGCACATTTTCTCAGCGTCTAGCATCAGCTGTAGTGCGCTCTCACATAATCTGGAGGGCAACAAAGGCTGTTTCTTCTCCTCGCTTAGGGGTTTTGGTTACTCGTGCCTCTCAACACGAATCACCCCCTCGGTCGTCTACCTTTTTACAATCTTTTCCGATTTTTTCTTTGTCACTGGCTTTAAATGGCACATAGCCTGGCGCAGTGCCCTCTGTATAGGCAGCTTGACGCGTGTGTGGCTCTGATCTGAGACCAGTCACACCCCTCCACAGCCTTTCCGAGTAACCAGTGTCTTTTTTGCCTCAGATTAAAAGCTGAACCGTAGTCTAAATATCTGAAGAGTGGAGAAATATGTATGTAGTTTGTTTTACTTTGGATAAATGCCAACAAACTACGTTTTCTCTTCGTCTCTGACTAGCGTCGATCTCGAAATGACAGTTGACATCTACAGAAATCCGCTTCCAGTGGGATATTTATAGTGTTGGGCCGCGTCAAACTGCTTCGAAGGGATAGGGGCGTTTCATTCTTTTTTGAGGCTAAGTATTAAAAATATGACTGCAGTTTCGTCTAACAACATCATATATATGCTAATTTACATTTATATTTTATACGCTTTAAAACAAAAATCGCCTTTTACCTGAAGTGCAGCGACAACGCCGATTTTTCGTATTTCAAAAACTCGAACCCTCCGAGAACAGAATGGTTTGTTCCATCTCGTCTTCGCAGCTGCTGTTCCAGAATCAGTTTTTTCACTCACAACCCGCGGCTCTTTCATACATGGACAAGAAAATACAACCGCCCTTAGATCAGTAGAGAAACGTCACCACGACAAAGAGCGTGTATACGTGATGTATGTGAAAGATGTGAGGACAACAAACTAATGGCTGTTCTGTGAACGGTTGTTATCCTTCAGTCGATGTTTCTCAGTTCTCTTTTAGGCTTTTTATACGAAGACGCGCTGTCGTTTTCCTTATTAAGATATGAAATACACTATAAATGTGTACAAAGTCGATTTCTCTTTATTTATCTATGATATGACTAAGATTTTCCGTCGATGTGGTGTTTGTTTAATTAAAAGGCGAATAACTGAACCCGCCTGGACGGTTACCATTTTTGCGGAGCCACGCACAAACAATAAAAATGCTTACTTATGACATAACAGCATATATAAACACACTTGTCGTTGTGCTGGAAGAAGTGACAGTTTTTCCATTCGACCAGCCTCAAAAAACCTTTGAAAAAAACAAAGAGGTTGAAAGGCACTTCCTTAAACATTAGAGACGAGTTAAAGCACTGATTTTCTGCTTGAAGAGCCGTCGAAAACCCGTTCCTTCACAAGACAGGCTGACATGAATAAGTAAACAAATAATGAACGAGTGAATGCATTTAATGCATCTATGATTACACGAGTAAGTAAGAGAGAGAATGAATGAACTCCTTTATAGACAGATAGATAGATACATAGATAGACAGATACACAGATAGATAGATAGATAGATAGATAGATAGATAGATAGATAGATACTAACATTTCCGGACAATCGGAGAACCAAAACTTGTGATTTGTGTCCAATGACGTTTACTAATCGTCCTTTGCTATTGATTTTACATATGTGAGCTGAATGTATTTATTTATTTATCATGTAAGTTATATAAATACATCTTCTGTCAAACATTTGTTAGCATTCTTTCTCGCAGTCATGATAGCCTAATTATTATCATTATTAATATAAATTTGTTAGAATATTTATAACACTTAACTGATAAGGTATTGATCAGTTTATATACATATCATTCAGATCATAGTCTGATTTACAGAACTGTAACAGCCGTTACATTTTGTAATTATTTATGTAGATTTTATTTATTTTTAATGCACAATTGGTTACAATCTATTTGTTGTCTCTGAAGCCCCTAGAGGTTCATAATGAAATTGCAGGGGCTTCATGGGTTTGTGATGGAAAAACCGTGACATGTATGTATACGTATGTATTTTGTATATATTTGTGTGTGTACTTAAAAAATGTTTAATAAAAAGTTTTATAAAATTCACTGTAAAATGTTTAACGGTACATTGTAAAATATTTTATATTGGGTCGCTTGTTCAGTGCATATTCACGTTTATGAAAAGAAATTACGAATAAAAGTTTTATATTAAAATCTATCAAGGTACAGCTACTACTCTGAAATCCAACACAAAAACTATTCATTAAATGTATTATTCATTATATACACTACCAGTCAAAAGTAATTGATTAGTAAGATTTTTTATGTTTTTTAAAGAAGTCTCTTCTGCTCACTAAGCCAGCATTTATTTGATCCAAAGTACAGCAAAAACAGTAAAATTTTGAAGTTTATTTCTTACTATTTAAAATAACTGTTTTCTATTTGAATATATTTTGAAATTTAATTTATTTCTGTGATCAAAGCTAAATTTTCAGCATTGTTACTGCAGTCAAACGATCCTTCAGAAATCATTCTAATATGCTGATTTGCTGTTCAAGAAACATTTATTATTATTTCTATTATTATTATCAATATCTTAAACAGCTGAGTACCTTCTTCAGGATTCTTTGATGAATAGAAAGATCCAAAGACCAGAATTGATCAGAAATAAAAAGCTTTTGTCAGACTATACCATTCAAAAGCTTGTCAAGGAGTCATTTGGAGTATTTTTAAGATTTCTATTTTAGGTAAATGCTGTTCTTCTGAACTTTCTATTCATCAAAGAAACCTGAAAAAAGTCATTATAATAATATAAAATAAAATAATAAAAATAATAATAAATGTTTTTTGTTTTTGTGGTTTTTTTTTTTGAGGAGCAAATCAGTAGAATGATTTCTGAAGGAAATCTGAAGGATTTCTGAAGTTATTTTAAAAAGTAAAAATATTTCAGAATTTTACTGTTTTTGCTTTTTTGGATCAAATAAATGCAGGCTTGGTGAGCGAGCAGAAGAGACTCTTTAAAAACATAAAACATTTTTGACTCGTAGTGTATATTAAAAGATTATAACATTACATTCATAAAATAAATAGTGTAATCCTACCGAATTAACTCTTGGTTATTGACAGTATTGATATCTAAGATTAAAGTAACGTTACATAGTTTGAGTATACATTCTCATGCGGTAGGGGGCGATAAAGCTCTCTGTGTTTGTGAGCGCGGTGCGTGAGAAACAGTAGAAGGCGGCGCTTCGTTCCCGTTAAACCACAACAAAGATGGAGGCGATATATGACAGCTAGACTTGCATTTTTTCATGGCGACGCGCTCAAACTAGCGCTATAGTGAAGATGGACGCGTCGCATCTATCAGAGCAGAGCGCGGAGAAACGCGTCTGCATTGTCGGATCCGAGCTGGTGGAGAATTACACGGTCAGTTTGATGGGGCTCATATGGGTCGCTTGTTCAGTGCATATTCACGTTTATGATAAGCAATTATAAATAAATGCGTGGAAATGATGTATATTGTCAGTTTTGGTGGTTAAAAATATATTTAGTTGATTAATAGATTATAGCTGTGTAATTTTTAAGATAAATAAGATGTTTTAATAAAGCATGTGTGTTGCATAAGAACGAATGTTTAATATCGGAATAATAGATCAATGTTTAAAGGAATCCCGTGTTTAATTGTTAATAATTAATAATAATAATACTAGCGGTTCATACAATGCCAAAGGCCACTTTAATTATTTGCATGCTTGTTTGCATAACGCACAGTATGAGTTATATATTATGGATTGCATGACAAAGTGTTGAGGCGTTTGTTGGTTTGAGTTTAAAACACTCATTAATGAGCAATTTTAGTGAATAATGCCATATTAATTATGAAAAACAAATGTAAACATTTTTTCAGGTTTACATCATAGAGGTGAATGTTGGAGATCACAGCTGGACTGTCAAGCACCGGTACAGCGACTTTTACGATTTGCACGAAAAAGTGAGTTACGTCACCAAACAGCAGATCAGACCACAGATATTGACATTGTGTTCATAGTTCACTGATACAGCTGATTGAATGTTGTTGGCTTCAGCTCACTGTGGAGAAGAAGATCGATAAACATCTGTTGCCGCCCAAGAAGATCATCGGCAAAAACTCCAAAAGCCTCGTCGAGAAGCGACAAAAGGAGCTGGAGGTTTATCTCCAAACGCTCCTGAGTCGATTCCCCACATCGACCCCCAAAGTCCTGTCTAACTTCTTACTCTTTCACTTATATGTAAGTTTTTATCTGCTTAGTGTTTGATAAGCCAGAGATTGTAAACAGAAGATTCCTCTGCTTTATATGTGTCACATGCTGAGTAAATGTTAACCGGGGTTTGTGTATAATCCATCATGTGAAGATGAATCGTGTTTGTGAATCGTGCATTCTCTCATCTCAGTCGTATAAATGGTTCTAGGAACAGCAGGGCCTGTTATCTGGCCCTGAGCGATGTTTTCACTCTGACAGTAGTGGTATTGATATTGATCTCTGTAAGGCTTTTGTCTGAAATGGGCATATGACCGGACTGAGTTGTTTTGGAGAGCTAAAGTGCTTTATGTTTATGCATTTGTCCTTGATTGGCATTTGTGCATGTCCACATGCATAAGAACTCAATTTGAGACAGGATATTAAGAGGAAATCAGAGTTGTTTCTGCATTTCTGACTTATCATCAGGAAATGATAAGAAAGAGCACATGCAAGTCATTAAAGGAATAGTTTAGCTAAAAATTAAAATGTGAGCATTTTAAGATGTGGATGAAGTTTAATACTTAATCCAAAAAAGTTTGGAGAAATTTGGCACTTGCTCACCAATGGATCCTCTGCAGTGAATAGGTGCCGTCAGAATGAGAGTCCAAAGAAGCTGATAAAAATCAGCAATAATCCACAAGTAATTCACACAAATCCAGTCCATCAGTAACATCTTGTGAAGTGAAAAGCTGTATTTTCGTAAGAAAGAAAAGCTGTATTTTTGTAAGAAATAAATCCATTATTAAGATGCTTTTTTTTAACTTCATATCTTTGTTTTGATGCAAAATGTGAGTCTTCTATCCATAATATTGCTTTATGCATTGAAAAATCTACTCATCTGAATCAGGAGAGAAATATGCACGGATCAAGCACCGTTTACAAGCCAAAATGGTTCTAAACCAATATGTCGTGTGGATTATAGTAATGTTTTTAGCTGTTTGGACTCTCATTCTGACGGCACCCATTTGTTGCAAGTGAGCAACTGATGTAATGCTAAAATTTCCAAATCTGTTCTGATGAGGAAACAAACTAATCTACATCTTTGATGGCCTGAGGGTGGGTACATTTTCTGTACCTTTTTCTGGTGAACTGTGCCTTTAAACAGGATGTCATGAGGAAATCAGAGTCATTTCTGCATTCCCCTCTACAGTCTTTCAGGAAATGAGTTGACAAAGCACATGCAACTCATTAAACTTCCAGTGACATTGCTGTCTCAGCTGTTACAGTTTTTGCAGTTCAGTCGATGAATAAGGCCACTAATTGTAATGTGTGAACATCTAAAATGACCAAATGTAATTGTTGGGTAAGGTTTGTTTTGTGAGTTTCCATCTTTGACTTGAACTTCATTATTTGCAGGAAATCAATGGAATTGCTGCGGCCCTGGCTGAAGAGCTCTTTCATAGGGGTCTGTTGTTATTAATTCCTAAAGTTATTTTATGTGATCCAGGTCCACAAAACCAGTCATAATGGTCTTTTTTTTTTTAAATTTGAGATTTGTACATCATCTGAAAGCTGGATAAATAAGCTTTCCATTGATGTATGGTTTGTAGGATGATATTTGGCCGAGATACAACTATTTGAGGGTGCAAAAAATCAAAATACTGAGAAAATCGGCTTTAAAGTTGTCCAAATTAAGTTCTTTGCAATGCATATTACTAATCAAAAATTAAGGTTTGATATATTTACGTTAGGAAATTTACAAAATGTCTTCATAGAACATGATCTTTAATATCCTAATGATTTTTTGGCATAAAAGAAAAATGGATAATTTTGACCTGCACAAATATGCATGTTATACTTACGGTTTTGTGGTCCAGGGTCACATATGCTTTAAATGTACAACATTTAGTGTATTGGCAATCTGATACCTTTAAAAAATTGTATTATTTATAATAGACCCATGATGATAATTGATATGTGATAAAAACGATGCAAACAAATTATAAAATAACCATTATTGCATTTTTTAGAACATACATAATATGAGCAGTTTTACCTTACACTAGTTCAAAAGTTTGGTGATTTTTATCACCAGGGCTGCCTCTATTTGATTAAAAAATTCAGTAAAAACTGTAATATTGTGAAATATTATTACAATGTCAAATAATTGTTTTCTATTGAAGTTTTTTTAAAAAATGTAATTTATTTCTGTGATGCAAAGCTGAATTTTGCAGTTTTCCAGTCTTCCTTCAGAAATCATTCTAATATGCTGCTCAAGAAACATATCAGTGTTAAAAACTGCTTAAAATGTACATTCATACTAGAATCATTAATAGGATTCTTTAATGAATAGAAAGTGCAAAAGAACAACTTATTTGAAATAATAGAACTTCACTTTTAATCAGTTTAACACATCCTCACTGAATTAAAATATTTACTTCTGTAAAAAAAAATCTTACCGTTTTTGTACGATGTTAAGATCTCTAAAATGTCGTAGCTCTGTCTTCATCTAGGTGAGCAGTTTTTGGCTGTAGGCAAAGTTTTTCTCCTCAGGCCGCTCCAGTTGTACGCCGTCACACAGCAGCTGAAACTCGCCAAGCCCACCTGTGCCAACGGAGATGCCAAAGCCGACCTCGGACACATCCTGGACTTCACCTGCCGCCTCAAGTACCTCAAGGTATGAGTTTGTCACTTCACTAAAAGTCATGAAATACAATGGCCATTATCAGTTATCCACCTTATTTTTGGCGTAGTCTGGCTTCTGGTCTCATCTGCGTCTATTTTAGCTGTGCAAAACAGCTTGTTTTGCTGCTTGATATTGCAAATTGGTGTGTCTTATGTTATTTTAATATATTATCTTAATTATGAGCACACTGGTTTGTAGTGCAAACAGTTTCCCTATAGTGGTTAATGAACTGTAAATCTCGCCAATAGGCTTATTTCCACATTGAAGAATAAGGTGGATATAAACTGTAAAAATGTATTACATTGGTTCACTGTTTGTTTGTATCTCAGAATTTTAGTATTTTCTATTAAAAATGTAGTATGAGAAATGGTAAAACTTGCACAAACCTGTCTGAACTCATGTTTTATCTGCTGCTGACATTAAATATTCAAACTCAGATCCCTGGAATGAAAGCAAAGGTGGGGACGAGTAACATCGAGGAGCAGAGCCTCCCATTTGACCTGTCCATCTTCAAATCGCTGCTTCAGATCGAGGTGAAGAGACTCACAGTTTGTGTTTTGTGAGGGTCTGGAGTGACCAAGGTTTCTAACGCTTAACTTTCATTCTTAGATCAGTGATTGCGATGCAGGACAGATCAAAGGTCTGCCTTCCCTAAAGCCCACACTGGCCACGCTCAGCATACACCTCTCAGCCAGCAGCATGAAGGTACGATTTGTCGCTCTGTTAGAAAATAACACTGGTTCTTAATCTAAAAAAATATCATTAAATAAAAACTGATGGTTTTAGGGTGTGTTTGTATCTGTAAGTAAAAATTCTTTGAGGGATAGTTCACATAAAAATGAAAATTCTGTCATTAATTACTCACCCTCATGTCGTTCCAAACTCGTAAGACCTTTGTTTATCTTCAGAACACAAATTAAGATATTTCTGATGAAATCCGTGAGCTTTTTGACCCATGAACAGCAACACAGCTACCACGTTAAAGGCCCAATAAGCAGTGTTGGGGAGTAACTAGTTACATGTAACGGAATTACGTAATTTAATTACAAAATAAATGTAATTGTAATTAGTTACAGTAACTGAGAAAAAAATATGTAATTAAATTACAGTTACTTTTGAAAAATGCCAGTGATTACAAAGGGGATTACATCTGAATTTTTTTCACACACCCACCCCCACTTACAGATTTGATTGACCTCTTTCATAAATTGCATTGACTGCTCTAAAATGAGACACCAATTCTTCAGGAGTTTAGGACACAGAATAGGACACATGCTTATTCGATAACTGTTTTATTTCCTATTTGGGTTTATGCATAAACTTTCTTTTTTTTTTCCAAGGCATTGTTAGATGCTAGTGTTTTCTGTCATAACTATGCAAACATTTGATTTCAAACCCAGTATCATAGCTATTAAACGATTTCTTGTTATGATGTTATTTATGTTATGATCTTGTTATGACATATAGCGCAACTGCACTCACGGTGACTTGAGTTCGATTCCCGAACAGGTCCTTTGCTGATCCCGCTCCCCTCTCTCCTCCTAGCTCTTTCCTGTCATCTCTCTACTGTCCTATCACAATAAAAGGCATAAAAAGCCCGAAAATATAAGTTAAAAAAACAATCAAACAAAAAAAAAGTCTGAATTTGTGGTGGCTGTGCTTTAAATTAAATTATTACACAGCTCAGACTCTTTCGGGACAACTTAAGTCAGTGCTATATGCTTGATAATTTTCTCGGCGGAAGCTTTGTGTTTGGTTAGCTAATAAAATATTAAACCTTAATTCAATATTATGTGGACATTTTCTTAATTCTGTCATCCTGGTATCATGGACTTGCTCTATTGTTTCATACAAACGCAGCTGCTGCCATTTTTTTTTCTGTACACTGTAATGGGTTATAAGATAACTAACAAACTAGTACTACTACTTAATTATTTATGTGGTGAAATGTTGTGTAAGAAAAGTGGTATGACTGACTGCAATGTCTAGTTTGAACTTGCCGTTTGCTAGCAACTGATTTCTTCATGAAAGCTTTGCGTTCAAATATTTCAACTCAGATCAGTGTTTCGTGTCTAATTATTTTGACTCGAAACATCTAAATAATCTATCAAGCAGCTGTGTAATAAGTGAGATAATGTACATTCAGCCAGTTGTTATCGCAAAATAAAGATGTATATTATCCCTTACTTATTATAATCTTCAAGTGATGAAGATTTTGAAAGTCTGACAGTAATCAGTGTTGAATGCTACTGTAAGGTTAACTCTGTCTGGTTTAAATGTTTCAAAATGATTAACAGTTGAAAATATTAGAAATTTAGAAAAGTAATCAAAAAGTAATTAAAAGTAATGTTACATTACTTTAATAAAGTAATTGAAAAGTTACACTACTTATTACATTTTAAATCAAGTAACTTGTAATCTGTAACCTATTACATTTCCAAAGTAACCTTCCCAACACTGCCAATAAGGTAGTAAGAACATCGTTAAAATAAATAGTCAATGTGAACGTACATCGAAGACTGTCACGGAAGAGAAGAAATTGTTGAATAAAGTTATTTATTCATTCGAATTTAATGTTTTGCCACAATGTTATTTTTAGAAATCAAGAAACCGCGATTTTGAATAGAAATATTACCAAATGTTAGAATTAGACAGTTCGACCATATATGATAACAGTAAAGCGAATAGAACGATCCAACCGCATGCCGGCACACGTGATTAACCGCTCACGTGTGACGCGCTCATATCTCCTGGCGCCATTCACACAGAATGCGCTGTTGTGTTGACAAAGATGCGACGCGGGAGTGGAATAGGAACATCACGCAAGAAGATGGTAGTTGAACTTGAACGGCGCGTTTTTAGAAGATTTCTATGGAATGCATGAGACGCGAGTGCAACAGTCAAACGTGTTCTTGTTTACATAGAAAACTCGATGGAAAAGCATCGCAATCAAATAAAAAACCTGTGAAGAACTACTACTGTATGTCTGATATTTAATTTGTGCATCATGATGACAGGCTGAAAGCTGCTGTTCGTTGTTTTTACAGAAGATTTATAGTTCATAATAGCCTATTGGTGTGTTATACCTTCAGTCATTTTGAATTTGAATTGCCTTCACTTTAGATTTTTTTAAAAGCGTTTGTACAAGATGTTGTTGTAGTTCATGCATCTTTTCTGCAAAGATATTTAACAAGTGATTTGTTTAACATTTACATCATGTTCAACCAACGTTGTGTGGTGCACTTGGAATAGAATTTTCTTTAACTAGAGGGTTAATAAAGAAAAGGTTACTTGAATCATGTTGTAGTTACATTTTCAAGTTGACTAGTTAAAAATCGTAAAAAAAAAAAAAAAAAAAAATTGGTCAAACCTTCTGAAAAAAAAAAGTCTACATTTAAATTTTTTGCCATATCGCCCAGCCCTATTGTGTTCTGAAGATGAACGAAGGTCTTACAGGTTAGAATCCAGTAATTACAGAATATAATTTTTTACCTGAACTATTGTTTTAAAAACAACTAACTTCTTAACCATTTCATTAGCGTTGAAAGTTTTTTGAATGACAACTATGTTCCATCTTCGATAGGAAATCTTAGTTCCCGAAGCGTCTGAATTTGCGCAGTGGAAACCTGAGGGTGTTGATACGGACTGTCCCGTGACAGCGATCATTCCTACATGGAAGATGCTCACTACTTTGGACATGAGCCGAAACTTCATACGCTGCATTGACGAGTCGGTGGTGAGTTACTGTTTCTGTTGTGCATAATAGGAAATAAATGGAAATAAATACAAGTTTTCACCCATCTTTCCTTGTTGAGCTTTAAAAGTTGAGCTTTAAAAGTTAAGCTTTCCCTGTTCTTTTTGGCACAGAAACTGATTCCTGAAGTCGAATTCCTTGATCTCAGCTGTAATGAATTGTCTCTAGTGGAAAACCTCCAGGTTTGTTGTCTCATAATATTTTTTTAAAATGCAAAGTAGGTTCGACGTATATAATTTTCAAGTATTTAAATTATTTCGTATTATTTTCACTGCAGCATTTGTACAACCTGGTTCATCTGGATCTGTCCTTTAACAAACTCACGGTTCTGGAGGGCGTTCACACTAAACTAGGGAATATCAAGACTTTGAATCTGTCTGGGAATCAGCTGGAGACGCTTTCCGGCCTCAGTAAACTTTACTCCTTGGTTAACTTGGAATTAAGCAGCAACCGATTAGCACAGGTAGTTTATTACAGTATTGGCTTAGACATAATTTTCTTGACACCCTCATTTGCTTAACCAAATTCACTGTTCTCCGGTTTTTGTAGCTGGATGAAATTAAACACATCGGCACTCTTCCCTGTCTTGAGAAACTATCTCTGGCGGATAACCCCATGTGCATCATCCCAGATTACAGGACTAAAGTTTTGGCCCAGTTCTGCGACCGGGCCTCTGAGGTACAGAGCTTTTCATCGAGGATTTGGTCTGTTTGCGGCACAACTTTGCTGTAGTTTGCCGCATTATTACATTTATTTATGATTGATACATTTTCTGAATTTGTTTTCAGTTGATATATATAAAGTATAATTCATGTTTGTCGTGCAGGTGTGTTTGGATGGTACGACCACCACAGAAAAAGAGCTCGACACGGTGGAGGTGCTCAAAGCCATTCAGAAAGCAAAAGAGGCCAAAGACCGAATGGCAAACAATGAGAAAAAGGTATTGTAAAGCTTACAAATAAATACAAAAATATTTTAAAAAAAAAATAATTATTATTATTAACAACAACAGTAATATTCATTAAAATAATTATATTATTATTTATTTTTTAATATTAATAGTTATCACTTATTATTGCACTTGACATTTACTTTGTTTTTGTTTCGTAGGAAAATAAGGAATAAAAATTATGTAAAGTCACTTAACAAAAACAAATTTACGTAAAAGCCCTGTTGAATAAAAGGTTATGTAATGGGTCCTAATTCAGTCTGTTTTATTTGGCGGGTTAATGGTTTCCTGAGTGATGTAATTTAATTTGTGATATATTTATAGCGTTTTATAGGGGTGTGCTGATGGCTTTTTTTGAATTAACTGTGACAATCTTTTAGGTGCGAATTGACCTAAACCTTGATATCCAGACATGAGAAATCAACAAAAAGATGATTCATTGTCTGGCTTTATAAGCTCACATTGATGCAATGGCGTGTCAGCGTGTATTACATAACACAAAATTTCTAATGGAGTGAAAGACAAGAGTTGTGGCGCCTCCTCCTGGTCAAACTCTGATAGTGACTTGATATCACCTGCAATCTACTTGTCTGCAGTTCTGCTGTGTTAAATAAAAATGATTATGCATTAACTTAAAATGTGCATATACTATTGTAATATTACGGTATATCTTAAACATTGTGGTGTGCTCATGAATCTGAATTACCATAACTATAAACATTTAATCATGGCATCAGTAGAGCTGGTTAGTTTGTAGTTCAGTTTTGAGTCTCAGGTTTTCTTCCCTATTTATTTGTTTAAATAATTTAAAAATAGTTTTAAACTAGGGCTGGGTTTTGGCACAAATTTTACAATTGAATTTGATTATAATTCAGAAGCTTGTGAATTGATTCGGTTTCCGATTCAGTATTTAATATACAGTAGAGTGTTTTCACAAAGCATCATCTATCGGCCATACTGGTGGCACGGAGCCTAAACACGCCACTGAATCGAACCTAACTCCCATATTTTGCTGATTATTGCTGCTGAAAATGATCAGTTATTGTCATGTTTTGGGCTGTACTAATCGCTCGGATCGGGAAAAACATTTGAAGTACTAAAGACTGCCAAAAGTTATAACAAATCAAGGAGAAGAGTGCAAAAAAGGAACAAAAGGCATTTGTGGTTGGCCAAACTGAACCAGGATTTCCAGGGCAAGAATCTTGACAACATTCGTGTTTGTTCTTATCATTTCTGGTCAGGTAGGTGAGATATTAGGCTAATATCTTAATTACTACTGCTTGTCCGTATCTTTACCGCCTATTAACTTTAGTTTGTCGAAATATTGTGCTCTTTCCTGCTTACTGAGTCCTTCTTTATATTACATTATTCTTTATATTATTTAGCAGTTTCTACACGTTTTTTCTGTGGTTTGGACAGCATAAACTAGCAGAACAACATATTCAATAGTACATTAACTGCAATCCATGCTGTTGTTTACATGCGAGTATTACCAGTATGGCAGTGCATAAGTCCAAACCCTCTATAAAGGGAAAAAAAATTGGTCAACTAATGCTGTAAAATATACATGAGTTCGTTGGTACTACATTACTATAATATTTAAGGTTAAAATTCGCTTATTTGTATATATTTAGCAAAATGCTCCTCTCTCGAGTTAATTTCTCTAGCTGACTGACTAGTTTATGTTTACCGAATATGTTTTTTTCTGAGGTAAATGTGACGTTACGTGACATATTATTTACAAGCTGTTATACTGACGTCTTTCCGCGGTTAAAACACTGATTGAGACATGAGACAGGATACAGATTGTAAGTTGTACTCTTTTAACATACCTTCGGTTGTTTATTCGTGTTTATTTGGTCCTGAAACCGACGATGATCAATCGTTCACGTCCGATTCACGCTGCCGCTTCTCATGAGGGCTACAGCGATCCGCCACTCCACACAAAACGGCGCCAAAACGGTATTTGTTGTTTGAATACGGAAATAAAATGGACAGGATTTGAAATCTGAGACTTTTTTCACATCAAAAGTAACAAAGCACTACGCCTATTGCAATTTATTGGATGGGAGTTGTGCTATAACTTTCCTTTCATTAACTGAAAACAGGCCAGACTAATCGATTCTTGAGATTTAAGAATCAATGTTGCTTAGTACAATTGAGAATCGATTATTTATTTATTTATTTATTTTACCCAGCCCTATTTTAGACAATGAATAATTGTTGAATAATAATTTCAGTTGTATTCTTTACATTTAATTTAACAGTTAAGAAAGCATAACAGGCATATAACATGGCATATAAGCTAGTTCACATGCATTTTTTTTTTTTGTGGGGAAAAAAGTGGGAAAAGTCAGTGCTTTTGTGAAATTAAACAGAAAAATTGTAATTACAACAATAGCATGAACGCCATTTTGAGGCCTTTGTGTTTGTATGTCTGCTGAATCTTTTATACTAACATGGTGTCCTAACCAGGCATGCTTTGAGCATCAACCATGATAGCACATGTAGATCTCGGAGATGTCTATTTGACGTCTGCATTTACATCTGCAAGACGTATTTTTTTTAGATTGTTTGCTCATTTGCAATACGTCTATAGGACATTTCCTATCAGATGTCAAATAGACATCTTTTAGATGTCTTTAAGATGCATCTTAAAGACATCTGTATGTAAAACTGACATCTTGAAGACGTCTGTCAGATGTTTGTACACAGCAGAGGCTTTCCACATCAAGTGATATTTAACAGATGTCTTGCAGACGTATGTGTGCTGTTTGGGAAGTAAAGTTTTAGAAAGTGAAATGTCAATTCCGCAGCCAGCCAAACGATATATGTTGTTTTTATGGAGCAGAATTTGGACCGATGAGATTTCAGTGTGAGTGGTAAAATTTTTATTAACATTGATGCGATTTATGGTTGTCGTTTTGGTTTGAATATGTTGTAAAGCTTTGAATGAACATTAAGTTGTTTTCGATTCCTCGCACCCTTTACAGTGACCTCCAGGGGTCTTGAAATAGTCACACTGTGTTTTTCGCTAAAGAGGAGCCTGATGTTATTGTTGTCAGGTGAGTGACATCCCGGGGCAGGCCATGGGCGGGCCGCAGTCCTCTTCGTCCTCTCTCGTCGCGCCGCCCTCCTCTTCCTCTCCCTCTCTATCCCGTTCCACCTGCTCCAGTCAAGGTAATCATGTATGTATCGCGCTGCTGGGACAAGGGGGGGAAAACAATCGTAGAATTAAAAGTGAAGTGTGTTATTTCAAACAATTTACTCAAGCACTTTCTTGTCATTGGTTGGATAAACAAATAGTCCCGCCTCAGAGGACGAGGAAAATGACACACTTCACCTTTAAAACGTAAAAAACAAAATCCCTCTGATGGCATGTCATAATTAGCATGCTCACTGTATGGACATCATGCATTTTGCTTCATTAAGTAAATGAATAATCAGCCACTCATGAATCGTTTTTCTTATGATAATCTGAAACTCAGTTTTTATTCCTCAGTAAAAGACTTGGATGATTTTCTTTGCACCAGTGATCTCTAAATCTTATTTCATTTACATTTCTGTTCAGTTACTCCTGCGTCCTGACTTATTGCAGCTCTGCCAGTTGTAATTACGTTTCAGAGATTCGGTGCGTTCGTTTCTGCACTGCAGATGAAATAAATCAAGTTTCATCAGCATTCCTCACTGATTTTTCTCATAGTTTTGCTTTGAATGAGTATAATGGGCATCCATTTCTTTCCTGTGCAGTGTTAAACTAGCCTAAACATTGAATTTCGTGGTGGTTAATTTGCATGTGTTGCTCTAATAGCGATTGGGCCTGATTTATAAAGCATTTGATCTCCATATTTGTCTCTTGAGTGTTAGTTACTTAGCAACAGCCTCGGGTGCTTTGATAGACTTCCCGTTTTTGCAAACATCATCTGAATATTCAGTGTTACGCACTCCTATAAAATGATTCAAACAATGTTTTCTCAAAATTTAATAGAATATTATTATACTCTAGCACAAAATTTTAATCGTCTATGCATCATTTCGAAATCTTCTTTGCGTTCCATTTCATTTGCATATAAAACAGAACAATCGTTAAATGGATTTTATTTACGTAATTTTTTTGTGTAATTAATTTTTTATATTTTATTTTTTGGTATTAGGTATCTCTACTCCAAGCTATTTTATTTTATTTCCCTTTATTTTTAACAGTAAAAGCCTTTTTTCAACACTCATCCATATGTGGTTTGAAGTCTAATTAAAGTCAGATTTATTTATTTTTTATACTGTGAACAGCTGCTTTCAGTCGTCATATGTGAAAGTCTCTTGACATCGTCCTCACATTTGCATTGTTACTATATCAACCAACACTGGCACCCTTATATATTGACTAAGCAGATTATCACCATCCATTTTCATCATCACCACATCGAATTATGTGAGAACAGCGACTAAAGAATGACTTTCCATCTCTCTCCCTTTCAGAAATAACTACTTGTAAAGAAAAAGCTTTTATTACCAAAGAGATATTAACTCCTGTGGATTCTACACTTACCCAGAGATGCTATGATGTTTACAGCTCAGCCTGTGATGTCATACCGCAGGTCGGTTTGTGTTATAGCAAACTTAATTAATTAATTAATTTGGTATCAGTAAAAGCAAGAACACACCACTGATTCATTTTCGCAGGTGGAAACTCAAATTGATTCCGGTTTGCCTTCGGAGGTCACCTTTGAGAGCAGGTTAGTTCTTATGAATTTGCGCTTTGTTTCTGCTATGCTGAAACATACTTGTATCCCATGAATGTTAGGGCTGGGAAAATAAATCTATGCATGGCGAATCGAGAAATGATTCTGCATCATTTCTGAGATTTTCCAAATGCATTGTGATTCTATGTCAAATCGATTCTGAGCTTAGTTTTTCACAGCATATGGCACTGCATGTTTTAGAAACAGCCGTACTCCACTTGCTTCCAATTCCTTACACCTAAAATAATTATTCATAAAGTTTGAATAACGGTTGAAGCTAATTACAAGGGTGTTCATAGTGGTGTGTTTACATTAATCTCGCATCACAAAAGCATTCTGAGTTGAGGTGCAATTACATGACTCAGCCGAACGCACAAGCGCTCTTTAGCACTCTTCTTTGTGAGCATTTGAGTGTGCGGTTAAAAACTAGAGTGTCATCTGCTGTTAAAAACACTGCTCAGAATCATCAGTAGGCACAGGTTGTTACTGGTGTTGAAATGCTTAAAGGATAAACCATCATGCTTCAAAGCTAAACCAAAATAAAACTGTTAATTTCTCTTTAGCCCCTGTTGCTGTGAAGAGGAGTGGAAACCTTGGACTGCAAGTCTTTCGAATCTCTTTGTACCGCCTTCCTTATTGTCCTATACTACCACCAACCAGGAGTTTACCAACCAGCTTTCTGCTCACATAAACCAGGCTAATAGAGAAGAATCAACCCCAATACCTTGCAAAACCACATCTCTTGAGGGCACAAACCAGGGCAGCCCTCAATCTGGAGATGGGTACTTTGAGATGACACTAGATGACACTAACGAGATCACAGGTTGTTCCTCCTTCTCCTCTACCGTTCAGGAAAAGATACCAGATGATGTGAAGAAGGAATCTACAGTTGATCATGTAAAAATGTTGGTTTGGTCTCTATGTGTCAGTGTTGGAGAAGGTTTGAGTCAGCGGCCATCTTGTTTGGTGGCAACAGACAGCTCACTTGTGGTTTTCCACACAAGGTCAGAAGAACCAGTGACTAACTTGGAGGAACTAACGGAGAACCTTGATGTAGACTTGGTTGTGCCGTACACCAACATAGAGACTTTCCAGTTTGATATTCCAGAGGTTTGTCTCTCCTTGAAGGTGAAGTCAAGCAATACACAATGGTTCTTTTTCTCAGATGCCCAAAGTCTGAAGGAGATGCACTCTTATGTTGTTCCACATGTGGACCAAACTAATGAGCAAGTTTTGAACTCCTCTAACACTCAACTGTTTATCCGACAGTTTCTGAACTCTTGGGACATTGAGGAAAGCGAGGACAGTGTTAAAGGTGGACACTTGATCCATTTCTTTAATCTAGACTCATCTACCTCCGACAAGAATGTCGATAACAACCCACAGTTTCCAAAGAGCTCATTACCCTCAGAAGTTCTATCCCAAATCGGCCTGTTTGAAAGCGATCAGGACCAAACCTCCAATCCCATGATTCTTTTCCTGACCTCTCGGCACCTCTGCATTCTCAAGGTAGACTTTGTCGCTCTAGCATCCCGGGACCCTTCAGAAGCGAGCATGATGCGGAGCTGCTCCAAAGTAACCCGTATCCCACTCTCATTCACTCTCCTCGACCCAAAGCAGGGCTGTTCGTGTAGCGCAATCTCAAACTCTCGCCGTTTCTACAATGAACATGTTGTAGAACTGATGCCGGGTCACGAGCGCCTAACTGTTGTTTTTGCCCTTCCACAAGACAAATTCATGTTCCTGAGAGAGTTTACAAGGCTTCGGTCCAATCTGAGGGAAATTAAGACCATCGCCCTCCAACGCACCAAGAAAGGACACTTGAAAGCGCACAGTTGTCCTGCTCCGGGTATAACCACGCAAAGAATACCTACCAGCAGGTAAAGGAGCTCGTTCTTTACTAGTATTTCCAAAGATATGTTAGATGCCATTTTAGCCCCAATACTAAGGTGTAGACTGGAATGTAACTGAAAGATTATAGGTACAGACCTTGCAAAGGCTTTCACCAGTTGTGCCATTTGGCAAGACACTTTCAACAAGGATATTCCGGACTACATGTAGCTAGCTTTCTACAGCTGATAATAACTTCAATGTCCATCAGTTCGGGGTGGGAATAGGCATTCATCATATCGTTTAAATCAGGAATGGGCAACTTCAGTCCTGGAGGGCCACTGTCCTGCAGAGTTTAGCTCCAACCCTAATCAAACACACTCAAACAAGCTAATCAATATCTTCCAGATGTGTTTGATTAGGACAGTTGCCCTCCAGGACCAAAGTTGCCCATCCCTGGTTTAAATTATAGCCATAGCTATTGGCATGAGAATAATGTCAATAACTCTTAACCAGAGGTTCGTTGGACTAGCTCAAAAGGATGATGAAGATTTAACTATAACCCTAAACCCAAGTGACAAACTGGTTTACTCACCTTGTATGTGCAAAGTATTATACAGTGTTTTAATTCATGTCATGACCTGGTAGCATCCCACAATATTTGCAAGGATGCCAGAAGAGCAAGTAACGAGAAGAATTGTTGATAACTCCTAACCAGATGTTAATTGGACTAGAAAAGAAAATGCAGCTTAAACAGACAAATAAAACTTGACTCTAACCTTATCCCTTACCCTATTCCTAACTTAAGTGAGAAGAAAAAAATGCATCTATTAAATGACTACTCATTTTTCCTAAGGCAGCATTTGTTAATTACCTTAATGGTTCTTCATAGCTGTTTGCTCAGTAGATGTACTGCATTGCTTTTTTCACAGAGTCCCTCAGGAGGTGCCAAGGCCCCATCTGACCCTGTCTCTGCTGTATCCAGCCAAATCCCTCATTCAGCAGCTGATAGAAGACAACCAATGTCCCTCACACCTCTCGCTCTCCTCCTCATTACTCCTCATCTCATCTCTCAAGGGAGACCAGCTTGTTCACTTCTTCCACGACAACATTGCAGAGGCAAGTTGTTTGGGCATTTTGCAGATTCAGATCCTACAAGGAAATTTCCTGGATGGTTGTACTCATGAATTTTCCTTGCGGAAGTTTTCTCTTGGGTTTTTCCTGTAGATCTCTTGTTGTCGTCACACTGTATGTTCCTCGATTTGTCCTTCCAGTCAACACCTCTCTTCCTGTGTGTGCTTTTGGCTCCCATGCATTTGTTTATTTACTTTGACTATGTTACATTTGGCCAGCTGCCTTGTTTTCACAAGACGGCTATCTGAACCTCTTTCCACTCATTCCTAAGCAATCAGTATCTTGTTTTTACAGGATATCCTAGAATGAATCAGAACTCTAAACAAACACACCTAACATTTGAAGTTTGTAACATGATAAGTGACCCTCATGCCCTACAGTTAATTTGAGGTGTTTATAGAGTATTTATGTGTCTGTTTTCTTGGACATGTCCTGTATTCTTAAAAACAATAAGATAAATAACATGGTTCAAGGTATCATTCATGTTTGTAGCACAAAATGCACAGAAGAAACAACTTTGGTGCTACATTTGAGCAACTATAATTCTTGTCTAAGCCAAGAGTGCCCAAAATCTGTCCTGGAGGGCCAGTGTCTTGCCTCAACACACCTGCCGGGACGTTTCTAGTATGCCTAGTAAGAGCTTGATTAGCTGGTTCAGGTGTGTTTAATTGAGGTTGGAGCTAAACTCTGCAGGACACTGGCCCTCCAGGATGGAGTTTGGGCACCCCTGGTCTAAGCAAACACTGCTAAATAAATGCAACAAAAAGAAGAAAACTTACGGTGTTTATTTCACCGTTGGCATGCAGATGGAAAATGAGGAGCTCAAACACATCCTATGGACGTCGGTGCTCTTCTACAGATCTCCTGACGTGGAGATAACTGCCTGTGTCCTGCTGTCCACCAAAGCTATCTACTTCATTCTGGACGATACGGCATCCTCACTCACCAACCAATCAAGTTAGCAAAATCATAGCTTACATTTGTTCTAGTCATCAGTGTAGAACATTAAAATTGATGCATTAAATTGATTCATGTTGCAGTGATGTGGACCTGGCACCCGTCTGAGCAGAAGGACACTGATTTTCTCATCTCCTTCTGCTTCACCTTAAAACTTAAGGACCTTCAGAGCGTCAACGTGGGATTGTTTGATCAGTACTTCAGAGTTGTGGGTGAGTTTGTTTTGACTGTGATTTGACTGGTCCAATTTTCCATCCGAGATGGGTCAAGAAATATGTGATTGGGTGACGTATTTATCAAGCTGACACCAATTGTAATAATTGTAAAGATGTTGGCTTCTCTCTGGAGAAAATGTGAGAAGATTGCATTTTTGGCATTTGTCTGTACCAGTCCATTTTGTGCTGGTTTGTTTATACAACCCAAAATATAAAGTGGACACCAATTGTAATGATTGTAAAGATGTTGGCTTCTCTCTGGAGAAAATGTGAGAAGATTGCATTTTTGGCATTTGTCTGCACCAGTCCATTTTCTGCTGGTTTGTTTATACAACCCAAAATATAAAGCGGACACCAATTGTAATGATTGTAAAGATGTTGGCTTCTCTCTGGAGAAAATGTGAGAAGATTGCATTTTTGGCATTTGTCTGCACCAGTCCATTTTGTGCTGGTTTGGTTATACAACCCATAACATAAGTGCCCAAAATTTGGCAACAAAACGTTTATTAAGGAACAGTTTCCGATTGTAACACCTTCTACTCTGAATTAGTTGATGCCACAGTGAAACTGAGATTGAAAACCGTTAAAGGGAACCCGGGTATTAAAACTAGACGGGTAAAAGGCATAGTTCACCCAAAAGTGAAAAGTAGCCCATTATTTACTCACCCTCCATGCATCCTAGGTATACATGACTTCCTTATTTCAGACAAATGCAATCTGAGTTATATTAAAAAATATCCTGGCTCTCCCAAGCTCTATCATTGCAATGGGCAGGTGTTTCTCTTCAACAGTCCAAAACGAGTCCAATAAAGTGCATCCATCCATAATAAAAAAGTGCCTCACACGGCTCCAGGGGGTGAATAAAGCCCTCCTGTAGTGAATCGATGTGATTTTGTAAGAACAATATCCATATTAAAAATGTAATAATCACTTTAATCTAGCTTGTGCCAAATGGTTGTACACGGATGCAGCTCGGGCGGATGACATAGTGAGTCTCGTGAAAACCAACATTTGTTTACAGGAGCAAAGGAAACAAAGTTTCCTTACTTTAGCAAAGGAAAACCAGTCCCTCTTGGTTTATATTCAAATCTTGACATTTTTCTTTACAAATCTTCGTTTTGTACTAATTCGTGACCGTTTCTTTTGGTTTAGTTTCTCCACGGCATGTTTGCATTTATCACTTCTCACAGGCGCATGCACAGTGCCGACGTCATACATCATCCACCCATAGCGGCTTCCGTGTACAACCAGATGGCGCAAGCTAGATTAAAGTGATTATTATGATTTGAATATGGATTTTTTTTTTTTTTTTTTTTACAAAAACACATCAATTTGCTACAGGAGGCCTTTGTTCACCCCCTGGAGCCATGTGAGGCACTTTTTATTATGGATGGATGCACTTTATTGGACTTGGTTTGGACTGTTGAAGAGAAACACCTGCCCGGATCCCTTTTAATACAACTCCAGTTGCATTCGTCATATACATCTAAGTCATATACACCTAGGATGCCTGGGGAGTTAGTAAATATTGGGCTAATTTTCATTTTGGGGTGAACTAACCCTTTAATACAACATAAGTGATGTCTCTTACTGAAATATGTAGCAGAAAACCCATGAAAGAGTTACGTTATTTAAAAAAACATATCATTTTATACATATTTTGGACTATGGGGGCCGCCATTATTTCAGTGGCATTGAATGGTTTTACTCGGTGAGCTACTGGCGCTACCTATTGCTATTTTTACCACAATACAACTCCAAATACGCAAGTCAGAATATAAAATACTGATACGATGACCACAGCTACTGAAAGAGCAAATGCTGTACCATCGATTTTCCTAACAAGGAGTCTAAATGCCCCCAGATATCGAGTGAAATCCGCATCGATAAACTCCTTCAGTGGCTGCGGCGTCATGACAAGTGTGTTTACATCCTGCCAGGATGGCATCTAGCGTTTCTTGTCTCTGCTGTTTGTAAGCTCTTTCAGTAGCTGTGGTCTACTAAAAACCTCAAAAGCATCAGGGCTTAAGTGGAGAGAACAAAGACGCGGGTCTTTAGGAAGTTATATTCCACATGCATCTTCCCATTCTTTTCTCCTCTTCTTATCGCTAGAAAAGTAGTGAAGACTTCCATCGATTCTCTTGTTGTCCTTTGACTGAAAACTGCAACCAAAAGCCGTAAAATGTGGCATTGTATCAGTATTTTATTTTCCAAGTTGTGTCTGCTAAAAATACCAACAGGTAGCGCAAGTAGCTCACAGAGATCAACCATTTCACATCATCAAAAATAATGGCCCCCATAGTCCAATATATGTATAACACAATGTAGAATTTTTTCAAATAACATACATCTTTGATGGGTTTTCTACTACTAATCCACACAAGTTTTAATACCCAGAGTTCCCTTTAAAGTTTAATAGTTTAACCTCTCTCTTCAAAGGGCCCTCGGCTGATCACATCATTTCCTGTCTGACCCGTGACGGTTACGGCACACATCGGTTCCTGCAGCAGCTGATGATGGTTTTGTCCTTGCTGGAGAAAATTCCCTCTCCTGAACCTTCTGAACTGGATTTCTACTCGCAGTTTGGAAACAAAAGCACAGGTTTGACTACTGACATTGTGCATTTTCAATATATCGTTTATGCCTTGATGTTTAGCAAACACTTTCCTCATGTCCTCATGAATCAGGTAAAATGGAGAACTATGAACTGGTCCATTCCAGCAAGGTGAAGTTCGTTTATCCAAACGAGGAAGAGATCGGAGACCTCACCTTCATCGTAGCAGAAAGGAAGACCCCTCAAGCGCCGTCTCACTCCTTCAACATCCTTTTGTATGTACTGGTGTTCCAGGTCCACGTCGTTCCAGGCCAAACCACCCAGAACCAGACCGTCTTACAACCCAAGACTCTTATACTCACCAGCACGGACGTCTTCCTCCTGGACGAAGACCACATCAGCTACCCGCTACCTGAATTCGCAAAAGAACCGCCGCAAAGAGACAAGTACCGCCTCACGGATGCCAGACGGATACGCGACTTGGATCGTGTGCTAATGGGCTACCAGACTTACCCACAAGCCCTCACGCTGGTGTTCGACGACGTTCCCGGACCGGATCTTTTGTGCCACCTTACCATGGACCATTTTGCAGAGAGTGAAGGGAAGGGCGACAGGACGCAGGGGCTCGGAGGAGCCGAGGGGGAAGTGCAATGGTGTATTTTCGTACCGGGAGCAGACAGCAGAGAGCGCCTAATATCGCTCTTGGCTCGCCAGTGGGAGACACTGTGTAGCCGAGAGCTGCCGGTTGAGCTTACAGGCTAAAGTAAATGTTAAGTAAAATTTGCAGTATTCACCTACACAGTATGACGAACATTTGTTTTTATGAACGTTTTTTTACAGTTTTGACACATCGCATCCTGGGAAACTGTATTGTAGAGTCCACACGAGTGTAATATATATATATATTTTTTGTCTCAGGCTTCAAACTTTGCTTTTTTTTTTTTGCTGCTTTTCAGGCATATTTATCTGCTGCTGTGTACAATCGGCCATGCGTCATGAAATGTGAAATGTGTGTTATACAGTTTTGCGCAGTTCAGTATTATTTTAAGTAAATTTGTTGTTCTGTGGCAACAAAATGATTTTCAGATGGCTTTTAATGAACGCAAAAAGATATATATATATATATATATATATATATATATATATATATATATATATATATATATAGTCTTTCGTTTTTTTTATGTAAATGCAGTTTTAACATGTTATTTTTATTTTGAAAAAGTATTCCCGAGACCAGTCCGTGGATTTATTTGTACATATTTGTACAAATATTCAAACGGAAAACCACCGAGCACATGTTTACAGAGCGCTTTTAACTTCATGAGATTATTCACAATGGGAATTCAGACTGATTATGCACTTTGAATTTTTTAAATAAATGTGAGTTAATGTAAATGCTTTACTTTTTTTTGTAATGCTTTTTTTTTTTTTTTTTTTTTTTTTTTTCATTTAATGTTCATTCACAAAATGGAACAAAATGCTACAACAGATTCTAGAACAGAAGTTAATTTAATTTGACTTTTATTTAATTTAGACACTTTATATACAGTCATGTGAAAAAGTTAGCACACCCTATTGAATTCCATGCTTTTCTGTATCAGGACATGATACAAAAAAATTACCTAGTCCATGGCAGGCCTTATAATTTGGAAAATAAAACCATCATGAATCACATCACATGACATATCACACCATGTCATAATTTATTTAACAAAAATAAAGCCATGATGGGAAAAGTCATGTGTGTCAAAGTTAGGACACCCTATGAGTCAATTGCCTGTAGATCCACTTTTAGCAGCAATAATGTGACGTGATCATTTCCTGACTTTATCAGTCTCTTATATCTTTCTGGAGGAATTTTGGCCCACTCTTCTTTACACTGTTGCTCCAGTTTATTGAGGTTTGTGGCTATTTGTTTATGCACAGCTCTCGCCACAGCATTTGTCAGCATGAGGTCTGGACTTTGACTGGGCTATTGCAACACCTTGATTCTTTTCTTTTTGAAAGTTCTGTTGTAGAATTGCTGGTGTGCTTAAGATCAATGTCCTGTTGAATGACCCAATGTTGGCCAAGCTTTAGCTGTCGGATGGACATCCTCACATTTGACTCTTAAATACTTTGGTATACAGAGGTGTTCATGGTTGACTTAATTACTGTGAGGTGCCCAGGTCCTGAAGCTACAAAACAAGCCCAAAATCATCAGCCTTCCATCAGCATGTGTGACTTTTGGTATGAGTGTTTGTGCTGATACGCTCTTTAGGTTTATGGCACTGTGCATTATGGCCAAACATCTCCACTTTAGTCTCTTCTGTTCAAAGGACATTGTTCTACAAGTGTTACGATTTGTTCAGATGCAACTTTGCAAACCTAAAAACATGCTGTCAAGTTTTTTTTTAGATAGAAGAGGATTTATTCTGGGAAACCTTCCAAACATGCCATACTTGTCCTATATTTTACTAACTGTACTGTCATGAACTTTATCATTTAACATGTTAACTGAGGCCTGTAGAGTCTGAGGTGAAGTTCTTGGGTTGGCTGCAATTTCTCAGAGTGTTACACGTATAATCTTGGGGTGAATTTGCTGGGACGTCCACTTGTGGAAGAATTGGTCTGTTTTGAATGTCTTCCACTTGTGAACAAACTTCTTCACTGTGGAATGATGGACTTCAAATTAATTGGAAATGGCCGTATTACTCTTCTCAAGTTGATGGCAGCAACATTTGCTTCTCTAAGATCATTACTGATGTCGTACCTCCTTGGCATTTTGTTAACCCTGCACATGAAGGCTCTAGACCAGCAAACTGCCAAAACCTCTTATTTTATGGAGGCGCTCAGACTTGCTGATGATCAGTTAATCAAAGATATTTGATTAGCAGTGCCTGACTGTTACTCACACTCTTTAATATCTATGTTAGCAGTAAGGGTGTCCCAACTTTGTCACACATGGCTTTTCCATTTTGGCTTTATTTTTGTTTAATAAATAACAATGACACAGTGCAATATGTCATGTGTTGTTGTTCATCTGAGGTTTTATTTCTCACATTTTGTGACCCGCCAAGGACAAGATAATGTTTCAGTGAGTCCCAGAAAACCATGGAATTCAATAGGGTGTCCTAACTTTTTCACATGACTGTATGTGTCTGTATATATATATATATATATTATATGTGTATGTGTGTGTGTGTGTGTGTGTGTGTATATATATATATATATATATATATATATATATATATATATATATATATATATATATATATATATATATATACTTTGCTGAAACATCTACTATAGTAAAAACATGAATATAAATAAAAATGTATATAGAATATATAGAATTTTAATATATTTATAAAACTTAATTTAATTTAATGAAGACCAGGGGTAGACTCTTTGTATATTTTTATTTTTGTGTGCATTTTCTAAATATTTTACTCTTTATTCTAATTTTGCTGAAATATCTACTATAAGAAATGGATATGAATAATATATATAATATAGAATATATAGAACAGATTCAATGCAACAACAAAAGAAAGTCCAGTCTGGAAAAATTGTCATACAAAAAGAGGTATTCAGGCTGTGAACATGAAAAAAAAATCAGTTTTTGTTGTCATGTGTTTATAAAAATAACTTAATATTAATATTTGTTTGCAGGTGTCCATATATATATATATATATATATATATATATATATATATGTATAGAGAGAGAGAGAAATACAAAAGTCAAAAAAAATATAGACATGATGATATAATTTTATTTTTGATTGTTAATTTTTTCATTACAATGTGATCATGCTGGTTATAAGTGAATAACAGAAAGATTTAGACAAACGAAAACTAGTTTGTCGCGTGACCAACCAAAGGGCTGGTTAAGCAAACCGAAAAAATACCCTCTTCTTCAATCTCTAGCCCATGTTGTTCCCTCAAAGACTGAGAGTCAGCAATATTAGATCCTGCTTTGTAACCCAGTGTGCACGGGGCCTGTTGCTGAAACACCGAAGGTCTGATAGGCCACTAGCAGATCGCTTATGAAAAGGCACACGGGGTCAAAAAAAAACACTGCTTTGGGGAAACTGATGAAGCGGGTATTTTTCAGCACTGTAATTTAAAGCATGGCATGTTGTTCTCAAGTGGAAAAGGGCAGGAAACATTTGCTCTGTGCTGCTGAATTAACATGTCCAGCACTGGTATTGTCAGTCTGACCCCATTACTTCCTGTTATTTCTTGGTGAGCAAACTATGGCCTGGGTGAAGGTCATGCTGGATTCACTGCATGCTTTGTTTCTGGGTAACTTTCGGTTAGCAAAAAACGATTTTCTTACACTTGAGTTTTTATCTCACAATTCTGACTTTATAACTTTATAACTGCGAGTTTATATGTTGCAATTCTAAGAAAGAAATTGTGAGACATAAACTCAAAATTGTGAGAAACAAGAAAAGCCAGAAGTAAAAAGTTGCAATTACCATTTTTTTTTTTTTTTTTTTTTTTTTTAAATTCAGTGGCAGAAATGGGCCTTCATAGTAATGAGCTTAGAGTGACACAAAAATGCTATGAAATTTAATGTAATTTTGTATTTTATCCCATCTGTAATGTGTGGAAGCCCCGTTTTCACCACTAAATAATAATTTAAAAAAGGTAATAGCCATCTCAGTTGACTTTTCTCAGAATTGTCAGATATAAACTCGCAGTTCCGAATTGTAAAGTCCAATTCTGAGGGAAAAAATGATTTTCTTACACTTCTGAGTTTTTATCTCATAATTCTGACTTAATAACTTTATAACTGTGAGTCTATATGTTGCAATTCTAAGAAAGAAATCAGAAATTGTGAGAAACAAGAAAATCCAGAGGTAAAAAGTCGCAATTAACGTTTTTTTTGTTGTTGTTTTATTTTTATTCAGCGGAAATGGACTTCCATAGTAATCAGTTTAAAATTAATCAAAAACTGTATGAAGTTTAATATAATTTTGCATCTTAATCCTGTAATGTATGGAAGCCCATTAGAATCCAACACTGAATAATAATGATAAAAAAAGGTAATAGCGACGTATCTCATTTCTGATTTCTTTTTCTCACAATTGCGAGTTTACAACTTGAAATTCTGACTTTTTTCAGAATTATGTGATTATAAACTCGCAGTTCTTACTTTTTTCTCAGAATTGCAAGATATAAACTTGCAGTTTTTACTTTTTTTTTTTCCGTCACTAATAAAAAAAAAAAAAAAAAAGACGGACAATTTCCGGTTAACGCGACCTCTGATATTTTGAGACAAAATAAAAAAAAAATCAAAGTCAGAGATAAAGAGTTGCAATTACCTTTTTTGTCATTTTTATTCAGTGCCAGAAACGGGCATCCATAGTAATGAGCTCAGAACTAATCAAAAACAGTATGAAATATAATATCTTTTTGCATTTATATTTGAAATGTTTTCATGTGTATGGCACCAAGGTAAATGTAATTACCTATGTGGTTGCCAGGGCCTTCCTGTGTGGTTGCTAGGATGTTCTGAATCGTTTCTTATTGCGTTACAATGTTGCGCATTTCTAAGAATACTGGTAGCTCCTGTACTTGTACTCGTTAAAATGCCCCGATACCACACAGCATGTGACAAGTGCGTATTCAGGCAAAGAAACACCGACAACAGAACAACAGACGGCAGAATGGAGTCATTAGAGATTAAGGATGTCTACGAAGTATATGTATGCAAATAATATAATGTTAAACATTCAGTATCAACGCTTGTATAGCTGGTGCGCGCGAGCTGATAGGCAAAGCACGCAAAGTGGATTGAGCGCGCGGCGGCGAAGATGCATGGAAAGATCACTGGAAAGTTTGTAGTTTGGTCAGATATGTCAAAAAACAAGTAAGTAAAACAATGCACAAGTTACTTAACGGTAGCGAGAGAGAGAAAGAGAGAGAGCGCACACTTTTGTTGCGTGATCTTTATTGACGTTCGCTCACTTAGCACACGCATCATTTGGATTAAAACAAATTCGTAAATATGAAACAAAATTTATGGAGGCATTCACTATAAACATCATTTATTTTCAACCACCTAATTTTTGATACATATATATATATATAAATTTTTTTTTTTTAATTTTTCATTTATTTTTTTTTTCTTGTGGGTGCAGGATACAGTTTATGATAATGTGAAAAATGTCTAATAATGTGAGAAAAGGTAGTGTGTTGATTTGTTTAATAGTAGAATAGTGTCACATAGGGGTGTGAACCTACACTGGTCTCACGGTTCGGTTCGATTACGATTATCATGTCATCGATTCGGTTCAATACAATATCACGATGCATTGACGATGTGCTGCATACTCAATTTTCAATTTTACTTCACATGTATACAATTTTGTCAATAAATACAAACAGTCAGATATACGAACTGAAACTTTAATTTTACCTTCTCAAAGAAAACACACTTCTTAAATGTATAAACATGAAATTAAATTATAAACCAAAATAAACTTTAGTACTTCAGAACTTATATCTAGAAGTGCAGTGTACTTTCTTGTAAAACATTTAAATGTAAATAAACATTACATTTATACACCAAAATAAACAAGAGGCCAGGCCACACACTTGTGAATATAGTCGCTAATGTAATGTGCTGTTATTGTCACATACGACTCTGTCGCGACCGAAGTCCAGGAATCACGTTATTGCAACTCGATGAGCTTGGCTCATTGACGCCATTACCTGGGCTTTGGTTTCGTGGTAAAGTTCCGGCATAATCTTTTTTTGAAAAGTGGCTGCGTGAGGGAAGCTTATATCGCGGCTCCAGTGTATTTAACAGGTGGCGAAACCCGGGGTTTTTCCACCACATAAAAGGGCCGTATATCCTTTGCTATAAAAGCTGCCACTGCTCTGGTAATTCTTTGCCCTCTCTCCGATTTGGGCGGCAACGTTGATATCATTTGATCTATTTTTGGCTGCGCTTGGGTCCACCTTGGCACTGACAGACGTTAACAGCTCAGGGTGGAAAATCACCGCTTTCTGAAGTTAGTGGTATTACCTCCTGGATATTTTATTTGTGCGTGGCATGATTTACACACAGCGTACTTGCACAGTGTCTTCTCCAGGTCGTGCTTACCAGGTTGTTCATAAAAGCCGAAATGTGCCCAGATGTCGGCTTTTAAAGTAGTTGGAGCATTTTTAATTATTCGCACTCGAGTCTCGCCTCCCTCAGCCATTGTATTCTACTGCGACAAAGCACTTATGTGGCAAATGACGTCAGAAAAGCGCCAGTACGTTATAATCGGTTATGGTCTATTACTGACCGATAGCGAATCGTGCTCGTCTGCACTGCGACTGCCACATAGTTTAAGTGAAAGTTTGTGAACTTAAAAGCAGGAGGCTGTTTTGAGAGGTTGTGTAACTAAATGCTAATGAGTAATAGTTCGGCTCCCTTTTTGTTAAGTTGGGTGTGTTAACTATGCAGCACTTTTTATTTCCTTTATCTGGTTATGTTTCCATTTTGTCTAAAGTGATGACATTGCCTTTTTTTTTGTTAAAACCAAAAAGATGTGTATATTTTTGGCTTGGAATAGCCTTCTGTTAAAGATTTTTGTATTCATCCTTACTATAGGCAAAAAATAAAATCTCCCTCCAAATTAACTGCACTTTCATTGAAACCAAATCTAAGAAGTATCAGGTATCGGTATCGGTATCGGCAAGTACACAAATGAAAATACTCGTACTCGTATCGGTTTGTAAAAAAGTGGTATCATTTCATCCCTATTAACATGGTTGCAAGGTTGTTGATATGTGGTTGCTAATGTGCTCCGAGTAGCTTTTAGCATGTTGTTTGGGGTGCTGTTAGTAAGTGGTTGCCAGGTGTTCTGTGCTTTGCTATGTAGCTGGTTGCCATGGTGTTGCTATATGGTTTCCAGGTGTTCTTGGTGTTTGTGGTTGCTAAGATGTTGTAAGTGTGGTTGCCAGGGCATTGCTATTTGGTTGCTGTGGTAATGCTCCATCTGATCTGAGTGTTCCAAGTGTTTTTGCTATGTAGCTGGTAACGCATTGTAGGTGGTTGACATGGTGTTACTATATGGTTTCCAGGTGTTTGTAATGTTTTTTTTAGTACACTGCTATGTGGTTGCTAGGGTATTCAGAGTGCTTTTTCATGCGCTGCCAAAGTTGCTGGTAAGGTATTGCGTGTGGTTTCTATGGCAATGTTCTAGGATCTGTTGGAGTGTTCAGAGTGGTTTTATGTGAATTGCTGTGCAGTTGCTAGGGGTTTTCACATGGCTTTTAACATGTTGCCGGGGTGCTGTGGGTGGGTGGTTGCCAGGGCAGTGCTTTATGGTTGCTATGGTGTTCTGTGCATTGCCATGCAGCTGATAATGCATTGGAGGTGGTTGCCAGGTTGTTTAGAGTGTTTTTAGTTCATTTTTAGCTCATTGCTATGTGGTTAATATGCCGTTGCTAGGGCTGTGTGTTTTTTCATGCACTACTAAGTAATTGATAAGACTGTCTGAGTTGTTAATGTGCTGCAATGTGGTTGTGGGTGGTTGCTATACTGATGTTCTAGGATATGCTGGAGTGTTCGAATTGTTTTTTGTTTTTTTTTAGTTCACTGTTATGTGGTTACTAGGGTGTTGCTATGCAGTTCCTATGAGTGTCAGCAGTTGCTAGCCTTAATGAGAAGTTTTAGTGCACTTTTATGCAGTTTCTAGGGTGTTGCTATGCAGCTGCTAATGTTTTCTGTGACATTTTTAGTGCATTGCTAAGGAGTTGGAGATGGTTTCAAGGGTGTTGCTATGTGGTTTCCAGGAGTCATTTTTAGTGCATTGCTATACAGTTTCTTAGGTTGCTATGCGTTTGCTAAGGTATTCTGAGTTTTTTTTTCATAGACTGCTAAGGGGTCGCAAAGGTCATCTCTGTGGTTTTTAGTGTACTGTTGTGGTTACTAGGGTGTTGCTATGCAGTTGCTATGAGTGTCAGCAGTTGCTAGGCTTTATAGGTGGTCTCTAATGTGTTCTGAGATGTTTTTAGTGCACTTTTATGCAGTTTCTAGGGTGTTGCTATGCAGCTGCTAATGTTTTCTGTGTCATTTTTAGTGCATTGCTAATGAGTTGCTAAAGTATTATAGGTGGTTTCATGGGTGTTGCTATGTGGTTTTCAGGAGTCCTTTCAGTGCATTGCTGTAGTTTCTTAGGTTGCTATGCGTTTGCTAAGGTATTCTGAGTATTTTTCCATGCACTGCTACGGGGTCACAAAGGTTATCTCTGGTTTTTAGTGCACTGCTAAGTAGTTGCTAAGGGATTGTAGGTGGCTGCCAGGGTATTGCCATGTGCAAATGTATTAGTAGTTTTTAGTGCATTTCTACCAATTGCTAAGGTTTTATGACTGTTTTAGTGAATTATTAGGCATACTAAGGTGTTCTGTGTGGTTGCATACTGACAAAGAGCTCAACCTCAATTCTCTGTAATATTCTGGTCTCTAGAAATGGCTTGAGTCCCTCTTTCTGCCTGATTTATCATCTGCCATAAAAAGTGCAATCATTTAGAAAAGTAAAAAAGCAGAACCATTTTATATCAGGATAAGTCGATACGAAATGAGTTACATGCCAAACTTTAACATGTAGCAAACACCTCAAATTATTATACGGTACAAATCACACTTATCTAAACTGTGATAACAAAAAGCAATATAAAAAAACATGACCATTTTAAACCTGATGCCTGGTTTCAAAGCAAACATTTTTAATCTCTATCAATAGTATCACTATTCAGCAGACAGACACAATAGCAGGAACTCTCAAAACCTCAAACTGATGACACAGCAGTGCTACAGGGTGAACGCTGCAGTTTTTTAACTATAACGAAGGTCTGCTTTTCAATTTCAGTCTACTGTAAATAAATTTAGCAGTTCAAATGACACTTTTTATGTTTTTTTTTCAACAAGTGCACTGAAATAAAACTGCATAACACTTTTTTTTTTAAAGTTAAAAATTGTATTTATTTTGTTAAAATGTTGTTTTCATTGTTCAAATTTTAATTTATCATTCCACTAGCTCAAATGGTAGAGCACTGCACTAACAACTCCAAGGTTATGGGTTAAATTCCCACAGAAAACGCCAACTGATAAAATATTTTAGATAAATGTGCTACTAAAGTGTGAAAATCACTGTTTAAATATCTTGTTTTTTCTTCAGACGGTTCTCACTTTTAACAACATATCGACCTAAACTCTAACACTAGAGCTGCTGGCACTCTTTATGTGACCATGTGAAATGAAGAAAAACCTGCTAATGCTCAATGTGCCGCTTTCAAATTTTGCTGAAACCCGCAATCTTGTCAGCTGACAAACATGGACTTCCCAAACCATCACGGAGGCAACGCAGTGGAGGAAATCCGGTGATTTTCCTGTCAGGAAAAATGTTTTTCTCACCCTTTCTCTTGCTTGAAGCTGCTGTGTGGTCAGACCAAACCTCTCTCACTCAGTGTCAAGCTGTTCAACATGCAAATCCCTGAAAGCACATGAATGAGATGGTCTGAAGAGGTTTTTCTGGAGATGTAAGAAATCGAGACGTCCTGTTGTGTCCAGTGACTGGAGATAGTGGCCGGTCTCAGGAGAGGATTTTCTGTTTGTGTTGCATGTTTATCTGACGACTTTTCAGGAGTTTTTCTGGCTTTGAGGAAGCAGACATGTCTTATCTTCGCATTTTGGGACTCATGGTACTGTGGACTTCACACATTCAAGTAAGTTGCATGAAAAGTGGTTGTTTATGTCTTAAGGTAACTTTTTTAAAATGATTTATCACCGTAATACCAAGGTTTCCAGGTTACTACCATAGTACATGCCCAAAACAAATCAATATTATCATGGTACCATGTTTACTTTTTGTGATTGATCACTGTACCATTGTACTGACCCATTACACTTTTGTGGGAGTCGTGTAATTTTTAATAAGTAATACTTTTTGGACAAGTAATATGATAATACCATTGTATAATACTTTGTAAATGCCTGGCAAAAAGTGGCAATACAGTGGTACACTGCTGATATCAGATGATAACGGTACTTTGATTTATACTATAGCTATTTGCTATGATTGGTAGTATCATAGAGACATTCAGGAAAGTTGCAAGAAAAGAGGTTGGTAATGCTTTTATCTTTGTATTTAAATGATTTGTTAAAAGATTTTATGGACATGCACCTAGGCAATTCCATAGTATTTAAAGGCCATGTAAATACGATACCATAAAAAAATACTATAGTATTTTATAATGCTAAATTATAATGGTATTTACATGCTACTCCAACATACTTCCATTAATACTGTGTTACACCATAGTACATGCTCAAAACAAATCAAAATAGTTGTAGTCCCATGCATACTTTCTGGTATTTTTTGTAAATGATTACTCAACCATTGTACTGACCTAGTATGCTTTTGTAAGTGTGGTATAAATAATGTTTTGCACATGTACTGTGGTAATACAATGTTTTTTTTTAAAAAATGTGCAAATGCCTTACAAAAATAGGTGGTACCATGGTGCATTGCTGATATCATATGATACTTTGGTTTAAACTACAGATATGCCAGGGTTTTTAGATACAAACCATGGTAAACTGCTGATATCAGACGATACTTTGGTTTAAACGACGGATATACCAAGGTTTTTAGATACAAACCATGGTAAACAATGATAGTACTATGGTATTTCACTTAAATGCAAGTATATCATGATATTCTTATGATACATGTCCAAAATACATGGTACTTATGATATATGAATATGATATTATCACGTTTTTGGGCGTGTACCGTTATAATACCGTGATGTTTTAATGTTATGACGTACACAGCACAAATACTGTCCTATACGCATTTGAACTCGTCACTAAAATTTACCACAGAGTAGATTTGAGTTGAAAGAATAGTTTACGTTTTTGATTCATTAATGTTTTGTAGAAATGGTTTACGTGAATTGTGCACATTAGCGATATGAAATGCTTGTTTTGGAGCAACCTCTTGGTTTGTGTCGTTCCAGGCCGTTTCTAATCGCTGCGATGCGCCCGCTACAGTTCTTCACAGGACTCCCTGCACATCCTGCGCCGCTTCCGCCGCCGTCGTTTGCCCGCGAGGGTTCAGGAAGATCACCCAGAACCCAGATATCTGCAAGTGTGTGATTATCCAGGTTTTTCCTTTCTGTTCGGTGAAAAAAGTTTGTGTCTAATGTGTTCTGTCCTGCTTCAGATACGTTGTGCAAATCGGTAGTCGTCAAGTAGAGCTGTCAGGGTGCTCTCTTACCTGTCAGGGTGATAGGACAGTCCAACACTGTTGTCCGGGCTTCTGGGGGTCCTTGTGCTTGCGTGAGTTTTGACTCTTAAGATAGATTTTTTTTTATTGAATTGGTTTTTAGGAAATGTCATTTATTATCATAAATTAATATTGTATTTAAATAAATTAAAATCGATACAGGCCTAATGTAAACCTCATAAGTTTTTAATATCACTATACAGTAAGCTATGTCGGTTTCTTCTGAAATGTACCAGTTAAGTATGGTGATATGGTTAAATATCTGAACTGGTAACCCAAAGATTGCTGATTCAAATGCACTTTAAGTTGCTTTAGGTAAGAAAGTATCTACTATGATGAATTTTCTAACCAGTCCATGTTTTTTTTCCAGCTTGCCCTAGTTCGTCAGGAAAGATATGTAATGGTTATGGTACATGTGAACCTGGAAATGGCACTTGTGTTTGTAATGTAAGTGCATGTGAATTACATTCTTTTACTTAAAGTAAATTTTAAAATTTCATGCACATTTATTTATATGTTTGTTTGCCTTGTTTTGGCAAGTAATATAACAAACAAACAAATAAATAATGTTCATCTACTTAAATTTTAAGTAACAAACTAAATAAATTTTAACATTATTAATAACTTATAGTAAATTTGTAAATTATTAAAGTAAATTTCTTTTATTTCAGTTTTATATTAACTCAACATTTTTTCAGTGTAATAGATGCTCATTTATTTATTTATTTATTTAAATAAGCTTTGTTCAATGACATTTGTATCTAATAATAATAATCAACAATTTTTCAGGAGGGATATACAGGTTTTGCGTGCCAGAATTGTTTGAATGAGAACACCTATGGAGACCACTGCCGTTCAGGTGTGTTATTTATAGTGATTTCTTCTAACATAAACTAATAATCAGCATGTTTAGAGATAAAATTGTCTAATTGTAAATCTGCTATAGAGTGCAGCTGTGTGCATGGAAAGTGTAACTCAGGACCGGACGGAGATGGTGAATGTTACTGTCAGCCACCATATTCAGGACCAAAGTGTGATCAAGGTAATTTAGGGACTATTTCTATAATTTTATCTACACATGTTGCAATAAATATCCAGTTATTCCCAATAAATATCATAATGTTGCTTTTGTAAATCACACGTATTGTTTCCTGTGCAGTTTCTTCATCTTGCTCAAACTGCACGGCCTATTCTTACTGTAAGGGAGACAACACAAACGCTGTGTGCGAATGTCTGCCTGGATACAAGAAGATCGGAAATGCGTGTATAGGTACTTCTGATATTTAGCTACATGTTAAATATCACATTAAGTGTAACGTTTTGAAAATTTAGGTTAATTTTCTGCTAATTTTTTAAGTATAACATCCCAGGTGGGTAACAATTTATTTACTGATTGATTACATTTAGAATTGCAAACATTTTTTATCTTGTAAGTTATGTTTAAATATACAAGGCAGTCTGTACTTAAATATTTGCATACATTTTCCAGAACATTAAATAAAGCCAGGTTTAAAATAGATGTTTAATTTTATTGACATATTAGAGTTAAAGCTTTTTGCTGAAGGGATTTTGGATATCTGTTTTTATCACTCCATAAATCAGAAAATACTGGCGACAGCCAGAAAATATACATTTTAACCATGTTTTTAGGAATAAAATGTTGTATAAAACCAAGCGAATGATATATAAACAAACCCTTCTGTAAAATCCTTCAGAATATAGATGGGAATAAAACTGTAAGTTTTGGTGTATGAAAGTGCTACTGAAGTGGAGGAAAAACTTTTTTTTTTAAGATAAAACGGCCTTTAAATATATACTGCAACAGATGCAAATAGATAAACTGCAACAAAATAAACACTCAAAAGTCTTTTTTGGGTATTTTTTTTACACTAATCTGAAACAACACTTTATGAAAAGCCAAATAACCCAAAATCTCAAAATTTAAAACAGTTTATTTCATGTAGTGTTTTGACTTCACGTTTCTCAACCATTTTTAAGGCTGGTTCCTATTTATCATCGTTTCTATTCTGTTCCAGGCATGTGTTCACCAGGGATTTGTGACGCAAATGCTAAGTGTTCATTTAGCGGTGGGAAGTTTCAGTGCGAGTGTGAACAGGGATTCAGAGGAGATGGCAAACACTGTGTTCCCATCAACCCCTGCGACACTAATAACGGAGACTGTCCTGAAGATTCCACGGCCTGTGAATTCACAAGCCCAGGAAAGGTGAGCAATGCATTTTGGGATGGAATCTGAATCTGAAACTTATGTCGAATTCAACTCAGATTGAGTTTTGTGTGTGTTTCTCTCCAGTCAAAATGTGTGTGTTTGCCTGGAATGGAATCGTCCGACCCATCCAAGGGCTGCACGCAGAAATCGGCCTGCACACCGGGATCATGCCATGTCAGCGCCCGCTGCGAGACCAACTCAGACGGCACGCCCAGGTCTGTCCTGGTGCTTCCCTCATGATAACATGACAAAGACAACTTTCACTTCCTGCAACCTCACTGTAATGACTGAGAGAATCTCACGAAACATGTCCAAGTCTATCTAGGTCACATTTCACCCCCCAAAAAATGAGAATACAGCTTAATCATATTTGTGACCTTGGACCACAAAACCAGTCATAAGGGTCAGTTTGAAAGCTGAATAAATAAATAATAAATTGATTTATGTTTGATAGGATAGGACCATATTTGGCCGAGATATTTGAAAATCTAGAATCTGAGGGGGCCAAAAAATCTAAATATTGAGAAAATCGCCTTTTGTTGTCCAAATGAAGTTCGTAGCAATGCATATTACTAATCAAAAATTAACTTTTGATATTTATGGTAGGAAATTTACAAAATATCTTCATGGAACATGATCTTTACTTAATATCCTAATGATTTTTGGCATAAAAGAAAAATCATTGTTTTTGATTCATACAAAGTATTGTTGGCTATTGCTACAAATATACCCGTGCTACTTAAAGACACTGGTTTTGTGGTCCAGGGTCACATTTATTGGACTTTTGCAATTTTCAGAATTTTAATGACAATAACACATTTTTTCCCCACACTTATCCTCCTGAATTCTCAAGAAATCATATATACATATATATATATATATGTATATATTCTCCAGGAATGGTAGAATGGTTTGTTTTGCTCCATCTATTAGAGGACATTCGAAATGTTTTATATAGTAAATTAATGCTGCATTTTCTTAACAAAAATTTTAATGTATTAATAATAAAATTGTACTGTATTACAGTAATTACAATCTAAAGATACGTATTTAAATATATGTGTAAATAATGTAAATAATTAAGAAAAGAATTGTGTTTTCTTTTGTCATTGCAATGCAATGCAAAAAAACTTAATGCTCCTAAAATAGAATTATTTTTCTTACAGTTTTTGAAATTATATTTTGTTCAAAGAAACTGAATCTTATTTTTTGGAACATTGCAATTTTTTAAATTGTTTAAATAGAAATCAGCATAAATTAAGATTAATCAATGTATTCATTTGGTATGCATTATAAAAAAAAAAATCATTAGAATTAAACACATTAAAGGTGCCCATCTATGTTTGTCCACAAGGGGAAAATGTGACAGTAGTGTGCAAAAAAAACAAAAAAAAAACCCCACAAACTGATTTGGTCATAAACGGGGCTTCATTGCCTTTTAAATATTAAATATGAAAAAATGGACGTTTCTTAAATATGAAAAGCTGAACAGCTGCTCCTGAAACATTATGTAGACATTGCATTAACTGCTCACTGGCTCCCCCTTATACACTCATGTATAGTGTAGCAAAGCCATGGTTAATTTGTGATTACCATGGTTTAACTACAATAACCATGATTTTGGTTTTATTTGTAGTAGAAAACACGGTCAAGTTTAATAAGGGATGATCTTGTAAAGAGTTATTTTGTTGCGTCATAAACACCCGAGATGCTTCACTCAGATGCTCGCAGAAGGCCGGGGGTATAAACCGAGACGTTTCATTCTTTCAGCTGCCGCTGCAACGCTCAGCAGATCGGCGATGGCAGACGTTGCTATGGTAACCTCATGGAAAGAGTTCTGGAGCTGGACAGAGAGGGCAGTCAGGCAGGAAACCTCACTGGAAGCGCTCGTTTTTTTGGTGGGTTCACTGAGATCATCAGACCTGCTTTCCCGCTCTTTTTTCCTCATCCAACTTTGAGTGAACAATTGAGTTTGTTTTATCAGTTTGAAAGCAGCCAGTGCTGACAGTGTGTTGTGTTTTTCAGAGCAAGCGTGCGAGTTCACATTCAGCCAGCACGGCCCGTTCACTGCGTTCATTCCTGCGGGACAGAATTCATTCCAAGTGGGTTGAAGCAGATTGAAAAACACCCAAACAGATGCCTGGCAGTTTGTGTTTCATGTCCTCATAATGTTTCCTGTTTTTTTGTGTGACAACTTCCTGTTTGTCGTGAGCAGATGTTTACGTATGCTGTGCTCTTCAGGCGCTTACAGGAAAATCCTCGAGCAGCGTCCTGAACGCAGTGTGCAAAAATCACCTCATCCTCGGACAGAAACTCTACAGTGATCTGGAGGGGAAAGACATGTGGATGTATGGAGGAGAAAAGATCAGATTTAAAACAAAAAAGGTGTCTAGTTGTTCTGTCAACCATTCTATCGTTCTATCTATTGTATGATAGTTTCCACATTTACAATTCTACATTATTCTACAGTGATCGTTCTATCATTCTATCTATCGTTCTGTCACTCTACCGTTCTACCATTCTATCTACCCGTACACCTATCGCTTTACCATTCTGTCAATAATTCTATCGCTCTACCATTCTGTCAGTCATTCTATCATTTTATCATTCTATCTATCGCTCTACCATTCTATCTATCATTCTATCATTCTATCGATCATTTTACCATTCTGTCATTCCATCATTCTACCATTCCATCTATCCATCTATCGTTCTATCATTCTATCATTCTATTGATTGTTCAATCATTCTATCCATCATTTTACCATTCTATCATTCTATCATTCTACCGTTCTATCTATCGTTCTACCATTCTGTGTATCATTCTATCATTTTATCATTCTATCCATCATTTTACCATTCTATCTTTCGTTCTTCCATTCTATCTATCATTCTGTCATTCTACCATTCTGTCGTTCTACCATTCCGTCTATTGTTCAATTACTCTATCCATCATTTTACCATTCTATCTATCGTTCTATCATTCTATCCATCATTTTACCATTCTGTCATTCCGTCATTCTACCATTCCATCTATTGTTCTATCATTCTATCATTCTATTGATTGTTCAATCATTCTATCCATCATTTTACCATTCTATCATTCTATCATTCTACCATTCTATCTATCGTTCTACCATTCTGTGTATCGTTCTATCATTTTATCATTCTGTCCATCATTTTACCATTCTATCTTTCGTTCTTCCATTCTATCTATCATTCTGTCATTCTGCCATTCTGTCGTTCTACCATTCCGTCTATTGTTCAGTCACTCTATCCATCATTTTACCATTCTATCTATCGTTCTTCCATTCTATCGGTCTATCATTCTATTGTTCTATCATTCCATCTATCATTTTATCATTCTATCTATTGTTCTTCCATTCTATCTATTGTTCTATCATTCTATCGTTCTACCATTCTGTGTATCGTTCTATCATTTTATCATTCTTTCCATCATTTTACCATTCTATCTTTCATTCTTCCATTCTATTATTTTACCATTCTTTCGTTCTACCATTCTGTCTATTGTTCAGTCATTCTATCCATCATTTTACCGTTCTATCGTTCTAACATTCTATCTATCGTTCTTCCATTCTATCGTTCTATCGTTTTACCATTCTGTGTATCGTTCTATCATTTTATCATTCTATCTATTGTTCTTCCATTCTATCTATCGTTCTATCATTCTATCGTTCTACCATTCTGTGTATCGTTCTATCATTTTATCATTCTTTCCATCATTTTACCATTCTATCTTTCATTCTTCCATTCTATTATTTTACCATTCTTTCGTTCTACCATTCTGTCTATTGTTCAGTCATTCTATCCATCATTTTACCGTTCTATCTATCGTTCTAACATTCTATCTATCGTTCTTCCATTCTATCGTTCTATCGTTTTACCATTCTGTGTATCATTCTATCATTTTACCGTTCTATCTATCGTTCTTCCATTCTATCCTTCTATCATTCTGTGTATCATTCTATCGTTCAATCATTCTATCTATTATTCTATCATTCGTTCTTCCATTCTATCTGTCAATCTCTCGTTCCACCATTCTGTCTATTGTCCTATCATTCTGTCGTTCTATCATTCTGTCTGTTGTTCTATCACTTTAACGTTTTACCATTCTATCTATCGTTCTACCATTCTATCTATCATTTAACCATTCAATATATTCTATCATTCTTTTGCTTTTCCATTCTGTCTATCATTGTCCTTCTATCTTTTTACCATTTTATCTATTATTCTATCATTGTATTTATCATTTTACCATTCTATCACTCCACCATTCTATCAATCGTTTTATCATTTCATCATTCTATATATCATTCAACCATTCTATTTATCGCTCTACCATTTTGTCTATCATTCTATCATTTTATCATTCTATCTATCATTCGACCATTCTATCTATCGCTCTACCATTGTCTTTCATTCTATCTTTCGTTCTACTGTTCTATCATTCTGCCATTCTATCTATTGTTCTATCATTCTATCCATCATTTTATCATTCTATTGTTCTGTCACTCTATTGTTCTATTATTCTATCATTCTGTTATTCTATCATTCTATCGTTCTGTCACTTTAAAGTTCTACTGTTCTATCGTTCTACCATTCTATCGTTCTATCATTCTATCTACTGTTCTCTTTCTTTCTATCATTTTACCATTCCATCTATCGCTCTACCATTCTGTCTATCATTCTAACATTTTTATCATTCTATCGTTCTATCATTCAGTCATTCTATCTACTACCATTCTGTCTATAGTTGTATCATTCTATCGATTGTTCTACCATTTTATCTATCGCTCTTCCATTTTGTCTATCATTCCATCATTCTATCGCTCTACCATTCTGTCGTTCTACCATACTATCTATCGTTTTATCATTCCATCGTATTATTATTCTATCTATAGTTCAGCCATTCTATCTATCGGTCTCTACCATTCTGTCTATCATTCTGTCATTCTCTCTATCATTCTATCTGTCATTCTAATATTCTGTGTATCATTCTGTCATAGTATCTATCATTCTTTCTATCTATCTATTTTTCTGTCTCATCCATTTATGCATCAATCCATTGATTTTTGCTTGTGTCCACAGCACTTTATCCTGATGAGGGATCCAGACGTGTTGTTTACTATACTTGAGAGCGATATCCCAGCATCCAACGGAATAATTCATATTATTGACAAGCCCTTTACTCTTGCTCATATCGAGTCTTCAGACAACAACATGGAGGTAAAACCATTCAAACTATTTCACAACAAGCTGATCTAATAATATCTGATGAAATGGCACACAGCACCAAACTCAACACCCTCTAATATATATTCTTTTCTGCAACCTCAAGTTCTCCTCAAAGACCATTGGGGAGATTTTCAGAGAGGATGACAGGTTCAATCGATTCCTGTCTCTGGTTGATGTGAGTGATCTCCTCTCACACTCTTTTTCTGCATTTCTCCACTGAACCCAAGCACTGAGAACATTATTTCGCTTTTTGCTGCAGAATTGTGGAGCCTTGTTGCCTGTCAGAGGTACAGGTCCACTTACAGTATTTGTTCCAACCAACACAGCCATAGACAAATCCAGAGATGGAAGTCTTATGTACATGCTGAATGATGTAAGCTGCCATTATGTGCCTTCTGCCTCAAATGGAATTGGATTTGTATAAACAAATGATTCACAACACATATTTACTCAGTGTTTCAATCAAATCTTTAGGATATTCATATATCTGTTCAAATAACACACACTGATCTTTCATCTCTTTGTTATAAAGGCCAAACCAAAGCTCCAGATGCTTCTGAAACACCATATGTTCTCCCTGGCCGCTGTGAGTCTCCTCTGACATACAAAATTGTTTCCCACAGTTAATTTGACTTTAAAATGAAGCATTTCTGAACGTTGCTTCCCATAAAATGGTTTGTCAAATGCAATTTTCTTGAAATTGGAAGTTGGGAAAGCACATATTAGCTTTTTAAAAAGCTAATAGTGTTCCATTTGTCACAGCCTGCAAAACTATGATTTGCTACATGCTAATGCTAGTCACTTGTAGGTTATATTAAAAGTAAGGACCTTCCTATTCTAGAGAGCATTTGATTGGGCAAAAATGTGTACGCCTGTGAGTTTATTTGGGTCATATTGGGTTATTGAGGCATATTTTTGGGTCATATCTGGATGGTAAACCTATTTCTGTGAAGCTCTTGCGAGATTAGCATTTGCTGCCTCCAAGGTTAAGTGTAGGGTTGTTTTAGGACTCATTGTATGAGTGCTGAGTCAATTTCATGAGCGTTTTCACCATAATGGAGTTACCATTTCGACATAAATACTTTTGGACTATTTTCCAACTGCTTCTTTTAAAGGTAACTGTGTCTGTCAGTGTTTAGCAGCATACTGATAGCCTTAAAGCTAACAGATGTAAACTAAAGTTTAGTTTGATGACATCTTTAAACTAGGTTGTAAATGAAATATTTAGTAGAATCTTTGGGTCAATGAGTTTTAAAATAATACTAAATGTATGTTTGAGTTAAACTAGTCTGGTTAAATTTTCAACCCAGTTTCATAGTTGTGAAATGGCTAACATATATCTTTGGCTTAGGTCACTGTGGACCAGCTTGCTAGCATGTCTGAGATTACAACAATGGCCAATGAGGTCTTAAGGATCAACGCCTCTGAGGATGTAAGTGAAAATGTGCTTTACTGATTACAGTGGCTGTAGCTTCTAATGGGAATGAGCAATTTTTGTGAAATTTGGTGCAAATGTGCTGGGCCTCATTTGGTTTTCAAATAAAAAATTTGGTGACTTAGCAGCATTGTAGTAATGGGAAATTGAAAAAAGATCAGACTGCTGTTTGACGCTCTCTCAATCAATTCACAGGGAAGAGTCTTCCTGGGCGATAAAGGAATACCTCTCGAAACTAAAGATATTGTTGCATCCAATGGAATCATTCACCTGGTTGATGGACTTCTTGTACCTTCCTCCATAGTTCCCATAATGCCCCATCGGTGTGACATTAATGGGAGCAGGATCTCTCTTGTAGGTGCCTTTTTATGTGTGACTTTACATAGTTCTTGCTAGCAAAACATAATTGTATGGAACATAATTTTATGTTGCATGCATATGGTTAATAAAACATCTGTGCAACAAGATGTTCTATGAATTCAATGAAAAATGTTGCTTCTTTTCATAGGGTACCTGTGTCCCATGCAGCCATCTCCATGAGACAAAATGTCCACCTGGAAGTGTTGAGCTGGTATTTGATGTTTCCAATTATTTATGAACTGTATCACCCATTAACACATCTATAATCAATATGCAGTTGTTTAAAGACATTTTAAATAAATGCATTTTCAAAGTTACAACAACCAATGGGCTTTTTTCACCTTGGCAGGGAGATCATATTAGAGGCTGCTCACCAGTTCCTGATCGCCAATGGTCTTACTCTATCTATGAGGAAGGCTGTGCCAAATACTGCAACATTACTGAGAAGGTATGAAAACAAGGTCTCAGATGCCACATACTAACACAACCTTCCATAAATTTCTGCTAATGTTGGGTTACGGGAGTAAAAACTCGATTCATGCTTCAGTTAAAGCCACCAACCTGCATTATTTTAACTTGTTTATCTATCTATCAGTCTGTCTATCATTCTATTTTCTGATAGAATCTACATCTACCATTCTACACTGATCGTTTTATCGTTCTATCTATTGTTCTATCATTCTAGCTATCGTTTTATCAACATATCTATTGTTTTACCATTCTATTTTCTATCATTCTATTGTTTTGTCATTCTGACTTTTGTATCATTCTATCTGTCATTCTGTCATATTCTATCTATCTTTTTATCATTCTGTCTAACAATTTACCATTGTCTGTCGTCTATCTTCTATCATATTCTGTTGCTCTATCATTCTACCGTTCTAACATTCTATCTGTCATTCTGCCATGTTATCTAGCATTTTACCATTCCATTTATTGTTCTATCATTCCATCTGTTGTTCTATCAGTCTATAATTCTATCGTTCTACCATTCTGTCTATCATTCTGTTTCTGTCTATCATTTTATCATTCTGTCTCCTATCATTCTATCTATCGTTCTACCATTTTATCTATTGTTCTATCATTCTATCTTCTATCATTCTATCTTTTACTATTCTATTGTTCTACCATTCTATCTATCATTCTGTAATTCTGTCTATCACTTTATCATTCTGTCTTCTATCATTCTATCTATCGTTCTACCATTCTATCTATCGTTCCATCATGCTATCTATTGTTCCACCATTCTGTCTATCCTTCTATCATTCTATCTGTTGTTCTACCATTCTGTCATTCTACCATTCTATCTATTGTTCTATCGTTCTATCATTGTATCTTCTATCATTCTATCATTCTACCATTCTGTCTATCGTTTATCATTCTATCGTTCTACCATTCTATCTATTGTTCTATCATTCTGTAATTCTGTCATTTCATTTTATCATTCTGTCTTCTATCATTCTATCTATTGTTCCACCATTCTGTCTATCCTTTTATCATTCTGTTGTTCTACCATTCTGTCATTCTACCATTCTATCTATTGTTCTATCGTTCTATCATTGTATCTTCTATCATTCTATCATTCTGTCTATATTTTATCATTCTATCGTTCTACCATTCTATCGATTGTTCTATCATTCTATCTTCTATCATTCTATCTATTGTTCTATCTTCTGTCATTCTGTCTTCTACTATTCTATCGTTCTAGCATTCTATCTGTCATTCTACCATATTATCTATCATTTTACCATTCCATCTATTGTTCTATCAGTCTATAATTCTATCGTTCTACCATTCTATCATTCTGTAATTCTGTCATTTCATTTTATCATTCTGTCTTCTATCATTCTGTCTATTGTTCTACCATTCTATCTATTGTTCCACCATTCTATCCATCCTTCTATCATTCTATCTGTTGTTCTATCATTCTGTCATTCTACCATTCTGTCTATTGTTCTATCGTTCTATCATTGTATCTTCTATCATTCTATCATTCTACCATTCTGTCTATCTTTTATCATTCTATCATTCTACCATTCTATTTATTGTTCTATCTTCTATCATTCTATCTTCTGCCATTCTATCGTTCTAACATTCTATCTGTCAATCTACCATATTATCTAACGTTTTACCATTCCATCTATTGTTCTGTCATTCTATTGTTCTATCATTCTATTGATCTATCATTCTATCTATTGTTCTACCATTCTATCATTCTATAATTATATCATTCTATCTATTGTTCTATCATTCTATCGTTCTACCATTCTATCTATTGTTCTACCATTCTATCTATCATTCTATAATTCTATAATTCTATCGATTGTTCTATCATTCTGTCTATCATTTTAATTTATTATCGTTTTATCATTCTATCTTCTATCATTCTATCTATCGTTGTACCACTCTATCTATTGTTCTACCATTCTATCTATCATTTTATCGTTCTACCATTCCATCTATTGTTCTGCCATTCCATCTATCATTCTATAATTCTATCATTCTATCTTCTACCATTCTATCGTTCTAACATTCTATCTGTCAGTCTACCATATTATCTATTGTTCTACCATTCCATCTATCATTCTAACATTCTATCTGTTGTTCTATTATTCTATCGTTCTGTTATTCTGTCTATCGTTCTATCCTGTCTATCATTCTATTGTTCTATTATTCTGTCTATTGTTTTATCATTCTGTCTATCATTCTATCTTTCTACCTTTCTATCGATCATTCTGGTAATCATTCTATTATTCTGTCATCATTAACAGAATTAATGATGAAAAACTACATTACCCATGATTCAGTACAAAATAGTTTGGGTTGCAGTGAGCAAATCACACTACAAGAGCTTGTAAATAAGCACATATATTGCAGTAAACTCAACATATATTGTTTCTACAGTTATAATCAACAAATTTAAATAAGTAGTTTTATATTTCACCATTGTTTAATTCGATTCTGTCATTTGAAGTGGTTCATGGGATTGTAGTTCTATCCCCTACTGAAGCCGTTAAATAATTTTTTTTTTTTTTTTTCAAATCAAAGTTTGTAACGTTGTGATTCTTCTCATAGATGGTTGTCTTGGTTTATGGCTTGTAAACCTTTTAATGAAGACTTTTTTTAATTCCTATGGGAAAAATGAATCGCAAAAATACTTCCAGAGCCAGCTCCACTGAAAAAGTGGGCGGGCACCAATGCACTCAATTTGTAACGAATAATCTGTATGAATATGGAAGTCTGTGAGACGTGTGCCATCTTGTTTTCAGACGCCGCAGTGTTGCAGTGGTTTCTATGGGCCGGACTGTAAACCGTGCATTGGAGGCTTCAAGCAGCCATGTTATAATAAAGGGAGTGTAAGTATGCAAATATAAACTCACTACGGTCAGTGACTGGAATTTCTGGTGTTCATTTGTCATGTGTCTGTCCGTAGTGTTTTGATGGCATCAGTGGGAACGGCTCCTGTAAGTGTGAACCAGCATTTACGGGTGTAGGCTGCCATCTCTGTTCAGACCCCAACAAACATGGAGAGAACTGTGATGAAGGTGAAGTTATGTGCCTTATATATTTTCAAAAAACGTCCTTCTGTTTTTTTTTTCTCCAAACTGTGACCCCGCTGGTGCAGTACCAGCTGCCGTGACCTTCACTTCTGCCTGCGCTCTGTTTGCTTGTGTAGATTGCCGCTGTGTCCATGGCGTGTGTGATAACAGGCCTGGCACTATGGGGGTGTGTAGGAGAGGATCCTGTCGGGACGGGTTTTCAGGGGAGCTTTGTGACCAGACCGCCACTGCCTGCAATTCAGATGGCGTCCTCGAGCACTGCCACATTCACGCTAAATGTGTCTACAACAACGGCCAAACCATGTTAGTGTCACTTGAACATGATGTGTAGATCATTGTAGACTGCAATAAGGTATTTTATTTCATTTTATTTCATTTTATTTCATTTTAGTCAACCGTATGGTAAATGTTTTGTTTCGCTTTAATATTTTATTTTATGTATTTATTTTAGTTTTGGAAAATTTAGGAAATATTTAGCTTTTTTAACCCAATACTTTTACTCTGCAGTGCACCTTATTTTATTTTATTTTATTTACCATCGGGTATTTTTTTAACAAACCAATATTTTTGCCATCGACGTTACATTATTTTATTTTATAATAGTTTGGAGTCACTTTATTGCAGTTACTTTATTATTTCTTTTTATTTTACAGTTTTTTTATAACCCAGTGTTTTTACTTTGCAGTATACATTGTTTTATTTTATTTTACATTATTTTTTTTTTACAACCTATTTTTTTTATTCTGTGATGCATGTTACATTATTTTATTTAGTATTAGTTTACAGCCACCTTTTTACAGTAACTTTATTTTATTTTAGACAACATTTAATGTTGTATTAGTAAATATTTGGCAATTTTTTTAACCAGTGCTTATACTTTACAATGGCCATTGTTTTGTTTTATTTTGTTTTGTTTTATTTTATTTTGACAACATTTAGGCAAATATTTGGCTTTTTTATAACTCAATATTTTTACTGTGCAATATACATTATTTTATTTTATTTTATTTTTATTTATTTATTTATTTTGACAACATTTTGGGAAATATTTGGCTTTTTTATAACCCAATATTTTTACTCCGCAATATACATTATTGAATTATTTTATTTTATTTTAGACAACATTTGGACAAACATTTGGCTTTTTTTTATAACCCAATATTTTTACTCTGCAATGTTCATTATTTATTTGATTTGATTTATTTTATTTTATTTTTTACAACCTAGTACTTTTACTGCAATGCCCACTGAAGCAAGCATATTTGTAATGGCAGTTTATGTACTGCCTTTATAATGGCCATCTATCTTTGGCATGTTATTGATTATCATACATTGTGCTATAGGTGTGTTTGTTTGCCTGGATACGAAGGAGACGGTTACACCTGCACTGAAACTAATCCCTGCCTCCAGCCTGAGAGAGGAGGCTGTGACGTCAATGTGAGATTTACTTCCATTTTCCAGCACTTTGCCTTTGCCTCAGATGCAGAACAAATCTAAAATGATTTTTACTAGTACATCAGAATTCAGAAGTTGCAGTGATTTAATATCACTCTTTTGATTCGAACTGACACATAAAAATGATTTCCAGCATTGGCCAGGCCTGTATTTTTCACCCGTAAAACAGTAAAACAAAATATAGCTAACTAAAGGAGGCAATACCATAATTTACATAATCAAGAAAACATGATATGTATGTTATGTATGTACAGAGATCCGAATCTGTGAATCATTTCCATGAAACGAACAAACCAACTGATTCAATCGAATCAGATTTTTCAACACTAATAGAATGAACCGATTCTCTAAGATCTACTGGACTTTCCAATATCTTTCTAAAAGTCATGTTGAGCTTAACTCAGGGTTTTTGTGTGTGTGATTTATAGGCTGGATGTATGTACAATGCAGGAAAGGTGAGCTGTGTTTGTATGGAAGGATGGACAGGTGATGGACGTTTGTGTGTGGGGATCAATAGCTGCTTGAGCGAGAGTCGTGGTGGATGTCATGAAAATGCAGAGTGCATAGCCACAGGACCAGGACAGGTAATAGTGAACAAGCTGTTAGGATATATTTGACCATTGCAAACCCACTTTTATTCAACTTATTTATCTGTTCAGAATGACTGTAGATGCAGGAAAGGCTTCATGGGAGATGGCATTGTCTGCAAAGTCGTCAACCCCTGCTTGTCAGATAATGGAGGCTGCCATTCTCTGGTTTGTATTTCATGCTTGCAAATGTATCTTTTTAAATACACTTGTGTGTGTTGGAACAACTGTCAAAGTACAAATTCTGGTGTGATTATGCTAAAATTATATTTAAGGCTAGCATTTCTTTATACATGCAAGAGCTAGCGTGTAATGTGGCGCAACTGTTTAATAATGTATCCAGGCCACATGCAAATTGAAGAGCCCTGGAGTACGTGAATGCGTGTGCCGAAGCGAATACAAAGGCGATGGACTCACATGTTACGGAAACTTGCTTGTGGTAAGATAATTAGTGCATTCATTTAACTGTAAGGTTATAAATGAGCTATCAATAACAAATTTTTTAGGCTTTTTTAAATACTTGAAAAATTGTTTAGGAATAAATAGCAATATGTTCTTTATTTTATTTTATTCTATTCATTTTTTAGAAATTTGTACTAATAACGAAACTAAAAACATACACTATTTTTCAGTTTGAAACTTAGAAATAACCAACATACACAAACCACAAATTTTATTAGTACAAATTACATTTGGACTGAAAATCGGCATGTAGTTCGGTCAGCTAGAATGTGAGTTAATTGAAAAGAGAATTTTTTTTTTTTTTATATTTCTTTTAAAAATTAACAACAAATCTCAAAACATAAATAAAATACCTTCTTTTGACATTTTCAAACACAAAATATAGCTGCAAGCAGCAATTACCAGGGTTTCAAGCGTTTTAAGAACTTTGAGCAATTATAGAGTTGGAAAGAGGCTGAAAAATCATAAATAAAATCACTACAAATATTATTTAATGATTTATCACTTTTGACCAATAGGTGGCACTGGTCCCAAATTAATTTTGTGTGGTTAACTAGGGGTGACAATGGCACACACATAAATTGGTGCCAATATGTCAGAGAATTGCAGAGAAACAGCCTTAGATACATTTTGGCAGTTTTCATATCTCCTGACCACTAGGTGGCACTGTGCGGAAATTGTGCAGGTAACCTCAGGACATGGTTGTCAGAACAACCTCCAAGTTTGGTCTGAATACAATAAAGCGTTGAGGAGATGTAGCCTCATGTATGCTTTGGTAAGCTCTTTATCTAATTCTTTTGTGCGTTATTCGAGAACGGTTGAGTCAATCAAAAAGATTTTGATACCTTTGTATTAGCAGCATCTGAAGATGGTCTGTGTCAATTTTGGTGAAAACTGGATGAACCGTCTAGGACAAGTTCGAAAAAGTGGCTTTTTTACATAATGTCAAATATTGAACGAACCATTTGATTGACAGCAGTGGTTATAGAGCCAAAGTTGTTCAGAATAAGGAGATCAAACATATGATGTGAATATTGTGTATTTGTGTGAAAAATCATGTAATATATGAGGTGAAAAACCTGATAATGCCACCTAGTGGCTGATTTCTTTCATATTTCTTACACACCTCTAGAGACGTGAATCAAACAGGCCCACTGAGTTTTGTTTCCAATCAGCCTTCGTTAACCTCGTCTAATAGGTGCTCAAAGTTCATTGGCTGATGCCGGCCATGTTTTTCGGGATATGTGGATGTCCGCATAGACACTTGTGGCACATTGGACAAAGACACTGCATGCCAAATTTCAACTCAATCAGACTAATGGGTGCATAGTTACAGCAATTTTCAGTTTTTTTTCCTGTTATAGCGCCACCAAGTGGTCAAACTCCACATTTTTTGTAATTTGACCAAAAATTGAGCACATTGAAATGTGTTCTGAGTTTAGTGAAAATATCTTATTCCATTCAAGAGTTACAGCCATTTTAGTAAAAGTGGCCCTGCCTACTTCAAACGTTTTGGTATTTTAATGCAAGCGTGAATCACTGATCGAACTCCTTTTGATAACTTTTCGCCATGAGGGTCTCTAGATGATGAATGTGAAGTTTCGAGTCAATCGTACAAATGGCCTGCGAGGAGTTCCAAAAAGTACATTTTTCAGATAATCCAAAATGGCGGGAAAATTTAATGACTAAAATGAAATTGGATTCCAGTGATATAAGACACTTGAGTCTACGACAAACAGACTAGGAGTTATGAGTGATTTTGCGTTTACGATCACTGTAGCACCACCTACAGGCCGATTGATGTGAGTCTTTGCTAGCATCTCCCCAAATTGAGCTTTATTATTTGGCCTCGTTTCATGTCTCTAGGATTTACAGTTTAGTCTGTAAAATCAGTATTGCGGCAGAAGAAGACGGCTTCCAGCTTGAATCCCTAATGAATACAACATATATGGACACATTCACAATAGATTTTTTCCTAAAAACTGATTTAAATCAAAATCAGCATTTAAAATAGAAACGTATTGTTAAGTTGTCAATCATTTTATTATTGTTTTTATTTTCAGGAGCTAGATGGGAACTCTGAGTTTTCTAATTTCAACCGCTACCTTCTAGTAAGTTCATCTTTACCCAAACAAACTGTCAAGTATTCAAGTTACAATAATGTTGTAGTAACATTTTGTGAGTATTTAGTCAAATATTATTATACAACATTGTGTGTTCATCTGCAGAGGCACAAAGTGATTGCAAGTGACAGCAGAGTCACAGCTTTGGTTCCATCTAAAGCTGCTTTCAATAACCTTAGCGATTCAGAGGTGTCATTTTGGTTGGATTATTACAGGCTTCCTCACCTTCTGGAGTAAGTGTTTGGATCGGCATCGAAAACTGATTTCTGAGATTTGGAAAAGAGAATAAATGTATTTCTTTTTGTGTGTAACTTCCCACTAGAGTTCATTTTTTAGACGGGATATACACCTCTGAAGACTTAAAGAAGCTGGTTGGTAAAACAGTCAAGACTCTAGGAAAGACCAAATGGGAAGTCCAAAGCAACGGCAGGGTAACTGTCACAAAAACCCCACCACTCAAATTAATTACTGTCTTTAATTGGTAATTTTTAACTGCTGTGATGTGACCTGTTAACCCTCATGTCCCTAGGAGCTCATGATCGGCAATGCTACCATCCTCGCTCCAGACCTCAAGGCGATAAATGGGTGCATTCACATCATTGACATGGTAATTGAACTTAACACAAAGATTGTGTCTGCTTTAAAATCTTAGTATTCATCTTTGCATTATGTGTTTGCAATAAATGGGAAAAATTTCAAGGAAGAACATAGATAGCAGTGACCTAAAATAACATAGAACACCTTGTAACGTTCTGCCCTATTGGTCGAATTTACAATTGTTAAAATGGGGTCAGATTATACTGTGTGAGATAAAATAAGTGTTTTAAAAAGATGAGACAACGACAAAAGTACAGTGAATAAATAAAGTGTATTTACGTAAATATACAAGGAACTTAAAACAACACAGTAAAACTAGAATAACTTAGGCTGTTAAAAGCGTGGAGTCCATTTGCACCATACCCTAAAACAGTCCTTAATAAATCCAGCGTGTTGAAAGTTCCAATATAAAAGTGTCCACCGGTGTATATACAGTCCAACAAATGTGATAATCCAAGACAAAGGTGATGCTGGAATGGTAAATCCTTAAAAAAAAAAACCTCCTCAATCCAGTGTATGATGAGTCACATGACAGGCAGACCCAGAGTGTCTTAAAGACATACACACATTAAAATATTCAAGAGGATTAAAATGGCTAAGACAACACGAAAACCTATTAAAACTCAAATATACATAAAATCATTACAAAATATTGAGCAGGTTAAAACATGTGTCCTGTGTGACAGTGTCACAACCTTAGCGACTGCATAGCAACACCCTAGCAGCAACTACATATCAACAAGTTTTCTAAGAACACATAGAACACCTTAGCAGTTGCATAGATAGCAACACCCTAGCAACAACAGAACATGCCCTAAAAACATGTAGCAACAACTTAGCAATGTCTTTAACAGACTTAAAATACTTTAGCAACTACATAGCAACAAGATAGCAATGCTCTAAGAACAAACAGAACACCTTAGCAATTGCATAGCAACACCCTAGCAACAACAGAACACGCCCTAAAAATATGTAGACACCTTAGAAACAACAACATAGCAACACCCTAAACGTACTTAGAATACTTTAGCAACTACATATCAAGATAAGTTTTCTAAGAACACATAGAACATCCTAGCAGTTGCATAGATAGCAACACCCTAGCAACCACAGAACATGCCTTAAAAACATGTAGCAACAACATAGCAATGCCTTTAAAAGACTTAGAATACGTTAGCAACTACATAGCAACAAGATAACAATGCTCTAAGAACAAACAGAACACCTTAGCAATTGCATAGCAACACTCTAGTAACAACAGAACATGCCCTAAAAACATGTAGCAACAACATAGCAATGCCATAAACACACTTAGAATACTTTAGCAACTACATGGCAACAAGATAGCAATGCTCTAAGAACAAACAGAACACCTTAGCAATTGCATAGCAACACCCTAGTAACAACAGAACACGCCCCAAAAAATATGTAGACACCTTAACAACAACATAGCAACACCCTAAACATACTTAGAATACTTTAGCAACTACATATCAAGATACGTTTTCTAAGAACACATAGAACATCTTAGCAGTTGCATAGATAGCAACACCCTAGCAACAACAGAACATGCCTTAAAAACATGTAGCAATGTAGCAACAACATAGCAATGCCTTTAAAAGACTTAGAATACTTTAGCAACTACATAGCAACAAGATAGCAATGCTCTAAAAACACATAGAACACCTTAGCAATTGCATAGCAACACCCTAGCAACAACAGAACACACCCTAAAAATATGTAGACACCGTAACAACAACATAGGAATACCATAAGCATACTTAGAATACTTTAGGAACTACATATCAACAAGATAAGTTTTCTAAGAACACATAGAACAGCTTACCAGTTGCATAGATAGCAACACCCTAGCAACAACAGAACATACCTTAAAAACATGTAGCAACAACTTAGCAATGTCTTTAACAGACTTAAAATACTTCAGCAACTACATAGCAACAAGATAGCAATGCTCTAGGAACACATAGAACACTGAAGCAATTGTGTAGCAACACCCTAGCAACAACAGAACACATCCTACAATCATGTAGAATGTCTTAGCAACAATATAACAATGTTCTAAGAACATGTAGGGACAAATGCATAACATGCCCTAAAACATGTAGAAACAACACAGCAGATGTCCTAAACCAATATAGAATACTTTAGCAGCTACATAGCAATAATAGAGCAATGCTCTAAAACTGCATAGAACACCTTAGCAATTGCACAGTAAAACCCTAGCAACAACAGAATATCCCCTAAAAACATTTAGAACACCTTAGCAACTGGATAGCAACACTCTTAAGAACATTTACAACTTCTTAGCAACACCTTGGCAGCCTAGCTTTGCGATGCAAATATTGCACCAGGATCACTCACATTTTCCTCTGAAAATCTTCAGATCTAGTTGGGACAAGTGAATCCCGTTGTTGTCTGAAATATAAAGCATTTTCAGTTTTATGTTTTTAATGTAACAAATTAGTTTTTTTTGGCAGGTTCTTCGACCCCCTCTATCTGATTTCCCTCCGCCGCCCCCCAGTTTGATGACGCTCCTGAACAACACACCAGAATTCAGCCTTTTCAGGCAGGCGGCTCTGGTGCGTTTCAACTAGAATGATAACTTACTCAGTTTTTTAAAAACTGTACAAGAGTACCAGAATAAATTGTTACTTGAGCATAGTTGTCTCTGTCTTTTTAGCTCTACAACTTGGAAGACAGTATCCCAACTAGAGATTACACCATTTTAGTCCCATGTGACAGTGCCATACAGGAGTACCTGAAAAAAAATAATTTGACACAATTGGTGAGTGGAACTTTTTGAAATCATGTTAGATGTGTCTCACTCATAAAATTAATTGACAAGTCTCTTTTCAACAGAGCCTAGACATCGTGAAATATCACATAATTCTAGGTGAGCAACTCTTTCCCGAACACTTGGGCAATGGACTTTTCAAAAACACGTTTTTGGGAAATGGCACTCAGATCATGTTTTTTGTGGACACTGATAATCAGGTATTGTACAACCAACAATAACTCCTATTCTGTACAACACGTAGTCCTGACTAACTAGTCCTAAACTCCAGACAATGGCCAATGACGTTCCCATGAATGGAAGCTTTACTGAGACGAGGCATGGCACGGCGTTCGGGATCCCACGCGTCTTAGACCTCCACAAGAACCACTGCAGTAAAGATGTCATTTTAAAAATTTCTGTAAGTTCCTGTTTGAATTTTACATGGTAAAGCTCGAAGTGGCATAATGGACAACATTAAGGAACATTTGCTTTCTTTGCAGGGTCGCTGTGTAGATTGTACTGCTGAACCGAAATGCCTCTATAATGCCAAACCTGTAAGACAATATAGAGTCCTTTGTTGTTTTAGTTTACCATTTATTTGAAAGGAAATTAATGATGCATCCTTCTCTTTGTTTCTTCAGGTACAACCAAAGTTTCCTCAAAATATGAAGTCAAACTGTAAATACAGGGGAAGAGTTGGAAAAAAGAGAGTGAGTTTGCCAGGCTGTCATATGGACTGCTTGAGAACAACAAAGGTACTTCATTTTCTACCTTTTAACATCAGAAGAACACTAAGCAAGTACGCAAACTCAGATGCAACTAATTTTCCAATGCTTTGAACACCCACGGTCATGTTGTACGTACTTGAGGGCACTTAGACTTGATTTCCACTGGAGCTCCATTAGTTTCTTTTTATTTTTGGCCATTTTTGCCTTTTATTAGGAAAGGACCGTGTAGAGCAGACAGGAAGCGAAGTGGGAGAGGAAGAGGGGTGTGGGATCTGGAAAGGTTTTCAAGCCGGGATTCAAACTCTGGAAGCCCGTAACTCAATGGTGTTATATGTTGGCACACTGCCCACTAGGCTATCAGCACAGACAGATCCATTGATTTCAAATGGGAATAAAATTTAAGAGGTTTCTGTCCCTCCTTTGAAGTCCAGGTTACCAAAACTATGAAGATTCAAAAGGACCGTAAAGGCATCATAAAAAGAAACCATATCGAGGAGTCTTGTGAAAATATGATCAGGGATGTTCAATCCTTTTCCCAGGGCCACTGTCAGGGCCAAGATTTAGCTCCAACCAGCTCCAACACATTTTCCTGGAAGTTTGTAATGTAGGGGTGCCCAAACTTAGTCCTGGAGGCCCGGTGTACTGCAGAGTTTGGTATATCCAACCTAATTGGATACACCTCAACCAGCTAATCAAACTCTTACTAGGCATACCAGAAACGACCCACCAGGTGTGTTGATGCAAGTTGGAGCTAAACCCCAGGACCGAGTTTGGGCACCCCTGTTCTAATGAGTCTGAAGATCTTGATTATTTGGTTCAGGTGTGTTTAATTAGAGTTGGAGCTGAACTCTGCAGGAACAGGTTTGGACACTCCTGCTTTATAGTCTTGCATAGTTAGACCTTCAGACTGCCGGCAGAAGGTCTGGGAACCTTGGCCACCTCCCACTAGTCTATTGGCGACAACACATCCATTGATTTCAAATGGGAATAAAATTTGTTGAGAGGTTTCTGTCCCTCCATTGAAGTCCAGGTTACCAAAACTATGAAGATCCATAAAGGCATTGTAAAAAGAAATCATATTGAGGAGTTTAATCCAAGTCTTGTGAAGAGATATGATTGCTTTATATCAGGGGTGTCCAATCCTGTTCTCAGGAACATTGTCCTAAAGATTTAGCTCCAACCACCTCCAATACAATTTCTTGGAAGTTCGATTAGGGTTGGAACTAAACTCTGCAGGAAAGTCAATCTCCAGGAACAGCGTTGGGCACCCCTGCCGTAGGGTGTCTCCTGCACCATTTTAGCGTTCGAAAGTGTGCTCACGAATGCCCCCTTTGCGGCTGCTATGTGCCCTCGATACGCACTTTTGCCGAGCCCATACTAGGCCGAGCACTGCAGCAGACTTCTACCCGACAGTCAAAGCCACATTTGTGGCAACTAACCATTCTTGCACTCTGAACACTATAGTGCATGAAATCAAGATTGCACAGCTAGAAATGGCTGCATTTTTTGGGTCAGAGTGTTGTGTACTGGTATTGGGTTTACCCTTCTAAATTCAGATTCAAAGCTGATTAAGTTTCAAACCTCATGATAACTTCCTTCTTAGGACCATTCCTGCTGTCCAGGATACTTTGGACATGATTGCTCCAAATGTCCTGGGACTGTGGACAACTGGTGCTCCAACAACGGTCAATGCAAGGACGGGTTGTTTGGCAGTGGGGAGTGTCTTTGTAATGAGGGCTTTCATGGAACAGCCTGCGAGATGTGTGAACCTGGGAGATATGGAAAAGACTGCAAGTCTGGTAACATCTACAAGCTATTTTCTATTCTATGAACTTCTATAATAACAATTTTCAACAAGCCCTTGTCAAACAACAGTTTTCATTTGACAGAATGCCATTGTGAACATGGCAAATGTTTGGATGGTATGGAGGGAAACGGGCAGTGCATTTGTTATAAAGGTTGGAAGGGAGTGAATTGCTCTGTTGGTTAGTATTAAAGTCAAACTTATTTTATGTCAGATAATGATACGTTTCTTACCTTCATACGTTTGATGTTCATAAACTTTTGTCAATTGCAGCGGTAGTTAATGATGCCTGTGGCGGAATTTGTGCTGTCAATGCTAAGTAAGTATCGAAAATATAAATATAAAACACACACTCATCAGTGTTCATAATACAGTATTTTTCTGCCAGCTGTATCACAGGAGGTTCAGGAACTACAATTTGTTCCTGCACAGCTGGTTATAGGGGTAACGGGACATTTTGCAAAGGTTTGTTGGTGGTTCTTTGCTAAGTTTGTTATTGAACTTTTTGTTTACTTTCCTAACACACATTCCTGTCTTACTGTGAATGATTTGTGTATATCTTCAACAGAATTTGACCCATGTGCCACAAACAATGGAGGATGTTCTGTTAATGCAAACTGCACAAAAACATCACCCGGTGAAAGGAGCTGCACATGTAAAGCCGGCCACGTTGGCGATGGAGTTGTGTGTCTCGGTATGAGCGTGATTACCTTCTTTTACCTTCCTTTAATATCTAAATGGGTATAATGAACCAATGAATTCATGGAATTTGTGTTTCAGATCTGATTTTTAATGACCTCTCAATGCATTTGTACGTGTATGTTCATTTAGCATTAAAAATCTTCATTGAACCCTTGTGTTGTTGTGCAGTTGGCTTTAGCCTGCTATCAATGGTTTCTTTGATGTTAGTTTAATATTATAATCAGCCTTGATTATGATTTTTTTTTACATTTCATGCACATGTGATATTCTCAACTCCAGTCCTTGGGGCCCACTGCTCTGCACATTTTTGTATGTTTCTGAATCTGACACACTCAGTTTAGTTCATGGATCTTTCTCCTAACGAGCTGATGATCTGAATCAGGTGCGTTAAATGAGGGAGACATGCAAAATGTGCAGCGCAGTGGACCTCGAGGACTGGAGTTGAGAACCACTGACTTAGGGTGCGCCTCAGGGCTCTGTATTGGGCTCAATTTTCAGATTTGCATCTTCTGTACACGTTTACTTTTTTAATTGTGTTTTCCCTACAGAAATGGATGCCTGCTTAGTGGATAATGGAGGATGTGACAGAAATGCGTTATGCATGAAAACTGGACCAAACAGGGTTTGTGTTACTTATTTTAATTTACGCTTGACAATAAATGTTAACGTTAAGGAGATGCTGAGCATTACATTTGTTCCAGGTTGCATGTGCGTGCAAGTCTGGTTTTGTTTCCGTAGGTCATAGATGCTTGGCCGTTAATCCCTGTCGGAAGGTAACAAATTTCAAAAACAATATTGTGACAAATAATTTTGTTAAATGTTCATCTGATATATTTTGTATGCAAAATATTTTATTTTATTGCATTGCAGGATAATGGCGGCTGCAGTGTTAATGCTTATTGCAGATACCTTGGGGATGGAGAACGTAATTGCTCATGTTATGTTGGCTACAAAGGAGACGGTTTTAAGTGTGCAGGGACTGTCAGTAGAGTTAGTATCATTTAAGATTCATTTTATGCTAATTAATAATGATTGACAAAACATGAAAAACAACTTCTGCTTTTGAAACGAATCTTATAATTGTTTATTGCAGGAGATTCTTCGTATGCCTGAGGGAGAATGGTTGAGAAGAAATGTTGGAGTAAGTGCGCATTTAAATTTGTGAGAGAATGTACAAATTTCTTGATATGTTGTAAATGTATTAACAATAATAATGTGTATGTTATAGGTAATGAGAGTGCGAGATCTGTACAGTCAAGGCCCTTTCACTGTATTTGTTCCTCATGCTGATTATGTGGCAAATTTTTCGGTATGCTGCACTGAATCACACACAACTATTATAACATTACAAGTATTATATCAGTATTGTTTGGGGTGTAAAAAGTTGTGTTTAAAAGTAATGTTTTCAACACTCCAAAGACACCTTTCTCTTACAAACAGCATAAACCACTGAATCATATACACTGGCACAAATCGAAAAGGAATTTCATGACTTTATTACTTTTTCTATTGTCATATAATTTCTTCTCATGACAGACACTGCAGGTTGAAAAGTGGATAAATTCAAGTCACAGTTCAGACCTGCTGCGGTACCACATTGTCAGTTGTGAAGAACTGCGTGAATCAGACCTCAGATCTGTTAAAGAAGTGGTGACCAGTAGTGGATATAAATTGCGCTTCAGTGTTAGAGATGTGAGTCCTTCAAGTTTCAAACGCATTTTATATTTTCAATATTGAATACTTATTTGAACCAGAGTCAGGAGGGATGGTTCACCTAAAAATGAAAATTCAGTTATTTACTCTGCCTAAAGAGTTTTTTTCCAAACTCACATTTTGAAGAATATTGGTAATCAAACAGTTGACTGTAGCCAATGACTTGGACATTATGGGAAAAAAATGCTACGGAAGTCAATGGCCCCCATGTCATCCAAGATGTTCATGTCTTTCTTTCTTCAGTCGCATAAAATTAAGGTTTTTGAGGAAAACATTCCAGGATATTTCTCCATAAAGTGCAGTGGTTCCCAACCATGTTCCTGGAGTCCCCTAACACTGCACTTTTTGCATCTGACACAGCCATTTCAGGTCTTGGGTATCTACTAATGAGCTGATGATCTGAATCAGGTGTGTTTGATTAAGGAGACATGGAAAACATGTAGTATTGGGGGACCTCCAGGAATGTGGTTGGGAACCACTGATATAGTGGACTTCAATGCGAGCCAAATTGCAGTTTCAGTGCAGCTTCAAAGGGCTCTACATGATCCCAGCAAAGGAATAAGGGTCTTATCTAACGAAATGATCAGTCATTATCTTATCAAATTAAAATTTATATACTTTAAAACCACAAATGCTCATCTCGCACTAGCTCTGAGATGTGCGTCTTCACGCATTACGTAATCATGTTGGAAAGGTCACGCAAGGTAAGTTCTTCATCTCTGTACTTCCGTTCAAAAAGGTAGGGTAGATCTCATTTTCTCCTCCAACTTCAAAAACGTCCGACATCGTTTCACTAGGCAAGACCCTTATTTTTCGGCTGGAATCATGTAGAGCCCTCTGAAACTACAATTTGGACTTTCAACCCCATTGCCCACCATTGAAGTCCACTATATGGAGAAAAATCCTGAAATGTTTTCCTCAAAAACCTTAATTAAAGAAAGACATGAACATCTTGGATGGCATGGTGGTGAGTAAATTATCAGGAAATTCTGGAAGTGAACTTCTCCTTCAGTTGGATTAATTGAAGAAATATAGTAATTTGAAGACAACACAGATCCATTTTATAATTTCCCCAAATCAATTCTCCAAGTGGAAAACTTCTTTTCTGACCCTGATCTGAAGCGTCTGCTTTTGTCTCTCAGGGTGTTGTGTACATCAACGACAATACAAAGATCATCACCAGTGATGTCGAGTGCTCTAATGGAGTCATACATTTCATAGACAAGGTCCTCTTTCCATACGATCTAACGGGAAAGGCAGATATCACCACTGATGTATGTAACTCCAATGGACGCTATTTTTTTAAGTAAAAAAAAACTCATAAAATGCCATTCTACAAAGTAAACCTCAATTTATGTTGCAGTTGAACATTACCGCAGCTGCTGAACAATACGGCTTCAAAATCTTCAGCAAGCTTCTACAGGTAATATTCATGCTGTACTTTTATCTTTTTTGCACCATATGTGTTTTTCTCACAAACCTCTTTCAAAAAAACCCATGTCTCCAGGATGGGGAATTGATGCATGTAGTGCAACATCAACCCTTTTACCCCTTCACCATGTTCTGGCCAACGGATGACGTTTTTAACAAACTCCCTGAGGATAGAAAGAAATGGCTGTACAGCCCAGACCATCGTGATAAACTACAAGCCTACCTCAAAGCTCACATGGTCCGCGACCAGAGGGTACGATTTTAACTAATCAATCAAGTTACATATTTAAGTACCGTGGTGTTACCATCTGATAACATCACTGTGCCATGGTACTGCCATAGTACTTTCTGTTAAGTGTCACGAAATGGTTCTGGATGTGTTTTCAGGTAGTTGCTGTTGCTCTTCCTGCTGAGAAAAGAATGGAAACATTGTTTGGATCCGAGCTCACCTTTAGTTGCAACAAAGATTTAATTGTAAGTATTGTGATTAAAGAATAATGGGCAAACGTTTCCTCATAAATTTCTCACATGTGAAATGTTAATGATTTATTTGTTTTTTTTATATTGATGTTTTATCAGTTATAAAGCTATTCATAATTTCTAAGATTGGAAACTACATCTGCATGCCATGTTTCATTGTCATTTAAGTGATATACACGTCTTGCTCACGTCTTATTTTCAGGGTGACATATTAATCAATGGAAACAATGCCAGAATCGTAGCACGGAACATGTTGTTTGATTCAGGAATCGCTCATGGGATTGATCAGCTTCTAGAGCCACCAGGCATTGGCGCTCGCTGTGACAACTTCACAAGCATAGAAATAAAGGTACAATTTTTTGAGCCTAAGATAATATTCATGCTCTCAGAGATATTTACCAAAAGTCCAATTATTTATATATCACCAAAAACAGAAGTAAATAAAAAGTAAACCACAAATTAAAAAGTGCACAGAGGTCATCTGGTTGTTTATCAGTTCAGTTTAGTAGGTGCAACAAACTTGTTTCAAACTAATTTGAACATTAAAACAAATGAGCCGTCCTAATTTTGTTGTACTGTTGTTTGTCTCTAGGGACTCTGTGGTTCTTGCAGTGTGATGCCTCGTTGTCCCCTCGGATCAGAGGACACAGTGAGTGGATCTGCGTATTGTTGATTTCTGGTTCTATTTATTAACAAAACTTTAGCAGCCAGCACTTTATTGCCTTACTTTTTGTTATCTTTTAGTTCTGTTTCATTAAAATTTTTAGCAGTCATCACTTTTATTAACTTCTACTGACTACTATTCTTCCGTTTCTTCTTCTTCTTCCACTCTTGAGTCTATGGAAGCCCATAGAACTGATTGCAGGACGTTTTGAAATTTGGCACACTGATCGAGGACAGTCTGAACTGTCAACATAGCAAATTTGGAGTCTCTAACTTAATCCTTCTGGCGTCACCAACTGTACAAATTCAAACTGTACAAAATTTTAGAAGCAAAATTAGAAGCTGAGTTTAAAATGTAAAATTCTACGGGTCAAGATTTTTAATACTTCAAAAATCCTACTTTTCGAACTCGTCCTAGCTGGTTTGTCTGATTTTTAAGTATTTAAGAATTTAAGTTGATTAGTCAAACAATTCTTTAATAACACGCAAACTGATTTGTCGAAGAGCACTCAAAAATATATGTGAGGCTATATCTTTACATCGTATTGTCATATTGAGACCAAACTTGGTGTGTGTTTTAATAGCCCTGACCTGAGGCTACCTGCAGAGTTTCAGTGCTGTGCCACCTAGTGGTCATAAGATATGAAAAATTGCTCTTTTTGCTTATAACTTTTGAAAGGTTTGGCCAAAAATCGCAAAACAGTTTTCCCATGGCAGCCATTTTGGGTGTCGGCCATTTTGATTTTTTTTCGTAAAATGCTATATTTTATATATATCATAATGAAACTCTGTATGCATCTTCCCGTCGTGCCCTGATGGTAATTAAAAAGTTTACTGGCAGCACCACCTTGTGGTCAAAAGTTATTTATTTAATATAATGAAATTTACAAAAAAAGCTAATAACGTTTGAATATATTAGCCTATTGTAATGATAATGGTCATGCCGAGAACAAAGATACCAATTTTACCATAGTCATCCAAACTTCCCAGCCGCCATTTTTATTTATGTTAAAAAAAAAACTTTTTCAAACTTCTCCTAGACCGTTAGTCCAATTTTCACCAAATTTGGCTCAGATCATCTTCAGACTGTGCTGGAAAGAAATTATGGTTTTTGCATTGATATACAAAACAATTATTGTTTAATGCATCAACAAATTTGCCTAGAGTGATGCCAAACTGCATCTGAGGCTGCATCTCTGCAAAGCTTTGACATATTGACACCAAACTTTGTATGTGCCATTTTCACCTCGCACTGGCCACGCCACATCAATTTGGTAACAGCGCCACCTGTTGGTCAAAAGTGAAAGACCATTCATATGAAGCCATTAACCATTAATAAAAAAATTCT